>CM076573.1:577658098-577754857 GCA_034641835.2 Pinus albicaulis | reverse complement strand
CTCACGAACGAGATGGAAAAAATACTAAATGTTCAAAGGTCTCCTCTCATAAAGTCTGGGATAGGCTATGAAGGAGAAACCAGTAAGTCCAAGGTAGAAGATAACAAGAATATCATTTTTGTAAAAGTTGTAAAGGATAATGAAGCAACTCAAAAGATTCCTACAAAAGTAGAAACCAGTAAGAACATGATTTGTAAAGAAACAAACAAAAACAAGCAGCAACATGGAAGGACATAGAATGAGAGGAAGAAACAGTCAGTTGCATTAGGCTCATACACTCCTGAATATGAATTGAATAAATTTAGAAGCTGTCAAAGGAGGTTCTTTCCTCCCATGAGAAGTATCACTTGTTCTTCCTGCCACAAATTGGACATACTGCGACATACTGTAAGATAAATAAAATCCAGCAAAAGATGCAGGAAATGAAAAGACTACCTCAAGAAAACAAATAGAGAGGACATCCTTTCACCAAGTACACTAATTGATTCCATGGTTACTGTTTTTTATGCAATGAATTTGGACATAAATATTTTGAATGTAAATTGTGTTAAAAAATGGGAAAAAAATGCCATACATCAGCTCAACCTTACTTAGGTAAAATAAGATGTTATTCATGCCACAAGCTTGGTCACAAAGAAAAATACTTTAAGTTTCCATATACATTAAATAACTCTAGACAGATGATGGAATCCAATCAAATCAGACAAAAATGTGAATAAAAAATAAGTGCAGACATTATGAAGAACCCCAATAAAGTATGGAAGGAAAAGAGAAAGGGGGAGCTTGTTACCTCAATAACATAATGAATCCATCATAGTCCAAGGGGAGCTGCTCTAGGAAGAAACACAAATATCCATCCAGTAATAGATAAGATTCAACATCCCAAGGGGAGAGCAGTTCATAAATAGTCCCCATAAAAGTAGTCTAATAAGAGCTTCTTGGAATAAGAACAGTTAAAATTTCAGGAAGGGAAAGGACAATTCCTTTAACACAGAACTATAGAGGAAGAACAATACCTGAAGCATTCAATACCCAACAGTTTGATGGAAGGAGAGAAGGCATCAAGCAGCCATGGTGTTAGAGGGAACATCAGCCATGAACATGTAAGCTAAGAAGACAACAACACACTAAGTGATGAATGGTTAAAATCACAAAAATTATGCTTCGAGTTACAGAACTGGAAAGATCCATAGAGGATAATCACACTGTCCATCACACTACAAAAGTAAAAAATGAAACAAATTTAAGAAGGATGAGTAAGAGAAATTTTGATCATGATTATATCATTACATCATTCATCTATATAAGCTCCCCTTGGAGGAAAGCAGTTAAATGAGTGATAAAACTATGAGTGATTTTGCCTTGTAGATTCCAAGTAAATAAATTGAAGATGTCTTCCTGAATATCATTATGTTTAGAACAGTTGAAGTGTATATAGAGCAGCAATGATTCTGGAGCAGTCCTAGAAAGGAATATGTAGTGACATTCTTTTAAAAACAAAATGATAGAATAAGAAAAATGTTAATGATGCTAAGATCAGATTTAGTATATTGATGATTGTTGTTAAGAATAGTGCAGATCTCAATAGTAGAAACTATGAAGGTTGTCTTAACTATGGGTGCATGTGCAAGCTGAAGTGAAATTACTGCATGATTTATCAAAGTAGTATCAATTGGTATTTGGAACAAGAAGCCTACCTACCAACATAATACCAAGTGTCATCAGTGGAGTAGTGGTATGGTACAGGTCCTCGGGATCAAATTATTATGGCAGAAGTACATCATGGTAGTATTCCCAGCATTATCTACATTATTAAGGCATGAAAAGGTCAATAAAAGTGCTAAAGGATCATTATCTTGTTTACATTGGAAGTATTATATTGAGCATTGAAGCAACATCTATTTCTAGATATAGCTACATGACTTCTTCAAGTCAGTACAAATATATCTTCAAGGACTCTTTCTTAAGATCGTTCATAAAACTGTGTGAAGTCTGTTTGCTGAGATTTCATTCAAACAACTTGAAGATGTTTTTCTGAAGACCATCATGATAAAAAAATTAAAGTATCTGAAGTATGAAGGACTAGGTGTGTTAATCTTACCATTTGAAGCTCAAGAGTCTTTTATTGATTCATCTAAAGCCTGCTTCAGCAGAAAGGAATTGCCGGTATTTCACCATTGAAGAGAGGTTTATCTTTGACATACATATCCCTTATGTCATAAATAAAATTACATAGTTGATAAGTGAGACTGACCAATGCATTGAATGTATCTAGCCTCAAGGGTTTGTTTTTTAAATTACTCTATAGAGTATTAAATTCATTTTGTCTCTTAGATTGAAAGATATTGTCTAATCTTACAATAAGATGTAAGTTCTGGCTTGATTCATTGTTCACATCAGTATCAAGATCCTTTTGGCTGTTAGTGTAATATCCCTGTCAGCAGTCTAGCACATATCACCACCAACAGGCAGTAAAGGTGAACCATAGCTATAAAAGATATATTGGCATCATCATATTTGAATAGACTTGTACTACATATATGTATCTCAGATGAAGATCATAATATGGACTGAAGTATATTAGGAGCAGACTTTATATGTCGTATGGAGCATTCTTATTATGTTAGTATTATTCCAATGTTGCATATCTAATTATATAAGTGTGTTCTATGAAGTATCCTTATCATCACTTTCATCTTTATACAAATGCAAAGAGTGTGTGCTTTAGGATGGTATCATCTTACTGTGTATATACATACAAGTTCAATGATTCTCAATTTTTTCTCGCAACAACTCTTGTACACCAGTCTGGAGCAGCATGGTATAAATTCAGAAGAAGAAGGCCTAAACTCAACTGAGAGAGAGGAAATGAAAAGATAAAAACTACACTGGGAAATGTGCAACCCTTTGCCATTTATGTCAAAGGGGGAGGCAAAGAAAGCAGAAGAATAAAGGCTCTTCTGAAAAGCAAGCAGAGAAAGACAAGACACTTCTCAGAATGAATCGGGGAGGAAGTCCTGGAGGAAGTATTGGAGTATTGCCATCAATGCCAAAGGGGGGGAATATTGGAAATATTTTCATTGATGGCAAAGGAGCAACACCTGAACTATCATTAAGGAAAAGGAGAATAGAAGAACTAGCAATAAGGAAAAGGATCAGATCAGGCAGCAATGCAGTAAGAAAGCATAAAAGAGAGGCATTGGAGCAACATTAGACTATGAGAAAAGGAACCAAAGGCAGCAAGGCAGTAGAGAAGAAACAAAAGAAGAGAGGCAGCAAATGTAGAGAGGCATTGAATGTAGCAAAGGCATCGAATGAAACTAAGAAGGCACCAAAGGCAACAAGGCAGCAGAGGTAGCAAATAAGAAGAGACAGCAGAGGCAACTGAGGTAGAAAATAAAGCAGAGACAAAATAGAGGAAGCGAATTGCTTCAGTGCATAGGAGAAGGAAATAAGATTTGCTAGACATAGCGAGGACCAGAGATCTTACACATAGCAGAAGTAGGAAGAGGCGAGAGCCGAGAGGAAGAGGCCAATTAAACAAATATGATTAAGCCAAGATAGAGAGGAGAGAGCCGAGAGACAGAGAGGGCTTTAATCATTATGAAAAGGGTATCTGTCAAGTGTGATAACCTGGGATGACATTCAATAACAAAGACAAACATAGGAGGAACAGCGTGGAGAAACCAGAGTTACAGAGCAGGACAGTGTAAACAAATGAAAAATCGGCTAAGGCAGAGAATTCTTTGAAGAATTCAAAGGGAGGCGAATGGACGGTCAAGATTAGATCACAAAAATGAAGGCGAGAGATGTACGACGGAGATCGAATCGCTTCAGGAGAGATTTCAAAAATCGCAACACTTAAAAGTTTAGCGTTAAGGTCGTCGCAGGGAAAGTTAAGTTGTGTGTGATGCGAAGCGGAGAAGGGACACGTGTTGGCACAGCGCAATATCGCAGATCACATGAAATAGAGGTAACCGCTAACTTAAATTGTTTTAATTTGCGAACTGCAAAGTGTGGGGGATGATGTAAATATGACGTAAAGATGATGCGACAGTGATGTAAAGATGACGTGGCAATGACATAAAGATGACGTGACAGTGACGTGAAGATGATGTAGCAGTGACGTGGCAAGATGAAATGGCCCCAATCGCACATATCACATTAATTTATGATGACGTGGCGGTGACATGGCAAGGTGACGTGTGTAGTGCCCTACTCTAGTTGACTGACAGTGATATGAATTTTAACACTATTTAGCCCTAAGACCTGCACTCTATTCTTTGAGGACCTCAGGTTGAGGATCCAGACACATGACTCTATTATTAGTGGATGTGATGGTTATTTATGTTTTTATTGATACTATGATGATGATAACATTTATGGATATGCATGTTCTCTATTGATACGATTGTAGCATTAATGGATATGCATGTTCTCTATTGATATCATGATGATGATAGATTTTATGGATAGATATGGTTTCTATTGATGTTACGATGATAATGAATTTGATGGATATGTTAATTTACCATTGATGTTATGATTATGATAAACATGATGGATGTGTCCCATATGTAAGTACTTACATTAGTTCTGATTCAAAATAAACAATGATGTGAATGACTAGGTCATGTTGATGTTTCTACTATGATAATGACTAACACTGAGAACTTTGTTACTGATGATTATTGAGTATGAAAAGAAACCACCAGAGGCACTCGCATATGATGAGTGGATAACATCTGGTTTGATAGAAATTAATATTTTGTCTTTGAAATTATAAGTTCAGTTTGAAACTTGTTATATATATTACATATACTCTGATGATATGTCAGTGGTTGCAGGAACATGTTAGTTGTTTGGCCGAATGACTCACATATGGGTGATGGGGTTGTACAATTGGATGGAACAATATGGGAGGGGTGGAACAGTGTTCCTGATCTCACCCGCTAGCACTCCCACCGTAACTTAGGCTGGAAAGGTCGAAATACCTTCGCCTTGAAGATCACGATGTGGTGAGGGCAGGTCTCAAATTTGGTTCGCTCACAAGGATTTTTGGGGGGCGCACATCAAGGTGGATTCTTTGATCCCCAACACCATTAGTCTCACTATAGCAGGAAACATACGAGATGATAGGGGTATCTAGCGTTGCACATATAATTTCCCCTCGTAACCACTGGATACTTGAAGGGCAAGTGGTGTGGCACCCTTGGAATTTCAAGAGAAATTCTTGAAGGGCACAACCGACTTGGCACCCTTGGCATCAAAAATAAATTCTTAGGCATGGCACCCTTGGAACTTCGAATGGAAGTTCTTGAAGGGCATGACCAGCTTGACACCCTCGACATCATTAAAGAAACTAATAAATATAATCAATATATGAAAATCCAACTAATTCATATCAAGTGATAGATGATGTTAGAACCAAAAGAATTAAATCAAGAATAAACTTATGTTAAGGGAGGAATAGGAAGAGATAAAATATTTTACCATCATAACTCCACCTTTTCCATGTCAAAACAAAATTTTAAGTGGATAATGTACATAAGTAACTTAATTAGGCAAAAGGGGGGAGAGAGGGACATAGAGTTAAGTATAAATATTTATTAAAAACTTCATTAAGAGAAGAGGGTGGTGAATTAAAATAAGATTAATAAATTAAAATTTGAGAAATTTAGAGAACTTCCATGTGGCAAGAGCCAACATAAGAATATTCATCTAAAAGGAAAATTGAGGTAGTTAGGGGACCAAATCTGAGACTTATCAATTAACTTCAGTAATAAACACAAATTAAGGAGTAGAAAAGGGGGAATCAAGAGACAACTAGGAGAAGAAATAGGAAGTCTTGTTGGGTTGAGGGAAATACTATTTTAAATGAATAATTAAGTAAATTATTTTTGGAGAGTCTTGATGAGAGGGTGACACATGGGTGGGTGAATAATCAAATTTTGGGGTAATAAAAAAAAATTATTTATGCATGAAATTCCAAGTGTCACCTATGAAACCTTCTATAAAAGAAAGGGAAAGGGAAGGGAAAAGGACCTTTTGTTTACCCTATTTTTGGATGGAGAAGATTATGTCATTTTGAGTGGTTACGAGCTATAATTGAGTTTGGTGGGATAGAGTATTATAGAGAGGGGACTTTTGAGCCAAGAGGGGCTCACCTCTATCAGCTAGCACATTCCTTCATTGTACAACCCCATTGCAACTCGGTGGTTTGCGGGGAAGGAGAGTACCCAAGGAATAGGCTGGGAGGTCAACCGGTGGGTCATTACATTCAGATTAAGCATGAAAACCTTTAGGCTTGGAGGTAGACGACAACAAGGGAGCTCAAGTAGCGGCAAGTCAAGTTTGGTTCTCGTCTAAGGGTGAACGGTACATGTATTAGTTATATTGTTTTTATTTATGATGATTTTATTGTGCCTATAATCAACAAGTTAAATAGATGTATGTGTTATGAAGTTAAATTATGGACTTTGATAGAAGTGATTTAAACTTACTGGGTTTCAAACTTGTATGAAAAAATAAATTTAAAGCCTAGCGCTCATCTAGTAAAACATAGGGTTGGTCTCTACACTTGGTATCAGAGGCAAAGGTTCAACCTTTAGGACCTATAGGCCCATAAAGTATTAAGGTTTTCCTTGTATTATTTTTGTGAGCCATGAGTTTTGTAGTCTTTGTGGACTTAGAAACCATCGGTTAGATGATATTCAACCCAAGCTGCTCAATATGACAAGTGAGATGCTTCATAAGGCATATATTTATATTGAAGCACTAATTGAAATATGTGTAAGCCAGAATAGCATTCGTATCACACACCACATGGTCCCATGTGAGTCCAGTAGCCACAATCTGAAAACTCAAGGGATTAGAGAGGTTATAAACCCATGTTCTATGAACACGACAAATAACTAGAATGTTCATAACCTCATATAACAAATGTAACATTATAATTATGTTGAAACGTGCTATGTTCATTACAAAAAAAAAATCAACCCTTGAACCATGCTTTCAAGGAGTAATCAAATCAATGACAAAACATGTAAAATATAGCATGATGTTAACGTAAAATGCACAATGACAATATAAATGTATCTTAAAATTCTTAATCTATTGTATGAAGACTTGGAATGCCTGGTGTATGATCACTCCATCATCACATAATGATTAAACTAATCTAATATTTCTGTCACTATTATGTAATTAACAAAGTAATTAATTTCCCTGGTTAGGAAGAGATTTTTAAAGGAAATTAAAAATTCATATCAATTCCCAACCGGTCATGGTGAAGCAAATGAATACAAAAGCTAAAAAAAAGATGCTGCAAAATGGAGGGAGTTCATCCTTTCATGGTTGGTGGACGGACCGAATCTGTGGAGGTACTGTCCATTTTTGGTTTATCCGCCCTCAGTTCTCTCTGTATCCAAGACCTTTAACGATAAGTCCTGCTTATCCTGTCAGTACTGAATTCACTTCCAGAGCCCCAAAAATCTCTCCCAAGTTTTTCAAATTTCTTAAAATAATTAACAGGCAGAGAACGAGATTTTTGCAATTTTGCAACTAACATGCCCAACGTCCTCTGTATGTTTTCATCCTTTATTGTGATTGAAATTTCACTCGGGCTTGATTCAAAGCAGAGAATTGTAGTTGGCTCACAAACTAGTGAATTGAACTCTCCACGAGATCAATAATTGACCTCACTTTCACATTGCTTCCAATCGTATCATACCACCACTAGATTAAGTCCACAATTAAAATCAAACTAATCTCGCATTAGTAGGAGCAGACGTCGGCGTTCAATCATGTGTTCCATGCATTCAAGCACTACTAATAATTTTACGAACTACTAAAACCAGAATACCACATATTCTCTGCTTCTCATCAACATCTCTTAGCGATTCATTGGGCTCTGATCTCCAAACTTATAAAACCCTCCACAATATTTTCCTCCACTCAGAGTTTCTCTATTGCAAAGAGGCTTGATTCACTCTTCCCGCTCCCAACCTATAAACTAACGCCCACAATACCATGGGCGCAGAATCTAGATTTGTTTTGACAGAGGCTTCTGCGAGATATGCGGGATGCTGCATTGTCTTCTTAATGACAACGACTAAAGCCTTCGATTCATCAGTTTCCGTTCCTGATTTCAATCTTGGACTCCAGATCTCCTAGTGTATCTAATACGTAACTTCAATCACGAGCTCCATGTCTCCCGGCGTGACAATACAAAACTTCGAGCATAGTGGATAGGGCTTGTGCAAGACTGTAACTGATAGCGATGCCTGCCCCAGTAAAATCCATCCTATGTGTATTATCATGATTCTCAAGATGACTCTCAGACTTTGCTCCAATATAAACCAACTCTTCGGGATCATACTTGGCCAAAACACTCATCAAAATTCTCTATGGAAAATATGGTGTCATCCTCACACAATTCAAACCAGTGTGCATCCCGAGGACGTAGCCTGAAGGTGTTGAGTAAAATTCATGGAAAGCCGAATATCGAAGGCTCGAATTCATCAGAAACCATCACGGGAGGAAGAGACTACTCGTCCTTTGCATCATATAGGAAATAACAAAGCACATATTTCATTTGATTGCTTGAAAATGTTCGAGTGACAAAGGAATCATACTTAGTAGCATTCAAATGCATTTATTGATATTCAACACTGACATGAAACATGTAATATATTTTTACATAATAAACTCATTGTTTCTTATGTTACAATTCATAAACATGCAAAGTTTTGCTCTTACGCATAATTTGTTTCTGTAGGTAAAAATATAATACTACACAACATCATATTTACATAGTTGTGATGTGATGCAACAAAAATATAGAGGCTCTCATGATTTCATACTTTTTATTCTCTCAATTCATCTGATTGTAAATGAAAATGTATTTGTGATGTTCTAAGATTGGTCTGGTTAGTAAGCAAAACGAATTGTTTCACATCCGAGTGGGACATCTATACCAAACTATACAGTGACAAGAAGATATGCATCATAGCATGATGACAATGATCAAATATCAAGGTTACAGATATGTCTTTATGTGGAATATAGGTCGGTGGCCAGCAAGGTGTAAATGTGAATCATTATAAAGTACTGAACATGTGAGATTGAGGTCATTAATATAATTTTTCCTAGAACAACAAAAGAATCTTTGCATAAAAGGATAGGAAACATCAAATTTGGCATTACTGAACCAAAAAAAGCACAAATAGATTAAAGGCATACCAAGGAGGATGAATCCGAACTATGTTTCCAACCTCTATCTCAAGATTTCCACTTGTCCGTGAAATGAAAATGGTTGTTAAAATATTACTTGCTTTATTCTCCATGGTTGAGGAAGGTTTCTATCTGCAGTGTGTTTCGTTCTTTTTGAATGGTAGGAAAACAGATCAGTTGTGAAATTAATGACTTACAATCCATGAATGTAAGGTATCCTATCACTTAAAGTAAATGATTGATTGGTGCTCTGCAAAGGGTAGATTTTCAGGTGTGTGAAATACTTTTGAATCTTCGATCATTAATCTGTTTACTTACATGAAAGGAAACTTAGCTCTTAACCAATTAAAAGTAATTTCAGATCCTATTTTTATATTTATATTAATGAAAATATAATAGTGATATCTTTTATGTTGATGAATAAAATGATGTATATAATAAATAAATAAAAAGTTAATGACAAATTTATAAAAATGTTATTATAGGCTTGATAGACTAGTTTTACTTTGGTGGATGTTAAATTATCATTTTATTTCATAATGGTGTTAGGCATTTTACAACTCCATATGGGTGAGATAGTCCAATATGAGTGAGACTTAGTAGTGGAGAGTGTGATCAATAAAACACTAATTTCCTATTGCTTTATTATATTGAACATTAAACTTTGAATCCAACTAAAAAGATCTTTATCCAATCTTTAATAATCAAAAGGCATTTTTAAATTCTGTTCAAATTTTACTTTGTCATATTTAATTCACGTGATTTGAATTCTACTCAAATTTTAGTTCATTATATTTAACATGCTTATGAAATCAAGTTTTATGCCAAGCACAAATGAATTTTAATTTGTGATGAATTTCAATTTTGAATTGAAGTGGATATATATTGTTATATTTAAATTGTGTGATAATATTAAATTTTATGAATCAGAAAAAAATAAATAAATAAATAAATATAAAAATTAAAAATTAAAATAAAAATAAAAATTAAAAATTAAAAAATTAAAAAAATTAAAAAATAATATATATATATATATATATATATATTAGAAGTTTATTTTGTTAAGGTATAATAAATTTAAATGGGTAAAATTTAAAAAAATCCAATTCCATGTGTTACCCAATGTGTTGTATATTAAAGTAATAGTTTTTGCAGTTTAAAATTTTAAATTTATTTAAGATGTGTATTAAATTAATAGTTTTATAGTTTAAAAGGTTAAATTTATCTATGTTGTGTATTAAAGTGATAGTTTTCCATATAATATAGTATTTCAAAATTTTAAATTTATTTATACTGTGAATAAAAGTAATATTTTTTTATGTTGTGTAGTCTAAAATTTCAAATGTAATATGTTAAAAGATAATTTCTAAATTATCTAAATGATGGACATTTAACTATATATATATATATATATATATATATATATATTCCATTTTTACACATAAAACAAATAGTCAAGGAAAATCGTGTTAAATTTTGGCAGGATTCATTGGTGAACCATGGTTAGAAGAAGTACAAGAAGGAGTGGGGCAACTAGAGAGCGCAACGTGGCGCCACCACAACAAACAACTCCTACCACCCCACCCAATGATGAGAAAAACATCTCAACACAAGAACAAATACCAGCAGGAGAAGTGTTAAACTTAATGAAATCATTCCAGCACATGTCTGAGGCATTAATAAACCATCTGGAACAAGATCATGGAGGACCAGTCATACAAAATGAAGCACCCCAAAACACTACAAGAAATGATGTACGTCGAGATTTGGAAAAGGTAAAATTTCTAGAGTTTTGGGGGTCCACAGATGGTCAGTCTGTAGAGGCATGGTTAGAAAACATGGCTATGTGCTTTACCCTGAGAGAGTATACCTCAAACATGAAGGCCAAGATGGGTATATTCCAGCTAAAGGGAAACACACTACTTTGGTGGATGGATATCTCAGAAGTAACTTGGGAATTGTTTGAAGAAAAGTTTAGAGAACGCTACCTATCAAAGGAATTTCTTGAGAGGCAATTAAATGAATTCAATGCATTAAAGCAGGGGAGTCGCTCAGTACCGGAGTATGAGGCTCGTTTCATGGAATTACTTCGTTATGCCCCTCTCTTAAACACAAAAAGACTCAAGGTGAACAAATTTGTGTATGGATTAAATGGTAACATCCGGGCTAAGGTTAGGATATTAACACCTTGCACCTTGCATGAGGCAGTTCAACGAGCAATTATTGCAGAGGAGGAGATCATGAATAGTGGACCTAGTAAGACAAACAGGCCCGCAGGATCAAGAGTAAACAATGGAAATAGTATGGAACGTAGAAATTTTCAGAGGGGCCCCGTGCTCAATCATCAAAAGTGGTCTACCGGAACACCTTATAGGCACCCAACTCAGTAGCTGCATAGGGTACCTCAGCAAGCTCGTCAACAACAACATCATCATCTAATGCAACAACACCAAGTCACACCACCTCAGCTTCGATCCCAACAATCTGGCTCTTTCCAATAGAGTTCCAGGCCAAATCCCAGTTTAGTCAATAATAGAAGCCAAGCTCCTAAGAGGGGGTGTTGGACTTGTGGAGGTGCTCACTACAAGAGGGATTGCCCTCAAAAGACAGGTAATACCAACTGAACTCAGAAAGCAGCTACGGTGGGGGACCCGGGGAAGGCTCATCGCATCCATGCAGCGGTGAACAATCGTCAGGTCGAACACCAATCCACTGTGTTGGAAACCACAGGTAATATTGATGGTATGATTTTTGTCATTTTAATAGATCCAGGAGCTATTGATTCTTTTATTTCTTTAAATGCATTATCAAGGATTAAACACAAATCAATTTCTCAACATGATTTTAGACTTGTAGAAATGGCATGTGGTATGAAAAGAAATGTAGGAAAGATGGTAAGGGATTGTGAGGTGGACCTGGGTGTATGTAAAACCAAGGTATCCTTGTATTCTACGATATTAGGGGTCTATGACGTAGTTATAGGAATGGATTGGTTGGAGGGACATGAGGCACTCCTAGATTGCAAAGACAAGGTACTATATTTCACAGATGATGATGGAAAAAGAAAATCATTGAGAGGAAAGAACCGAGGGGTGTCCCTAAGGTTCATCTCCTCCATGCAACTAATGAAATATAGACGAAATGGGTGTCAAATGTTCACGATGTTGGCTCTAAATGATAAGGGTGATTCTGAAAACTTTGATAAACATCCAATTCTTGTTGAATTCAAGGATGTATTTCCTAAAGAATTACCTAGCCTACCCCCAAAAGGGAAATTGATTTCACCATCGACCTTAAACCAGGCATTGAGCTTATTGCGAAGACACCTTATCGTATGTCAGCTCCAGAACTAAAGGAATTGCAAATACAATTAAAGGAATTGTTGGACTTGGGGTTCATACGACCCAGCATATCTCCGTGGGGAGCTCCCGTGATTTTCGTTAAGAAGAAGGATGGGTCTTGGCGACTGTGCATTGACTATCGTCAGTTGAACAAGGTGAAAATAAAGAATCAATATCCTTTACCCAGGATAGATGACTTGTTTGATCAAATGAAGGGGGAAACTGTGTTTTCAAAAATAGATTTGAAGTCAGGATATCATCAATTAAGAATCAAGGAAGAAGATATTCCGAAGACAGCCTTTAAGACAAGATTTGGGCATTATGAATTTGTAGTTTTACCCTTCGGATTGACAAATGCCCAAGGTGCTTTCATGATTTTGATGAATGGGATATTCCAGGATTACTTAGACAAGTTTGTACAAGTATTTATCGATGAAATTTTGATCTACTCAAAGACCCTAGAAGATCATGACGAACATTTGAGGATAGTTCTTCAATGTCTTAGAGAAAACCAATTGTATGGAAAACTATCAAAGTGTTCCTTTTACCAATCAAAGATTCATTATCTTGGGCACATTATCTCTGGGGATGGCATCACGGTAGACCCGACAAAGATAGAGGCCATCATGGAATGACCAGAACCAACCAATGTTCATGAAATACGAAGTTTCATGGGCATGGCAGGGTATTATCGTAGATTTGTCGAGGGGTTTTTGAGGGTAGCAAGCCCCATTACCGAGCTCCAAATAAAGAACAAGAAATTCATTTGGACTGAAAAATGTGAAGAGGCATTCCAAAGGTTGAAAGTATTGTTAACAACGGCACCAATTTTGAAAGTGCCAGATATGGAATAAGAATTTTTGGTTTGCACTGATGCCTCCAAGCAAGGGTTGGGTTGTGTATTGATGCAGGAAGGAAGAGTAATAGCATATGCATCAAGAAAACTTAGAACCCACGAAGAGAACTATGCAACCCATGATCTAGAAATGGCAGCAATTGTTTATGCACTAAAGATTTGGAGACACTACCTTCTAGGAAGGAAGTTTGAACTTAGAACTGACCATTGTGGGCTACAACACATATTCACTCAAGACCACTTAAATGCAAGGCAAAGAAGATGGTCTGAGCTGATCAGCGAATATGATTTTGATATTACTTACATAAAAGGAACAGTAAATAGGGTGGCTGATGCTTTAAGTAGGAGACCTCAAATATTTTCAGTGAGTCCCTTAAAGACAAACTTAAGGGAGAAGTTTCTTGACTTGCAATTTAAGGACACCTGGTACAAGGAGGTTAGCAAGAGTTTGAGGGAGGACGAAATGAGAATCCCAAAATATGAAGAATACTCCCTTGATGGTGATGTACTTCTACGATTTCAGGGAAGGATATATGTGCCACCAAATGAAGATATAAGCCAGTTGATATTGAATGAAGCACATCGTGCAATATACATGGCACACCCTGGTGTTAAGAAGATGAGTGCAGACCTGAAACCACTTTTCTTTTGGAAAGGAATGAAGAAGGACATTGTAAACTTTGTAGCAAGGTGCTTAGAGTGTTAGCGAGTAAAAGCTGAACACAGACATCCAGCAGGGTTATTGCAACCCCATGAGATACCATAATCTAAATGGGAAGTTATATCAATGGACTTCATTGTGGGACTACCAATGACCTCAAGACGACATGATTCCATATTTTTAGTGGTGGACACATTGACCAAGAGTGCCCATTTTATACCAGTTAAGACTAAATATAAGGCACCAGAGATAGCAAGAGTTTTTATTGATGAGATTGTAAGATTACATGGAGTTCCTAGGAAGATCATATCAGATAGGGGAGCAGCGTTTACAAGAAGGTTTTGGACCAGTTTCCAAGAAGCCTTGGGAACCCAATTGAACTTCAGTACTGCATACCACCCTGAGACAGATGGTCAGATAGAGAGGACTAATCAAATCCTCGAAGACATGCTATGAATGTATGTGATGGACCAACAAAAGAAATGGGAGGAATTTTTACCTTTGGTGGAATTTTCTTACAATAACAGTTATCAAAGTTCCATCAAGATGACACTGTTTGAGTTCTTGTATGGAAGACCATGCATAACACCTCTTATTTGGGACCGACTACAGGACCGAGTATTAATAGGACCAGAAGTGGTGCAAGAGATGGAAGAACAAATGACTATGATTAAAGGGAGGCTAAAAGAAGCACAAGATCGACAAAAGATTTATGTTGATTCTCATCAAATAGACCAAAGTTATGAAGTGGGAGATAGGGTGTTCCTGAGAGTAAGGCCCCAAAAGAGCTCTATAATATTTGGAAATGGAGCAAAATTGTCTCCACGGTTTGTGGGACCTTTTGAGGTTTTAGAAAGAAAACGATCGATAGCATATAGACATGCATTACCTCCATCCCTAGCACGTATTCATGATGTGTTTCATGTTTTTGTTTTGCATCATTATATTTCAGATCCATCACATGTTATTGACTTAGGTCACTTGCAGGTTTCAGATGAGGACAAGGTGATGGTCGAACCAGTTCGCATATTGGACCAACGAACTTTGCAGCTTAGACGACGATTATTAGACCAGGTTAAGGTCCAGTGGGACAATTACAATCCTAATTCAGCCACTTGGGAGGATGCCGAAGAGATGCATCACCGTTTTCCTTATCTATTCCAAGGACTTCGAGACGAGGTCCACTATTAAGAGGGGGTGTATGTAGTGCCCTACTCTAGTTGACTGACAGTGATATGAATTTTAACATTATTTATCCTTAAGACCCTCACTCTATTCTTTGAGGACCTCAGGTTGAGGATCCGGACACATGACTCTATTATTAGTGGATGTGATCGTTATGTATGTTTTTATTGATACTATGATGATGATAGCATTTATGGATATGCATGTTCTCTATTGATATGATTGTAGCATTAATGGATATGCATGTTCTCTATTTATATCATGATGATGATAGATTTTATGGATAGATATGGTTTCTATTGATGTTACGATGATAATGCCTTTGATGGATATGTTAATTTACCATTGATGTTATGATTATGATAAACATGATGGATGTGTCCCATATGTAGCTACTTACATTAGTTCTTATTCAAAATAAACAATGATGTGAATGACTAGGTCGTGTTGATGTTTCTATTATGATAATGACTAACCTTGAGAACTTTGTTACTGATGATTATTGAGTATGACAGGAAACCACCAGAGGCACTCGCATATGATGAGTGGATAACATCTGGTTTGAATGAAATTAATATTTTGTCTTTGAAATTCTAAGTTCAGTTTGAAACTTGTTATATATATTACATATACTCTGATGATATGTCAGTGGTTGCAGGAACATGTTAGTTTCTTGGCTGAATGACTCACATATGGGTGATGGGGTTGTACAATTGGATGGAACAACATGGGAGGGGTGGAACAGTGTTCCTGATCTCACCCGCTAGCACTCCCGCCGTGACTTAGGCTGGAAAGGTCGAAATACCTTCGCCTTGAAGATCACGATGTCGTGGGGGCAGGTCCCAAATTGGTTCGCTCACGAGGATTTTCTGGGGGGCACGCATCAAGGCGGATTCCTTAATACCCAACACCATTAGTCTCACTATAGTGGGCAACATACGAGATGATAGGGGTCTCTGTCGTTGCACATATAATTTCCCCTCGTAACCACTGGATACTTGAAGGGCAAGTGGTGTGGCACCCTTGGAATTTCAAGAGAAATTCTTGAAGGGCACGACCGACTTGGCACCCTTGGTATCAAAAATAAATTCTTAGGCATGGCACCCTTGGAACTTCGAATGGAAGTTCTTGAAGGGCATGACCAACTTGACACCCTCGACATCATTAAAGAAACTAATAAATATAATCAATATATGAAAATCCAACTAATTCATATCAAGTGACATATGATGTTAGAACCAAAGGAATTAAATCAAGAATAAAACTTAGGGTAAGGGAGGAATAGGAAGAGATAAAATATTTTACCATGATAACTCTACATTTTCCATGATTAAACCAAAATATTAAGTGGATAATGTACATAAGTAACTTAATTAGGCAAAAAGGGGGAAAGAGGGACATAGAGTTAAGTATAAAGATTTATTAAAAAACTTCATTAAGAGAAGAGGGTGGTGAATTAAAATAAGATTAATAAATTAAAATTTGAGAAATTTAGAGAACTTCCATGTGGCAAGAGCCAACATAAGAATATTCATCATAAAGGCAAATTGAGGTAGTTTAGGGGACCAAATCTGAGACTTATCAATTAACTTCAGTAATAAACACAAATTAAGGAGTAGAAAAGGGGGAATCAAGAGACAACTAGGAGAAGAAATAGGAAGTCTTGTTGGGTTGAGGGAAATACTATTTTAAATGAATAATTAAGTAAATTATTTTTGGAGAGTCTTGATGAGAGGGTGACACATGGGTGGGTGAATAATCAAATTTGGGTTAATAAAAAAATAATTATTTATGCATGAAATTCCAAGTGTCACCTATGAAGCCTTCTATAAAAGAAAGGGAAATGGAAGGGAAAAGGACTTTTTGTTTACCCTATTGTTGGATGGAGGAGATTATGTCATTTTGAGTGGTTACAAGCTATAGTTGAGTTTGATGAGGTAGAGTATTATAGAGAGGGGACTCTTGAGCCAAGAGGGGCTCACCTCTATCAGCTAGCACATTCTTTCGTTGTACAACCTCATTGCAGCTCGGGGGTCTGCGGGGAAGGAGAATACTCAAGGAGTAGGCTGGGAGGTCAACTGGTGGGTTATTACATTCGGATTGAGCACGACAAAATTCAGGCTTGGAGGTAGATGAAAACAAAGGAGCTCAAGTAGCGGCAAGTCAAGTTTGGTTCTCGTCTAAGGGTGAACAGTACATGTGTTAGTATATTGTTTTTAATTATGATGATTTCATTGTGCCTATATTCAAGTTAAATATATGTATGTGTTATGAAGTTAAATTTATGGACTTGATATACGAGATTTAAATTTACTGATTTTTAAACTTGTACGATTATGATTTCATTTCCTAGTTACTAAAAAATATATATATATATATATCCTAGCCCTAATCTAGTAAAATATAGGGTTGGTCTCTACATAAAAACTCATAAACAGAAAATGAAATGCAGAAACATAACTCTCAGCAATCACATAACACAATGGATGATAATGTAGTTCACCTCCCCTCGGCTACATCTTCATGGACCTGCTTTAAACTAGCTAGGCTCTCTTGGAATTAAGAGTAAATTTTTTTATTAAAAACACCAGTATTGCTCCAATGTTTTTTCTCACTATTCCATTGGCTTCAGAACACTCAAATACCCCAAAAATGATTATTCAACCTCTGAATTTGGTTACCAACTCCTCTAATCTTGACCTCCAATCTCGGTGGCCATGGGCTTGTTTAATATTCAAAGTGACAAAAGCACTTTCATATGTGCTCAAATGCCTCTGAAAATTGTACCACTATGTTCGTAGCATCAAATGCATCAAAAATTGACTATTCATTCACTCCATTTGGCCTTTAGCTGATCTGGACATGGCCTTCCCTCTTGGTGGGCCTATACTTCAAAATTCTTCAAGTGACCAAAAAAACCTGTATGTTTGCTCCATTGCCTATACAAGTTGTTCCAATGGATTCATAACATGCCAATCTACTAGGAATGACTATTCCTGAGCCCAAATTGGTCGAAAAATGCTCAAGATAGGCTTCATTAAAGTTTCCCCTAGACTATGCCTCTAAATATGGAAAACTGCCAGATAACCCTCACAAATCTGGAAGTGACGCTAAATTTTGGGAATCCACCGAAACTACTACCAACTTAATATCAGGTTAATTAACTATTAAACCTAGATTAACTGTAGATAAAATGTGCACTAATCCGCAATTAACTGGACGTTGGTGTGTGGTCACGTAGTAAGGTCTTATGAGGAGGAGGGTTGGCCCCCTCCTTCTACCATCGGATCCGCAATTAGTACTTCAAATTGAAGTTCAGTGCTTAGTGTTTCAAGTCTTGAGTATATGGTTTATTGGAAATTCCATGAGGCTTGGGAGGTCACGAGGTCGAACCCCGACCTCGCCCCTTATACACCATTTGTCACCCAATAATACGCCATACCATTGCATTAAACATTTGATTCGGATTATATCAGACTTTTGTTATGTCAATACTCCAATCAAACCTTTGAAATTCCAATGCCAACATAACATTTTCCCACTATTTAATATAATATGCCAATTAACCCATAGTTTAAACATATGCACCACTGTGATATATTAATATGCCTCCAAAATGTTATAATATGGTTTTCAATAAAACAACATACCAACGTTAATCAAACCATAACTTTGGGAAATTAATATATGTGGAATTAATATGTAATAAATTTTGAATTTATATATATATATATATATATATATATATATATATATATATATATATATATATATATATATATATATATATATCCAATCCTTAATATTTAGAAAAACAATTTCCAACACAATTCATCATGAACCCAAATTCAACCTTGGAGGACATTGGGGAAATTTCACCTTCACAAACCAAACTGGCGAATCCAGCAGTGACACTTATCACAATCCCATTGGAAGAAAAACTGAAGAAGATTCTCTGCATGCTTACTAGACTTCCATGTCATCGGATGTACCTGTTCTGCAATATTTTGTTTTTAGATGTCCCTGTTCTAAATGGTGATCAGCAGACCATAACTCCTTCATCCGAACTCCGTTTTCGATGATACGAATTGCATTGGATTCCATGCGACAGGTCGGTTGTTGTCGTTCTAGTTTGGTGAAATTCTGAGCACTTTCATTTTTGGGCAAATTTTTGTCCCTGGTCCAGATTCCGATCACGCGGGAACTTAAGATACTGGGGCAGACGGCGCGATCACAGAAGAAGCCAGCCACAACAAGTGAGATAGCAGGTGTAGCCAAAGCGTCGATTAGTTTTCAGGTCCCTGTATTAATATTGTAGTACCTTGTTGTTAGTGTAGCCCCTTTATTGTTATTATTGTATCCCTGTGGTCCCCATATTGTTATTATTATGCCCCATAAAACACCACTATTGTTATTGTTTTGCCCTTAAATTATTATTGTTAGGTCGGCTAGGATTATATTGCACCCCCACGAACTCCTATATATAGAAATGAGGTTTTTTCATTTGAATCATCTAAGAATTGTTCATTTATGTAATGTAAAGGAGGTTTCCCCCTTGAAGTGGTTGATTTCTAAGGTTCTTTTCTCTCTTTTCTTCTATTTTTGGAGTTGGTTTCATAATATTTGGTATCAGAGCTTAGGATTCTAGGGTTTCGCTGCTTCAAATAGGTCATCGTGGAATTCCTGTTGTAACTTTGTTTATACGAAGGTTTAGAAGCTAAAAAAAAAACCATTTTCAAAGAAATCCTGATGAACATCGTGTAAAAATTTCAGATCTTGGTTCACAATATTTTCGAAGGTATGATCTGTGGAAGTTAGGGTTTTTGCAGGCTCCCGAATTTCATCTCAAAGGGTGACCTTGGTAAAATCGTCATAACTCTCTCTCTCTGAGCATCGGGTTGGAATTCTGTAAAAAGTGGCTGAAATTGCATAGATTGTAGTTTACTATGTATCAATTTTAGATTCGAATGAGGAAACAGTGATACGTGTCATGCCGTACAAGTTCACTCTACTAAACAAGTCCATAATTAGGTCATTACAAGAGATTAGGCATAAATTTGCCTTAAAAAATCCAAATCAGGTCAAACTTGTGGCATTAGAAAGAAGATTCAGAGGGCTACTAAAGGACCAAAGACAAAATCTCCAGGATCCGAAATTCCAGAGATACATTAGTTTCAATACCAAGCTCCTTAAAAGCAAGAAAAATGTGTGTATGTTTTTCAAAATGCATAGGTCGTGTTTGAAAAAAAAGTTTGAAGTGATTCCAAGGCCATATTGAAGCATAGATATCAGTATTGGGTTCTAAAATGGCCCCTAAAAAGAATTCAACACCCATTAAGCCCTCAGAAGGCTCTACTGTGACTCATAAAGAGGAAGAAGTGAAATATGATATATCAAAATTACAAGACCAAGTGCACCAAATTTCGCTCTCGCAAAGAGCAACAAAAAATGAAATGGAAGTTTTGAAGAAAGGCATGGAAGCTAAGTTGGATGGTTTGAAGAAAGGCGTGGAAGCTAATATGTATGGTTTGAAGAAATGCATGGAAGTTAATATGGATGGTTTGAAGAATGGCATGGAATCTAAGACAGATGGCATGGAAGCTAAGATGGATGAAAAAATGAAAGACACATGGAAGACATGAAGAATGATCTAAAAGAAGACATTGAAGGTTTGAAGGAAGCTTTGACAAATTTGATACAAGAAATGGTTCCTAATGGCGAAAATGTAGTACAGGGAACTCAAAATTGAGAAAAAAATAAATGTTAATCGTGATTTCATAAAATCTAATGTTGGATTGAAGACCCACCATATTCCAAAGATCGATATGACGAATCATGATGGAAAGGATCTCGTAACATGGATACTATAGATGGAGCAATATTTTGATCTCCATAATGTGAAAAACACACAAAAGGTATGATTTTCAACTTTATATTTAGAGCAAAATAAATTTGTATGGTATCGATGGCTTTGCTCTCGTAAAAAAATTGTCACTTGGTCAATTTTTACGGAGGAAATGATAGCACGTTATGAGGATGCAAAGAGCAACACCTTCTTTAGCCAATTGATAAATCTCAAGAAAAAGGGTTCAATTGTGGAGCACATCGACGACTTCCAAAAATTGAATATAAGGGTAACTGGTATTCCAAAGGAACACATGTTTGATGTCTTCATATGGACTTTAAAGGATAACATCCAACATGAGGTTCATCTTTGGGAACCTAATTCATTGGAGAAGGCATTAAGGTTGGAAAGAAAAAATTTAAGTAAAATTATGGCGACAAGGAAGCCTACCACTCACATCTATAAATATGGAAGTGTTGCTAGTCCTATACTTCCACAACCTACAAGGTTGACACCACAATAATTGGAAGAAAAAAGAGCAAAAGGGATTTGCTACAATTTTGATAGAAAATACACTAAAGGTCATAAGTGTGCTGTGAAGAAATTATTTTACATATATTTTGAAGAGGAAGAAAATGAACAAGAAAATTCGAAATAAGAGGATATACACTAGGAACAAACCCTAGAGAAAGAAGAAATGAGTCCGACCATATCCTGTAATACATTGGTAGGAATTACCACTCCTCAAACTCTTAAGATAGAAGGACATATCAAGAAGAAAAATGTAATAATGTTGATTGATTCAGGTAGTACCCATAATTTTATTCATTGTAAGGTAGCCAAGGAATTGAATTGTTTCCTATACCCAGCACCAGAATTTCAAGTGATGGTTGCAAATGGAGGAACTATAAATTTCTCTAGAAAATGCCATAATATCAAGCTAACCATGGGGGAATATGTATTAAATAGTCCAATGCTTTCCATTCCTATGGGAGGTGCTGATGTTGTACTAGGAGTACAATGGTTACAATCTTTGGGGACGGTAGCTTTTAATTTTTAAGAACTTTTCTTGAAATTTTTTTCAGAAGGAAAGGAAGTCGAATTACGGGGTATTGAAGGGAAGCCAGGAAGGATAATAAGCTCTAATTTCATGACAAAGCTTCTAAAGAAAGAACAACGAGGCGTAATTGCACAATTATGCTCACTAGAAGTTCCAACATCAAAGTCATCTATTTCTGCAGATCTCCAACAAGTCTTGGACAATCATTCCAAGGTGTTTGAAACTCCCAAAGGACTCCCACCTATTCGTGATCATGATCATGCTATTCATTTGATTCAGGAAGTGTTCCTCCAAACATCAGGCCTTATAGATATCCTTACTTCCAAAAGAGCGAAATTGAACGTATGATTGCAGAAATGTTAGAGGCGGGTATAATTCAACCTAGTCAAAGTTCTTTCTCTGCTCCTGTAGTATTGGTACACAAGAAGGATAGATCATGGTGAATGTGTCCGGATTATAGGGAGCTCAATAAGCTCACCATTAAAGACAAATTTCCCATTCCTGTGATTGATGAATTATTGGATGAATTTCATGGAGCAATTTATTTTACCAAGTTGGATCTTCGTTCAGGATATCATCAAATTAGAATGAAGACTGAAGATATTCCAAAAACAGCATTTCGAACTCATGAGGGTCATTATGAATTTTTTGTCATGCCTTTTGGCCTTACCAATGCACCTTCTACATTTCAGGGGTTGATGAATTCCATTTTCAAACCCTTCCTTAGAAAATTTGTGCTAGTATTTTTTGATGATATAATAATCTATAACAGGTCTTGGAAGGATCATGTTGAACATGTTGACAGGGTGTTCAAACTATTGCAGGAGAAACAATTATATGCAAAAACATCCAAATGTTTCTTTGGAGTACAAGAGGTGGAATATCTGGGTCATATTGTATCTCACGAGGGTGTTAAAGTAGACCCTAACAAAATTAAAGCCATTAAGGAATGGGAATTCCCCACAACCATAAAGCAGTTGCGAGGATTTCTCAGGTTAACAGGGTATTATCGCAAGTTTGTTAAGAATTATGGGAGAATAGCAGCACCTCTAACAACATTATTGAAGAAAGATACATTTTCATGGACTCCTGAAGCAACTAAGGCCTTTGAACATCTTAAAGAGGCAATGTGCCTAGCACCGGTCTTAGCTACGCCAGACTTCACAAAAACCTTTATTGTGGAATGTGATGCCTCAGGAAATGGAATTGGTGCAGTTTTAATGCAGGAAGGAAGACCCATTTCTTTTGAAAGTCTTCCAATCAAGGGAAAGTATTTACAGAAACCTATTTATGAGAAGGAAATGTTAGCAATACTACATGCACTAAAGAAATGGCGAACTTACCTAATGGGAAGACACTTCAAGGTAAAAACTGATCATGATAGTCTTAAACACTTTTTGGAACAAAGACTATCTTTAGAAGAGCAACAAAAATGGGTCACAAAGATGTTGGGTTATGGCTTTGAAATAATCTACAAAAAAGGAAAGCTTAATGTTGTTGCAGATGCACTCTCAAGAAAGAATGAAGAGGTGGAAGCATTGCTTTGTTCCATTTCTATTATCCAACCAGATTGGATAACCAAAGCAAGAGATGAATGGAAGAAGGATGAAGAAGTGTAGACACTCATTCAAAAGTTGCAGCAAGATCCTAGTACATCTGATACATTTAGTTGGAAAAATGATTCCTTATGGTACAAAGATCGCTTATATCTTTGTAAGAATTCCCAACTAAAACAAAAAAGATTCTTCTGGAATTGCACACTTCTCCTTTAGGAGGACACTCAGGATTTTTAAAAACTTACCACAGGGTGAAGAAAGAATTTTTTTGGGATGGCCTTAAATCTGATATTCAAAATTTTGTGGCAGAATTTTTGGTTTTCTAGCAGAATAAAGTTGAGACAATTAAGACCCCAGGACTTCTACAACCTTTATCCATTCCAAGTCAACGTTGGGAGGAGATTTCAATGGATTTTATCAAAGGTTTACCTAAGTCCGAAGGAAAGAGTGTCATCATGGTGGTAGTTGATAGACTTACCAAGTATGCACACTTTTGTGCATTATCTCATCCATTTAAAGCAAGTACAGTTGCTACTGCATTTATGGAAACAATTCAAAAGCTACATGGAAACCCAAATTATTGTAAGCGACAGAGATCCCATTTTCACTGGAAATTTTTGGACATAATTATTTTTTTGTTTGGGTACTCAACTATCCCATAGCTCATCTTGTCATCCTTAATACAATGGGCAAACTGAGATAGTGAACAAATGTTTGGAAGGATATATTCGTTGTTTTGTATCTGATAAACAAACACAATGGGTCAAGTGGTTATCTCTGGCTTAATGGTGGTATAACACTTCCTTCCATACTGCAACAAAAATGACCTCATTTATGGCACTTTATGGATATCATCCACCATCCATCACATCATATTTAAGAGAAAATTCTAAGGTTCAAGCAGTGGAAGATCACATCAAACATCAAAAACAAGTTCTCCAACTCTTAAAGGATAACCTAAATTTGGCACAAAATCGAATGAAACAACAGGCAGATCAACATCGCAACAAGAAGTTTTGGTGTAGGAGACTGGGTATTTTTACGGCTACAACCATACAAACAAATGTCCCTCATCTAATAAGGATAAAAAAATATCACCAAAGTACTATGGTCTTTACAAGGTGTTGCAAAAGATTGGTATTATGGCATACAAATTGGAGCTTCCTGCTTCTTCTCGAGTGCACCGAGTTTTCCATGTTTCATGCTTAATGAAGGTTATAGGTGACAAACTTCGAGTTCAAACAATATTGCTAGAACTTGATGAGGAAGGAAAAATCATAGTGGAACCTGAAGTAGTCACGGAAATAAGAACTCGACAGCTACAAAATCGATCAATTTCATAGTATCTCATCAAGTGGAAGAACTTACCCACTGAAGATTCCACATGGGAGGATGAGAATTTTATACAGAAGCATCCAGAGCTACTCAAGCTTTGAGGAAAACACTTTTTTGAAGGAGAGGGGCATGTTAGGTCCCTATATTACTAATGTAAAGGAGGTTGCCCCCTTGAAGTGGCCGATTTATAAGGTGTTGATATCTCTTTTCTTTTATTTTTAAACTCGGTTTCATAACATTAGTAATAGCTTCTTATGTTAGAGTTTTGTAGGTACCTGGTGGAGCGCTGTAGTTTGAAGTTGTTGAAGATCGAGAGAAAGCATAGAAATGGGATAGCATTAACTTGAATCATGTTGCGCTGCCCATTCATACACTACATGACTTCCACTAGGGTGTGACGGATGAGTTGAAGGTGCGAGAACAATGTGCCTTGAAGATAACCGAAGACATGAGAAAATACAACGCAAATATAATTTCGGAAATGAATTGGATCATCAAGGAGAGGGACGAGGAGTGGAATCAACATAAACAATTGAAGGATGTCAAAGGCCAGACTTGTAGTGATTTTCCGGACATTAAGGTCCGTGTAGAAGAAGCCCCAACAAAGAAGGTTGCAAATCTCACCCTCGCAATTAAGGAGAAAAAGAACAAGATGGATAAAATCAAGTTGAAGTATCAGATGTTGATCACTGAGCTGCAGATGAGGCTGCAGCCAGCCACACCACCAGAGGTCAAAGAGCAGCAGGAAGCAGATCTTAAGACCGCCTTGGAAGGCATTTCCACTACATTCAAGGACTGTAGAAAGTTGTTAGAAGACACCATGGAAATTTGGACCTCGCTGTAGGAGGATCCTAACATTCAAAATATTGAACATGAAGTACTACAGAGGCAGAAGAAGTTGGATGAGATCAATACCACTGCGAGGACTTTAGCACCCACACAGCGGCTCACTTATATTACATAAGGGAAAGCTCTGCATAGCCAGGTTTGCGCAGAAAATAACAGTTGATTACAGCAAGAACTCAGCCCTGGCAGGATGAAGTCATTCAACTTTCTCAAATAGTTGATGGAAAGCTAAAAGAGATGTGCAAGAATCATAAGGCGTGCCTCAGAAGATTGTCGGACCAACATAAAAAAAAGTTGTTAGAGGAAGTGCGTCAAGAAGAGAATTTATTTGCAGAAATGATTCAACCTTTGAGTACAACCTACACCATAATCGCAGATAAGGTTCGGGGCGCACTAGCTGAGTGACTCGGGACGAGTCACATGTGAGTGTTGGGAGCATGTTGGGCATGCACCAACTTGGCCCATTTTGGGTCAAAAGACTCCGCAAATCAATTAGCAGAGTGTGCAGTTCAGCAAAGATAATTTAACTGCGTAGAGTTTAGGGGATTTGAGGTGAGTAAAATCCCCTCTTTTTGTAAAGGGATCGGATTTATTTTGTTAGTTTTGACTCCACCCATGGTATGTGGACCATGATTTTGAGTCGATGTAAATGTTATATAAAAAAATGTAAAGCTATGTCAAAGTAGAGAATATTTTACTTGTGATGAGAAAAACTTGTTGAATATCTATCTTTATGTGTTTTGGGCCCAAGGGAAGGCTTGGAGACCTTGAAGAGCCTACAGCTTTATGCGCATACCACCTGCAGTTGTGTGCACAGGTTGGAGAAAGTATATGTATCGAAGAGATTTATCCTAATAAAGGAAGACGAGTTTGAAGACATCTTCGTGTTTTTGCGTTGTATTTGTTTATTATCAGTGATTGTGAAGTTATTTATATGCTTAATGTATGTTTTAATGATAAAGGTGCAGTGCACATAAGCATTGGTAGATGAATGAACTATAATTTGTTAGAGTAGATAAATGCATTTTTGTAGTTCCAAATAAGCATAAGTAGAAGTTTAGGAGTAGATCCATGTCTTGTTGCCCCTCTGGATACATAATCCTGGTTCTGATACCCCCCAATATTTCCTCGAGTGAGACTGTGATTTGCGCTGCAGGTCGTTGCCGAAAGGGCTGGTAATAAAGGGTTTTGTTGGTGCACAACTAACTCTGAGCCTGGGTCGAGACCCCTTTGAGCCAACACTAATGATATTTTCACCCCAAATTAAATCCTTAACCCTCATATCAATGTGGTAGCACTAATACCACCCTCCATGGGGGGATTTATGTTCTATATACTACAATAATTGACTTGAGGGGCACCTGAGGGACACCTTGACCAATTTTGTATTCCTAAGAATCAGATCTTTTTATTCATAAAAGGATATATATATACCCTTTTTGTCTGGTCAATCGAGTATGAAAACCCTAAGTCACCCCGTTAGTCTTGTATTTTTATTGCTAACCTGTTGGCTATATTTTTTATGTTAGGATTGATTTTTTCCCAAAAATTCAATACAATATTGCCTATGTTATGTTTTAAGTATTATTTAAGTAAGTGTATTATATTTTTAATAAAAAAACGTAGGCATATTTTAACATATTTTAACTCTTGATATACTAAGTGTTGTACATGGGATCCCCTCAAAGTAAGCAGTAGAGAAAGACTCTACAGATCGAGGAGCGGAGTGCGCAGTGCGGAGTCCATTTTGAGTCTTAGGGGCTTTCAGGTGGGTCAAATCTCCTTATTATGTAATGGGATGGGATTATTTTATGAAGGTTGAACTCCTCCCATGGTTTTCGAACCATGGTATTGTAAATGAAAAATATATATAAGGAGTCTAAGTCTAATTCTAAGTAGAATTTGATGAGATGCATTTCGATGTAAGACTGTTTTGAGTCAGAGTCTGTGGATTTGGGTTAAAGGAAAGGCTCCTGCAGCTGAGTGTGCGGAGACCTTAGGAAGTCTACAGATGTGTGCGCAAACCCCTGCAGCTGAGTGCATAGGGTGAAAGTGAATGTATGAGAAAGATCTGAGAAATTAATGAAAGACCTGTCGAAATAGATATGTGTTTATGTTGATTTGTTTTACTTTACTTGATGTTTATGCTTATCTGTGCTAAGGGTTTTGATCTGCCATTGCATAGCGAAGTTTTGATTATGATTATTTATGTTGTTTTATATATGATTAAGAAATATCGCTTGTATAATTGATAAATATGTTATGTGAAGCTCTGTCAAGGAATAAAATCCATAAAGCCACAATCCACTGTCCCTCTGGATGCAGAAACTTGGTTCTAGCATCCCCCTATATTGCCTCGGGTGAGACTTCGATCGACTCAAGTAGATTGTTGCCGAAAAAGTCGGTAATAGTGGGTTTTGTTGGTTCGCACAGCCACATATGAACCTGGGTCTAGGCCCCATCAAGCCAATAAATGATTTTGTTTCCAAGACCGGGATCTGACTGAGGGATAGTTGGATGTGGAATCTGTCTAAGCAAGATATTGAAGGTTGGGTAGATCTAAAATAATGTGATTTTTCTATGCAAGAAAACGTAAATTTGTGCATCTCTACTGAACATTTGTTACAAAAGTATATCTATACAGATAAGTACGAGATCTTTTTCACATCATTTGCTAGTAAGTTGTACGAGTGGATATCAAGACTAGCTGCGCAAATGGGTCATTTCAATAATAAGCCAACTGTGTGGACCCCAAATCTGATAGAGAAGCTGAAAAAGATTGATAACGAGATCATGAGGGTTGTTGGTTATTGGATCAGTAGTATCCTTGGAGGGTTTATTATTGAGTTCGCAATCGAGACTTGTGTCTTCTAGCAAAGCAGAGT
The DNA here is from genome assembly GCA_034641835.2 of Pinus albicaulis. NCBI lineage: Eukaryota > Viridiplantae > Streptophyta > Pinopsida > Pinales > Pinaceae > Pinus > Pinus albicaulis. The sequence goes on along the minus strand of CM076573.1, from coordinate 577,726,053 downwards.
GCAAGTTCTTCAAAGGCCCTAGGGGTGATACCTAAATTCACTGAAGTTTTGGATTAAAATGCTATTATGTGAAAAGGTATGAATGTGCTCATATTGATGTTCGAAGAAAGAGAACATGTTGCTAAGTGGAGCAGTAAAATATTCAGAACAAATTTGGGTACTTACATTGAAATTGAATATCATTCGTTGTTTGAAGGAGAAAGCAACACCGCTACCCTGAGAATCATGTCGCTGAGATCTGAAAGTCAACAAAGCACTACAGATACTCCCCAAAATTCCACCCCCATCATCACTCCATCCTATTCTATTCCTCCACCTCCACCTCCACCTCCCCCATTCACCATGTTCCAACCCCCAAAGATGCATGTGTTCAATGGATCGGATGATCCAGAATAGTTTTGTTTTGTTGCAGAAGAAATATGGAGTTCATAGAATATTACAGATGAAAACATGAATAAAGCACAGTTGGTTACAGCACTGCAAGATAGAGCATCTTCCTGGTACATTAAATATGTTACAACCAATGAAAATGCTACATTGACTGAGATGAAGACTACGTTGGATGTTGAATTCAAGAAAACAAAGTCGCAGTCCTAGTGTATCACAAAAATCAAAGAGATTAAGCAGCTGGCTACTGAGACTGTGTGGGAGGTAGATCAAAGATTTAGGACACTGTTGAGCCAAATTGGCTTCAAGATCTCGGATGAACAACATAGAGAATGGTTCATTGTTGCGTCGTTGCCTCATCTCAGATTACCATTTTCACAATAGAATATTGCAACTCAAGTTGAAGTGTTGAAGATCGTGAAAGCTTGAAGCTTCGCCAATAGCTAATACAAGCATAGGAGTGCAACAGATTCAGAATCAGTTGGTGAGCTTACACATGGAGTTCCAGGATATAAAGGGAAAATAGGTTAGATCTGACATAAGGTCGAAATTCTGGTGTATCAAGTGCAAAGCATAGGGTCACTATAAAGAGCATTGCCCTATTTATAGAGGCTACTTGGGTGTTGAGATGTCGATTCCATTGAATCCTGGATCGAGTGTTGGGCTAACTGTAGGGCCCCATGTATGGTGTAGCATATGTAAAGTTGCAAGCCAACATTCCATGGACTATTGTCACCTACTGCAAAAGTTTTTTAGATCATCGATGCAATTGTTCTGCAATTTATACAGTTCGGTGGGACACGATGAACAACATTGTAAGAGCTATGATCTAATGATGCAGAATAGACCTAGTGCATACATAATGCAGGTAGAAGGTTGCGAAGCTTCGGGTTCGTCCACTGCACGAGGAGGTTTCCTAGGCCGAGGGTGATGGGCGTGGACGAGGGAAGATCATATGTTACAACTACGGACAGCCATGACATTTTTCCAAGGATTGTCAAAATCCTACTGCATCTTCCTGTAAGTATTATTAATAATTTGGTCATGAAATCAAAGATTGTCCCATTTTGTTACCCAAAATGTATGAGAAGTGCAACCAGCATTCGGCTCAGAATATACGAATGATGAGGGTTGAACACACCAGGAAGATCCTAGCGTTAACATAGTAACGCGAAGTGGTTTGAATACTAGAGGAAATCGCGCGGAATAAAAGAGGATTGTGACGGAGACATAGGTAAGGAAAGATGAAGATAAGAATGTTGGGTTTAATGTGCAACGCAAGAAAGAGACATTCATGGAAGCAAAGAAGACATTTATGACTCTTAAAGCTTCGACATCAACCACGCAGAGATAGTTATTTCCATTGAAGAATAATCCTTAGGAGAATACTGAAGTAAAGGAAGTTTATTAGTCTATCCTGGCATCCTTATTACAGACGTGTATGAAATTACTAAGGAACCAGAAGGTCATAGAAAGGTTACAGGTGCTGATAGATAACTACACTGGAAAGGAAAAGCTGCAACTAGAACAACGCGCAATAAATAAAGTGTACAAGAACAGGAAAAAAACTGGTTGGGAGATGCGGTTGACTATGCATATCAGAGGCTATGAGATGGATCAAGTCATTTTGGATCTAGGATCAAATGCCAACGTTTTGCAAAAATAGACATGGGAATGAATGGGAAGGCCTAAGCTGCAATGGTCACCAATTCAGCTAAGAGTGGAAAATCAGTGGAAGATCATTCCTATGGGACGATTGTTGGGGATCAATGTAGATCTTAATGGAGCAAGCGTGTTAGCCAACTTCGAAGTTATTGAGATCGTTGATGATAGCAATCATTATCCTGCATTGTTTGGATTTGATTGGGCTTACGACATGGATGATATAATCAAACTAAAGAAGAGGTAGATCTTTGAAAAGAATGGTACCAGAGTTGTTGTGCCATTAGATCCTTCCGAAGGTGCGCGTTATACAGATATTTTCTAGCATGAGTATGGGGATGCTGGTATTGATTAGATCTATAAGCTTACTACACATGAATACGACTGAATTAATCCCACCGTGAATGGCATAATATGTCGGAAGTGTGATAGTTCATGCGTTTATGATTTCGATGAAGAGCTCGAGCATTGGCAGAATCGCTTGCATGAAGTCACTACTAAGAGATGTAACAAAGTTACCAAATCTCTGTGGTGTGCTTGGTCGGAAGTGCATGACTTACCTTTTTATGATGGAACAGGGAATGTTGTCTTGTTTTTGGAAGAATTTGAGCAAAAGGTGCCTAAGGATCAGTGATACGAAGCTTTGGACTTCACATTGAGGTCCACTCTAGCCAAAGGGTGGGGCACGAACAAAGAAATCTTAGGAGGATGGAAGGAGTTTTGCAAATTGATGAGGTTGAGGTTTGGTAATGTAGACACGAAGATCACGGAGAAGTATGATGGTCAGAAAGATCCTCGCGAGAATTTATCTCGCTCGACAGTAGCTTGGGGTCATTAACCTCAACTAGAGTGGGTGCACATTTTCTTTCATTCCTTGGATACGATACCTCAGCAGTGGTATCTTGAAACAGAATTGCGCCATGGCACTACAAATTTGGATGAGATGATAGAAGGATTATTGTTAACTTATAACTCCGCTAATGGTTGGGAGTGCATCAATGAGGCTCTTCAAGAAGTCAAAGCTGGAGTGTTTCGTATTTCCAAGGAGCCAAAGACGTTGGTACAGATTGATTGGGCTGCGTAGTTGGAACAGACCCGAGAATGATACAAATCGTCTGCTTGGAAAGATCTAGTCAACAAGTCTGTGTTGGGGGAGGAGATCTGCAGGTGCCTGTGTGAACAGATGCATAAGACTATCCATGCTTTTGCAGAAGGGCGGTTGCGGCAAAGTAGAAGTACTATGTGGCAGAATAGAAGTAGGTGTTGTTGGAGGGTACTGCGCCAAGGGAGGAAGGACTGTGCTAAAAGGGTGAGTCTTGTGGAGTTCGTCCAAAAAGTGACCGTTGGAAGAGTAATAGTTGATTGGACAACTTGGATGTTAAAAGGAGAAGAATGAATGCAATTAATGGGCATATCTGGGCGGATATGTCGCCAAATTGACATTTATGAGGAATATATAAAGGAGATGATGGGATTTGAATTTGAATTTCGCTATAAATCAGGGATCCCGCTCCCCATTCAAACGCTTTGTACACTAAGACTTAGAAGTGAGAATTGTTGTCGGCAAGAGCGCTGAGCAAGCTATTATATGTTAGAGAAGAGCTACGAGGATATTGAGCAGGAATTTCTCCACATAGGTGTGGGATTCATAATGATGGATACACTACCAATAACTGCTACATGGCCGAGGTCACCCAAGCAGCAAACGACTATGGGCATAGTGCCATCCAAAAATCTGCAGAAGCCAGTAACAAGATCATTGTCCTGGAAGAAACGACCTAAGGAATAGCGGAATAAGGGGGCCCAAGACCAGTAGAAGAAGGAGATGGAGATCAAATATGATGAAGAAGAATTAGCACCAGAGGAAATTGATGTGGAGGAGGTCGAGCTTATCTCTAGGTTTCCTTCGTATATTCCACCCTGGAAGCCAAAAGCTAAGAAGCTGACCAAGAATTCGGATGCGGTGAAATACAAGGTCTTTATGCCTTTGATTTCGGATGAAGTGCTAGTTGAAGGCGAGTTATTGGCCAAGGTTCCCTAGTTGCATATGGAGGACTGAGATTTCAATGACACAATGAATACCCATAGTTTGATCCCAACCGGTATTTGCACCAACAAATCTATGTAGGAGTGACTAGACTGGAACCGATGAAATGGTTGAATGGTATCCAGGAGGCCAGGATACTCATATTGTACATGCCACACTTTGGGCGAAGTGTGATTAACACCATTTGTGTGCACCAACTGCTATCATTGGTGCACGACGACTACTTGTGGCTAGGGAAGAACATCCCTGTCGATGTGATGTTAATAAGGAGGATTACGACCCTTCCTTGTCTCAGATCGGACCCCACAGAAGCTTTTGTGGGAAAATATCACTACAAACAGCTCACCGACCAGATGAAAAAAGATTATAATCTAACGAAGGGAACCTGGGGTTATTCAATTAATTCCATTTCTGATAGATTCGTCCACTTTTTCACGCACATTTTAGCCAAGAAGATTATGAGAAAGAGTCACGGAGTGGAGGCTTCAATGTTGATCATATCCTTGGCAGCGAAGTGTGCCAATGGCATTGTCTATAACTGGGCAGGCTACATATGTAGCGAATTCATCGTCGATCGTAGGGTAGCTCAAGAAGAGGGCAAGAAGTTCCACTACGCTTGGCTCTTGCTCCTCATTGCATTGATGGCTTGGAGGGAGCCCGAGGAGTTGCAGTTCTCCACTACAAACCCAGACTTATGTGAGGTGGCTAGATATGCCTCGTTGTGGCATTCGACAGAGCCAACCAGGGTCATGGAAAATAATATTTTTTGGGTTGGATTTGAGATGAGTCTATCAACGATGATTAAACAGAAGCCTAGGTTATCACCTAGCATTGTGAATCAGTATCGACAGATCGTGGAGTTCAAAGCAGAATTCCACCACATTCACATTTAGGAAAATAAGGACCTCATTGGGGTCTGGTACGAGCTGTCGTGCCTTGTCGAAGAAGAAGATGTGGAAGCCATCATCATTCAATGGTAGATTGATTGGTTAACTCCAGGCATGGAGCAAGGTCGGGACATGTGATGTGAAGCCCACCACACCTAAAGGAAAGAAGGACCTGAAAGTCACATTCGTGACTAGTAAAGAAACCGAAGCGGAGATTCTGGAGATAGGAGGGGATGATACTCATGGCGGTGATATCCATGTGGACCCATTTAACCCCCCCTCCCCTTTTACTACCAAGAGGGGACAACCACAGAAGGGTGGCATGAAGAAGAAGGTAAATTGTGATAAGTCTGCTGGCCTAGAAGCCATGGTCCTTACTGGAGGGGACTTCGACGAAATTGGAGACATCGTGAAGCATGCCACTGAGCACTTATGGGACAACATTGAAGAACAATATAAGAAGGTGTCAGCAGATGTTCACAGGGGCTCGAAATACTTGTAGGTGCAGATAAGCGTTGTTCAGGAAAGCGTGAGAGGGCTGCAAGTGAGCGTGATTCAGCCGAGCGAGGCACAATTAGGTGCCATCACAGCAGCGCATGAATTGGCACTGACCTCTGATAGACGCACGGTGCCTATCCCTGTAGGTACATTGAGTTTTGACATGAAATAACAGCTAAATCAGGTGGCCCACTGGAAGAATACAAAGTTGAATCTTGTCGCGCTACCACTAAAGACTTTGCATGAGTTCCACCAAGTCATTGACGAGGAACTGAAGATCAGAGAACAATGCGCCCTCATGATCCTTCAAGATTTTAATAATGAAAGGCATAGCATAGCTGAGGAAAAGCATATGGTTGTCTAATAACGCAAGGTTGTGACAGTGCAAAGGCAGAAGTTGGAGGAAGCCATCTCTAAGGCTTGCAGCGAGCTACCATAGCTCCAAATTCAAGCTGTAGTTGCGCCAGAAGAAAAAGTGGCCAAGCTTTCCACATCATTTAAGGACTTTAAATCCAAAGTTGACGAAGTGCACATGGAAATGCAAATGAAAATCGTCGATCTGTAGATGCAATTGTAGCCTACCACTCTGTTAGAAGTCCGAGCGCAGCGCGTAGCAGAGCTGAAAGTTGCCACAGAACAGATTGAGCCCCGCATATAGAAGTGTGTGAATGTATTTGGAGAAATTCTCGATGTCTAATCCTCACTGCAGGAGGATCCTCATTTACAAAATATAGAGGCCGAAGTGTGTGAAAATATTGAACAACTAGATCATATTAAGGTCACTGCAAATACCTTAGCACAAATGCAGCAGCTTACCTATCTCCAAGAGGGTAAATTCTTACAGGAGCAGGTCAATGAGCTATGCAGGAAGGAGCAGCTACTTGTAGCCAGAATGAAGCCATGGGAAGATGAGTCCAGTCAGCTCTCCCAAACTATAGAAAAGAAGTTCAAGACTATGCACAAGACATAGAGAAGAATTGAGCAGAAGGCAGCCAAGAAAGTCACAGAGACACTACTCGGAGAAGTCAGATAGTTTGAAAAACAGTGCGCCGAAGCGGTTCCACCATTGAAGGGTGCATTGAGCGGCATCAAAGCGAAGATCAATGGTTCACCACATTTGTGACTCGAGACGAGTCAGTTTTGTGTTGGAGGGTTATTGGACATGGAATCCCCTCAAAGAAAGTAGTAGAGAAAGACTTTGCAGATCGAGGAGAGGAGCATGCAACGCAAAGTCTATTTTGAGTCTTAGGGGCTTTGGGGTGGGTCAAAGCCCCTTATTATGTAATGGGATGGGATTATTTTATGAACATTGAACATCGCCCATGGTTTTTGAACCATGGTATTGTAAATGCAAAATCTATATAAGGAGTCTAAGTCTAAGTCTAAGTAGCAATTGATGAGATGCATTTGGATGTAAGATGGTTCTGAGTCAGAGTTTGTGGATTTGGGTTAGAAGAAAGGCTCTTGCAGTTGAGTGCGCGGAGACCTTAGGAACTCTGCAGCTGTGTGCGCAGACCTCTGCAACTGAGTGCGCAAGGTGAAAGTGAATGTATGAGAAAGATTTGAGAAATTAATGAAAGACCTGTTGAAATAGATTTGTGTTTATGTTGGTATTTTACTTCACTTGTTGTTTATGCTTATCTAGGTTAAGTAAGGGTTTTGATCTTCCATTTCATAGCGAAGTCTGTCTTATGATTATTTATGTTGTTTTATGTATGATTAAGCAAGATAGCGTAGTTTGATAGTAATTTCAAAAGACGCATTGAACATCACTTGTATAATTGATAATTTGTTCTGTGAAGCTCTTCCAAGGAAGAAAAGCCCTAAAGCCACATTCCATTGTCCCTTTGGATGCAAAAACCTGGTTCTAGCATTCCCCTATATTGCCTCGGGTGAGACTTCGATTTGTGCAAGAAGATCGTTTCCGAAAGGGCTAGTAATAGTGGGTTTTGTTGGTTCGCGCAGCCACATTTGAACCTGGGTCTAGGCCCCATCAAGCCAACACTAAGTACTCATAGGGATCAAATCTCTCAAGATGTAATTTTTTTAGAATGCAAAACCTGAGAAAATGTTTGCATCTTGAGAAGTTTGATTCTTTTTAGTGGTTGATAAATCCAAAGTTACTTTGAATCTATATTGGTTGCTTGTTCTTAATAATAATATTTATATTATATATATTTCACATTTCTATATACATAAATATTCTTATTTTTAATTTCATTAAAACTTTGATAATACATATAGCTAAATACGTATGTCCCTGGCATTTTTCTTTAACATGTTTTATAAATATTTTAATTTATTTTTTAGAAAACAAGTATATTGTAACTATTAAGTTTTTATATCTTTATTGATTAACCTTAGATATAAGTTTTAAAATATGAATATAGATCTTAATTAATTTATTTTATAGAATAAAATAGATCTTAATCTATAACTATTATTTATATTTTACATATATTTCACATTTTCTTATTTTTAATTCTAATTATATGTTTATTAATTAAATTTAAACACTAAATTCTAAAACACTATAGTTACAAATAAAAAATTTGATTCAAACAAATATTATATTTTATAATTATTATTATTTGATTTAACACTTTATAATTATTATTATTAGATTTAACACTTGACTAAAATATCTAACCTAGCCTGTTACTACAACATTTTTTCCATACAAAAATAACATTTTTTCCATACAAAAATTCAAAATGGCTTTGTTTAGAACTATAAATATTATTACTTATATTTAATGATTTTTCCTAATCATGTTTTTGTAAATGCTCTTTTATCATGTTATTATAATAATATTTTAGACTACATGTAAAGTGTGAATGAAACATGTTAACATGACTTTTGATGTGTTGTGTTGATACCATGTAGGTATAATAAGTCTTAAATTAATTATAAGGTTATGTTTCTATCACTGTAACAAAATAGAAATATGTGTCTATACTGCAATATATGTTATCAAAATTGTAGAGTATGCAAATTTATAGTAGAAACCATATTTTTAGATATTTAAAAATAAAAACAAAATTAAAAAGAGCATTTTATATCTACTAAAACTATTATTGGTTCTCTTTGTCATCCAATGTCATTATGGCTACATGTTTCAAACATCTTAAAATCTCACTATTAATTGTAGAAATAAATATTAACAAAAAATGAAAAAACAACAATTAACCCTACAAAGAATCAAAATCACCATATACTAAAAAAAAACAGTCATATAAAGGTATGAATAAATCATAAAAAAAAAAAAAAAAAAAACCATTTCTTTATCATTAAATAACTTTATCTATATAAAAACTACAAAACTTCCACCTAAACCTTCATTGCAAGAATAAAATGAGCAAAAGAAAAACCTATAATAAATTCTCATTAAAAAAAAACCTTAAATTCAAACAAATTATTCACCAATCCCTCATATAATAATATATTAGTTTAAAAAAACAAATTCATTTACCAAAAAACTATAAAATCTCCACATAAACTTTCATTGAATAAATATAAAAGAAAAAGCATGAAAACAAGTCTTTACACTTAAAGTTTAAAAATCTTTTAAAAAAAACACCACCTTTTTATTTTTATTTTAGAGATATATTAATATCTCTTAATATTTATGAAATAAGAAAAAAAAATAAAAAAAAATAAATTTATTTTGCCAAAAAGAGTTAAAGCAAATATAAAATCACCAATATTACATCCCAAAGCAATGAACAATGTATCATGAAATCACTGTCACCACCCCATAACACACCAAAAGAAAAGTTTAGGAATAAAAACTACAAAACTTCTAACTAAATCTTCATTGCAAGAATAAAATGAGCCAAAAAAACCTATAAATAAATTCTCATTTAAAAACAAAACATGAGCTACTCTAAAAGCATTGTTTAAACACTCCGTGCCATCTCAATCCATTGCCTATGTAATATTTCTCTTTGAATTAATATAGTTTAGTCTAATTTACCAAAATATATATATTTAAAAAATAAATTCATTTATCAAAAAACTATAAAATTTAAAATTTACAATTCATTAGAAAAAATCCAACACTTTTTATTTTTATTTTAAAGATATATTAATATTCTTAATATTTATAAAATAAAATAAAATAAATATTTTTATAAAAATGAAAATATTTCTTTTGCCAAAAACAATTGAAGCAATCATGAAATCACCATTACTACCACATCCCATAACAATGAACAATGTATCAGCGTAACGCACCAAAGGAAAAGTTTAAGAATAAAGGGGCTTGCAATTGACTTTACATATTTACAATCAAAAATTCCTTTCTTTGCTATTGAAATGTATGTTAATGTATAGAAATGTATGTTAGTTGAATTATATTTCAATATTTGCAAACACAAAGAAATGTATGTTAATGTATTGAAATGTATGTTAGTTGAATTATATTTCAATATTTGCAAACACAAACTTTATGGACTCGTTCCATATTTGTGCAATAGAATATTAGTTTAATGAAAATCTTTGCAAACAAAATGAAAATCTTTACCGACAAAATGCAAGTAGATAAAAATACTTGTGTTGGTGTGTTGAAAAATTGTTTATAGTACAGATTTTGTCATGTATGATAAAACAAATAAGTATTTATTTAAAAATAATGTATAATATTGTTGTGATAAATTAGGAAAATATAGAAATAATGTATAATATTATTTTGATATATATATATATATATATAAAGTATAATTTAAAGATAAAAATGATTAATTTAGAGAATGTAGATCATAAAGTTAATTTTTTAGTTATGAAATTAAACTTGTTTTAGGTAGAAGTTCTTTACTATAGATGCAAAAAATAAATTAATAACAGAACAATTCATGGCCAAAATAAAGATCATGAAACCTGAAGATTATGGTGAAATTGGAGTTGAAGTGATGTTGATAGGGTTGTCCTTGTGGCATCTCACTGATCCAAGAAGGACTCCATCATGCTTCTTCGCCAACTAGGTATAAAGAGTGGAGTTGAAGTGATGTTGATAGGGTTGTCCTTGTAGCGTCTCACTGATCCAAGGACTCCATCATGCTTCTTCGCCAACTAGGTATAAAGAGTGACAACCACGCAACTTTACTTGGGTGTGAAGAGTGTGAGTGACAAAGGCCTAGGTATGCCAATACACTTTTAGATCAACTGATGTGGAGGTTTGGGACAAAGTCTTTGACCAAGAGACCAAATTTTGCATACCCCCTAGAATGCCCTTTCCACTTTAACATTATTTTCCAATGCATGTGATGGAGAAGGAAATTGCAACAACTCTTGCTATCGATTTTGCCTTCGTTCGTCAAGCAAGAACCTTACCACCATGCTCAAAGCAAAGGGCGAGGATAATAAAACATTAGCAAAGGGCAAAGAATAAGAGAAAAATAGAAGAAAGAAGGGATCAAATGTTTCCATTGAATTTTGTAAGAGGTGGATAAAGATAGTCCACATGTGCTTCAAATTAATAGCACCACCTTTAGTTATAATTATCCTAATTTTTAGATTCATCATACCAAAAACTCAACTCCATTAAAAATTAATTTCCTTGTCATCCTTAAATCTAATTTGTGAACAATATTATTTAAATCCACATAAAATGAAATCTATATAAAATCTTTATCCATATACTAACTTCCAAACATACACAACCAAACCTCTCTATCATTTTATATATTAAAATAATTTAATAATAATATATTATATAGATATTTGAACTCATATAGAACTTTCATTTATATATAGATTATAAATATATCGAATTCAATTATTTTAATTAATTATCTAACTGCATGTCCATGGTTTGTTTTCATAATCATTATTATCCCTTTCCCTATCCATCAGTAGTATGATTAAGTCACCACTTATGTAATCACTATCACTATATATATATTAAAAGTTTGTAATCACTATAACTATATATATATATTAAAAGTCCTAATGAAAAGGTTGCCACCAAATCCTGGAACATGTTATAGATGTTAATGAAATCTGTCACTATTTTGTTTGACTACAACTATTCTGCTCCCATTTGTTGCTGACCTAACAAACACAATCACTCTCTCAAGATTCCATGTTTGCCCCGTGTGCAGCAAAACCTGTCAAGTTCAAATAGAAAAATGACACTCCCACTGTATACTGTTAATATTATTTAGTTTTGTTATACACGTACATTTTACACATATATCTTAAATAAGATTAATTTTACAAAACTATCATAAAATAATAATTTCAAACCCATTGGATCATAAGTCCCACTGCTGTTTGGCTCATAAACGCAATATTGTTCGGATCTTGTGATAATGGTGAAGTAAAATTATTCTTGAAATATTGTAATATTTGTGTTTTTTTTGCTACAGGTGAATGCATAATTACATCTTATTTTATTATATGTTACTTAAGTAATTATTTAAATAATAAATAATTATTGTTTTAAATATAAATAATTAAGACGTGGGATGAAATTTTTACCAAGTGAAGATAGTTAAAAGGATAACCTACATGAAAATTAAGAGTTTTTTCCAGTGAAAATAGTTAGTTTTTTCTAACAATTTGGTAAATGCAATATATCTCTTTTACAGTACTATTTTTTTTCTTTAAAAAACTCATTTATCATCTTCAAACACTTGCAATTTGAAACAAATGTCAGAAATCTCAATCTCAAATTAGAAGCAAGTTTACTAGAATTAGAACTTAAGTTACAAAAATACTTTGCCAGATAAAATTTCTGGAAAAACAATGATGTTCCACATGCAACAGCATAACAACAATTTAGTTTTACTCTCAAACCAATTTGACTACTCAATTAAGAAAAAAAAAATGTTGGTTTACAAGTTTACCAGCTAATTTCCTAGTTCAGAGGTTTTGTACCTGGTAAATCATGAACAACAAGTCCCTCCAGTTCCCTGGCAAGGCATTACACAAGGATTATCCAATTTGACTACCTAAATTATTTTTCAATTAGACAAATTTTCAACTAACTAATTCCCTAGTTCAGAGGTCCCCAATCCTTTTATATCTAGTAAACCATGAACAGCAAGTCCCTGCAGTTCCCTGGCAAGGCACTACAGGGATTATCTACTTATGTATTTGCCCTTTTATATAAATAAAAATTACCATCATCTTGTCCATTTTAATCTACTTATCATATTGTCAATCTGCCTTCTTATATAAACAAAATGACATTATTATAACAATGGTTCAAACTTTTATTATAACCCGCGTTTAAATTTCTATCATGTTATTGTTACCATATCAGTATGGTGGCTCAAATTTTAATCTTTTTCCAAGCGTAAATTCAAGTTATAAAGTTTAAACAATTATTGAATTTTGAGAACTTAAGTTATAAAGTTGAATCCTAATATTTGTTGAATTTCTACTTGAATGATTCTGAATCTGGTAAATTATAAATAGCAAGTTACTGTAGCTTCCTATCAAGGCAGTACAAAAATCATGTAAAGCCATCTTGTGCATATTCTGTCTTCATATAACTAAAAATTTACCAAATTTTGTTAAAAAAATGGTTACTCTTATTATATTATAATTGCAGTTCTCTATCAAGGCAGTACAGAGATTATGTAAATCCATTTTGTGCATTCGCTGTCTTTTATATAAATGAAATTTAAATAGTTTCTATTAAACAATTCAAGATGCACAACTTTCACCATATTTCCTACATAGGTGCCCTATCTTAACTTGGAACAGTAAGCTATAAGGGAACAGTAAGCTAAATGCCATGGAGAGAACAGTAAGCTATAAGGGAACAGTAAGCTAAATGCCATGGAGAAATGAACTGATTAGTGGATCTTGTCAAGACTTTTACATTTACACAAGTGCACATCTTTCACCATATTTCCTACATAAGTGCCTTATCTTAACCTGGAACAGTAAGCTAAATGCCATGGAGAAATGAACTGATTAGTGGATCTTGTTAGTATCAACAAAAACACAACTGTCATGCTAGTCACATCACCGTTGCAATTGCAATCTAATATGAACATTGGAGTTAATCCGCAAAAAGATATGTATAATACCGACCACAGATTGAGAGTAGGGGTTTCTGTTGAAAGACGAAACATGTCCATATAGAGGCTCGTGGTTTCTGTTCAAAACATGAAACATGTCCATATAGAGGTTTGTGGTTTCTGTTCGAAACATGATTAAAGATACAGATATAGAGGGTCATGCCCAAAGAGATAATGTGAATCACACCAACACTCCCTCATCCTTCACAATTCATTAACGAAATTGGATTGGAATTGTCACAAAAAATCTCAATCCAGGCAACAACTTATATAACATCTTGTATACAGCAACACATCCACCCAACATGGATACTCAACAATTGAAGTATGTCTGAAATTTCAATGTAACAGAAAAATTATAACAGTGACGCGACAGCAATGGATGCAAAATTTCACCATATTTTATTATATATTATTATCAAAATATCTTCATCGGATTACAAAAGATTATTATCAAAATACCTTCATCGGATTACATATGCTGGCTCAAAACTTTAAACTTTCACCAGAGATACTTGACCTTATGGCAAGACTCCCAATCTCTCTGCCTCTTTAATTTCAGGCAATAATATGCCCAGACATGCTAAACTCAGGAGATTAATGTTCACTCAAAAGAGATGCTAAACTCAGTAGATACTGTTCACTCAAATTGTACATATATGACAGACAACTAACAATAAAAACTAAACTACTACAATATATCACATCAACATAACTGTGGATAAAAATGGAAAACCAAAGAGATGAAGGATGAGCACTAACACATTTCTGTCTCTTCACTTCATTCTCCTTGCTAACATTGAGTACACTTGGGACAGAATTCTTATTAATCAGCACTGGGCTTGGGGGTTGGAGTACAATATGTTTGTGCAGCACACTGTACAGAAACGGGGTTAGCTCTCTCTCCAAGGTTTGATGGAAAGAAATGCACTCAAAAGGCAAATTAGCTGACTGGTTTTGGAAGGGGTATGGATGGGTGAATGGAGTACAATATGTTTGTGTATCACACTGTACAAACCGGGTTTAATAGGGGTTGGCTATCTCTCTCCAAGGTTTGATGGAAAATAACAACCCAAAGGCAAATTAGCAGGCTGGTGGTGGAAGGGTATTGAGACAAAACAAAACATCTTTAATTGGGGCTTTTTTCGCTACAGGGTATTACAACACACCTCTACTGAGCAATATAAATACTGAATCTTTGCCTAACAAGGATTGCAGATTTGATCAATTCATATCATAGCTTTGAACAGTAATGGTGGCTTGAGGAGCTGCATGAATGTAGACTAAATCAAAGCTTTGACCAGGAGCAAGGGATTGCCATAAACTGTAAGAAGAGCCCCCTGTTGCAGACAGACCCCAAATAGGACCATACAATCTTTGAACTGAGAGCTTGATGTTCTTGACTGTTTGCTTGGACTTGTTTGTTATCAAAGTAGAATATCTGTAGTAAGTTCGACCCCGAGAACTCCAGGATGAGGTCACCGATTGTGATACAGCAATTGGAGAGTAATCTTCTGCAAACAGTGCATTTAGATAGTAAGTATGTGAACGAAAAGATGTTGACAAATGCCAAAGAATGGCCTTGCACAAAGCTAAGATTAGTGGTCTTACTAGGTGCCAGTGGAGGAGAGGCCTGGACTGGAGCAGGGGTTGGTTTGGGTTTGCTTACAGGTGAAGGAACAGCAACTGCCCAGGTCAAACGAACCGTTAGTTGCATTATATAAAACCAAACAATACTCGCTTTTTGACATTAAATGGTAAAGTGCATATTGATTCAGTCCTTATCTACATGTTAGATTGACGCTCGAATTTCCCGAGTATATTTTTGATCAACCACTACATACCATAGAATGGAAACCGAATTAGATTACAAGTTCCCTGCATTGATCTAACTTTGATGTTATAAAAGCATACCTGGAAGAAGCTGGTTTAAGTTGCCACCAGCATGAAGCCTGGCCAGGACACCCACCAAAGGTCCATTATTGTAGGTAGCTGGTTCCGTCTGTTCATAGTTGTCTCTCTCGTCTGCAAAATTGTCATTCTGATCAGGCCCCCCAACAAGAGCACCATGCAAAACATTGGGATCACTTCCCTTGCTGCTAAACCAAGTGGCATAGCCCCCTCTGCAGGTCACGAAGGATGGGTTTACTTTGTAAGATACGATAGATGAAGCTCTGTGGTGTACTTGATTAGGGTAGTTGCTGCCATAGCCAACCATGTAACTTGTGGCTCTCGGATTGTCTCCGAGGATGTAATCTATCTGCAAGGACCCAGAGGCCAAAAGCTTTAGGAATTTGCTCAAGTACCCAGTCTATATTCTAGCAAACTTTTCTTGAAAACCCTAATCCACAGGGCCCAAAATCTGAATATTTGACTGGACATTGGAAACCAAAAACAAACAAGGAACACTTATCGAAGAAAAAAGCATATAATCATTTGATGCTGGTAGCTGCTGGAATTGGCAAGCATGCTGTAAGAGACCTCAAATGCATACCTGAGATTGAGCAAAAGACAGAAGCTCTGAGGGTTGCACAGCTCCACCCGAGCACTGAATGTTCTTGCGAGCAGCAGTGAGGTAATCAGAGTAGACTGTAAGGAGAAATGATGCACTTGTCACAAACTGGATGTTGTTCCATTTCTGCCAAAACAGGAGGCCACCTGGAGTTTTCTGTACAATCCTATTGCCTTTCTGCAAGCACGCACACATGAAAAACTCCGCATTTTCCTGATAGTTTTGTAGAACAGCATTACTCTGCCCACCTTTGCCTTGCATAAGGAACTGCAACAATTTAAATGAACATTCAGTCCAGTGAAAATCATTCAATCATGCAGACAATATCACTGGATCAGAGAAACAAGTAACATATCCCAAATTAGAGAGCAAGACAGAGACACTGGCTCAACGGAAACATAGTGTCCAGCATAAAGACAAAGATTTCATCGTTACCCACCTTGGAGGCCAGGACCTGAACTCCGGCATACTTCACATCCCAGCTGAATTCAGTCATTTGCCATCCTGTTCCACCTAGAGAAGCGGCATTGTCAATCACATAGTTCATGTAAGACAGATCTCCAGTAGCCTCATGAAGCCATGCCGCTGCCCAAAGAAGCTCATCCTGCAGAACACAGCTACACCATCATCAGCAAGAAGAGGAAGATGAAAAACCACAAACAAGTACCATTGCAGATGACCTCCATAGCTAAATGACCCAAACAGAACAACTTCAAAACATTCCAAAACAACAAACCCACAGTAGAATTGGGGTTTAAGCAGTCAAGATTACCGCATATCCACTCTTGGAGGCATAATACTTCTGTGCAACAGTAATGCTGCTGTCATATTTGCCTCTGTACTTGTCAGCAAATGTAAAAAGCTGCAGAGTTCACACCGCATATTTGTTAGCGAAATAGCACAGATGAAATTATAAATAATGGCACCATCCAGAGGGGAATTTAAAAAATGAAAGCAGAAACTAACCTGCTTCGCATGGTTGAGAAGCTCATTGGAGTAAGCGGGATCAGAGTGCCTGAAAACAATAGATGCAGCAGCCATTGCAGCTGCTGTTTCTCCTGCGAGATCCGAGCCAGGATTGTTTGCATCAATTCTATATGCCTGGCGAGGTGTGGTCATGTCTTCTGGCCTTTGCCAGCAATAATGGTCCGAGTTGCCATCACCTACCTAAGGGAAAGAAACACCAGGCAAATCCACAGATCAGAGATTAGTATATAGCTTTTTATCAGCTAAATAAGATGAATTCTGAAATGTTCCTTATCAGAAACTAACCTCTCCATAAAGTACATCAGGCTCTGTATGTGCCTTGAGCAAATAATCAGTCCCCCATCTAATAGCCTCCATCGAATGACCCAACTCACCACTGCTGGCCAATTGCTTGCCATATTCAACAACACTCCACGAGAGCATGGTGACTGTGAATGCCATTGGGAGGCCGAATTTAACATTGTCACCAGCATCATAGTATCCTCCTACTAGATTGACCTGCAGAAAAACAAAATGCAAGGATTTCAATCAGTTTACTGATCTATTCAATACTGGCATTAGTGCCCAAGTGAACAAATATAGCAAATAAACCAAACCCGGAAAACCTCATACCCCATTGGCCGATCCATCACTGAGACCAGAATCAGCCCTCCAGGTGACTCTCTGATTGCTAGGAAGCTTTCCAGATCTCTGAGCCTCGTAAAACATGATACTCTTGCTCAATGCTGCACCATAGTCATGACCAGCTGCTGCGGCTCCAACGCAGAGCGCCAAACTCAAAACATACAGATATGAAGCCATGGAGAAACTCAATTGAAATAAGCTAGATGGACCCACTTCAGATAAGGGCCTCTGTGAGAACCCTAACGTTAGTTATTGCGGATAGGATAACATGCAATGGCCGAGAAGGAGACACAGTCACTGAAAGAACAATGCAACACGCTAAGTGAAAGCTAGGAATCAGTGCAAGCTAGGAATCAATCTCAGTGTGAATCAAATACAGATCTATGAAGCCAAAATGTCTCGTCTAAAATAAAGCATATGAGAAGCAGTACTCAAAACTAAGATCTTGCAACAAAAAAATACCCCAAATGGCCAGATCTGAATGTGGGCAAGCTGAGAAATCTAAACTCCTCTGCTAGCTATCAGGATTAAGATTAAAACAGTTCACCATATATATCTATATGCTCCGACACATCAGAATTGCATTCATCAAAATGCCCCTCAATAAAAAACAGATCTCAGAGACTGGTAGCAACAAACACCCACAACAATGGACAATGTAGCTTCAGCAAAAAGAGACACAACACCCAAAACCAGATTTACAACTAGAAAAAAGTAATACACAGCTTATGCATTATAAAGATGCAGAGCATTCTGCAGAACCAAGTGAGAGCATCGCCTAATTATCCAACAATCTACACCAAAGCATACAGCATTATCTGCTACCACTGCTTAGAGATCACAGAGCCACAGTGCCCATCAGCAGAAGCACTTAAACAAGGCTGACATACACACAATGGCTATGGACTATAGGCTCTTCTTCTTCACAAAATGAAGAAACAGGGCAACAGGGATAGCAGCAGCTGAGATGGGGGAGTGAAGAAAGGCTAGAGCAGTGATGACAATATATGCACAACGTTGGGAGGCAATTTCCCAATATCTAATAATTAACAAAAAAATTATATTATTTTATGAAAATATAGTAACTAGTTTTTCTTTAATGCATTGACAAACTAGTTCCAAGTTCCCACTGATCTTCCTTCCGACATCTCTTCACACTCCCTGTCATACCAGTCGGTGCACATTAAATGCCCAAATTTACTTCAATCCAATTGATCCCTTGACCTTAATTCATCTTTACCCCAACTATATAAAACACCCATTTCATTTTCTATTCTAATTTTTCCATTTTTACCATTAGAAACCCAGATGAAGACAAACAGAGAGATCCTGAACCGTTGGCCTCTGACAAAAAAATAACAAAAAACCCCTACATATATCTCATTCCCCTCTGCCCATTACCCATCATCACAAATACATTAAAAAATGCCCTTTTTTCCACCAGCCTTCTACCTTTTTATCCCTATGCCAACAATGGCAGTTTCTGCTAAGTAGGCTTTTCTTCACCACCAAACAAATGGTCAAAATATTTGCATTGGAGCTTGAGCCAATATATATCTGTTCACACAGCTAAAAAGGGGAGGCGATGAGCTAAAAGGACTTATCACTATGGTATGATAAGCATGCCGATCCATGTGTGATATATTCAATGTATATACACACAAAAACCACATAGTATTCCTTCCTCTGCTGTACTGCGCAGCTCAGAAATACGTGCAGTGTGAACGTTAGAGAGAACGGTTGGAGATTCCACGTGGATATCAAGATTATCTGGCCGTTAAAAGCTTTAACGGCCTACTCTAGTGTTTGTAGTAACCGACGATTTCTCGTCCTCGTGTGACCAGGCAACGGCCCACACCTCCCCTGCCGAAAGCAGCCAAGTAAAGAAAAGTCAAAAAGAAAAACGGAACAGTAGAAGAAATGCCTTTGATTTTATTTGTTCCCTGAACCCACAAATGGAGGGAATAATTTTTCAATAAATTTTAGTAAAATTATTAATTAAAATATCCATTTCTTAATGTAAAATTAAACTAAAATAACATTAAAAACAAAATCTAAACTAAAAATCCATTTTCTAATCTAAAATTCAATTGAAATGACAAATTTCAAAGAGTTTTATAAAGATGACACTTTGTTGTGGGATGGTTATAGTGCTATGAGAAGATCCTTTTCTTTTTTATTGGGACAATGCTTAGGATAGGTACCCAACTTTCACTTTAGTATGAAAGGATCCTTTTCTTTCTTACCTAGGAGAATTGGATAGTACCAAATTTTCACTTTAATGTGGAAGGATATTTTTTCTCTTACCTAGGAGAAGGTGGGAAAGTATTTTTTTTTAATTTAGAAGGTAGGGAAAGGATATTTTTTTTTAATTTAGAAGATGGTGGGGATTGAAAGGGGTCATTTTCTTTCTTTCTTACTTGAGATATGGCGGAGGATTGGTATTCCATTTTCATTTTTATAAATTATTATAATGAGTTAAATAGTTAAGAATATGTGAATTTTTATGAAAGGGCATAAGTTTAAAATTAAAAAGTTGTTGTTTTTAATGCGATTTTTTGAAGTTTCATGTAGATTTTTTGGATCCGGAATCTGGGGAATTTTTAGCCGAATCGGCACTTCGATTGTGCAGAGTTTACCCATCAAACTTTTGATTTCAATGAATTCCTGTGGGATTTTAGACAAGTTAGATGGGAAAAATAAATAGGAAAACTTTTCAAAAAGTAACATTAAAAACCACTCGCTAAAAACATCTTTTTTTAATGAAAAGTGATCATCTTCATTGACTTTCTTTATTTACAAAGAAAAATGATTTATTTTTTTAAGTTTTCAAAAATCTTTGCTTGGATTTTTCATAATCTTACTGGAATTTCTGGGTTATTCTGTGGGTTTTTTAGACTAGGGCGTTTATTTTTATACATTTTAGTAGTAGTTCATGAGCCTTGCTTTACAACTAAAAAGGCGATATACACCAATTTGATGTCTAGTTTAACCCTGATCTTAAAATTAAATTGTTATTATCGTTAAAATCTTTTGTATTCATTAAAGGCCTAGTCTAATTTATACACTAAATAGCCTTTTAACCATAATCAACAATACAATTTTTAATAAGATTGTGATTTTTTATTGTTTAAAATGCACTTTTAAATGCATATATTGATTCAGCTCCCTAAAAAAACACCTAAAACATTTAATCTGTGCAAAATAAATAATTTAAAATTATAATTTTTAAAATTTTCTATCAAAAATAACCAAAAAAAAATTCGAAAAGAGCATTTTTGTCTATTAATTAGACGGTATGTCCATAAAAGATGAGACTATATGTCTATAAAAGTGGATTGAGAAATTTCAACTCTAAAATTTGTTTATAGGTTATATTATCAATAAAGTAAGAGCATATTACCAATAAAAATTGAATTGGACTTAAATGGGAAAAAATATTTTATATTGGTCTTAGGTAAGTAGGTAGATAACTAATTTATAATATGTTTTAAATTTAAGTCTGTGTAAATGTTGTTTCCTTATAAAATGGAGAATTTTTAAGAAGGTGGTCAAATTGTAAAGTAATAAAAATACTGAATATTTTAATTAATAAATAAATAATTTTTGGGTAGCTTTTAGTGTGATTTTTTGAAGGTTTTTCTGGTGGAATTTAGTAGGAATTTATTGAAAATAGAAGTTTGATAGGTAACCTTGCACAATCGAAGTGCCCTATGAGTTTTTTAGGGTGTTGAATCCATATATATAGTCAAAAAAACCAGTTTAAATAATATAAATCAAGATTTTACCTCAAAAAAATTCACTGGATTCAGTCAAAAAACCAATTTAAATAATAGAAATCAAGATTTTACCTCAAAAAAATTCACCGGATTTCGGCACCGGAAACTCCAAAAAATCGCACTAAAGACAACTCCAATAATTTTGGTTAAGATTATGAAATTTGTATTGTTTAAAATATGTTTTTAAATGTATAAATAGATTTAACACTTTAAAAAAATTTGGGCACTTAAATTCTATAAATTAAACAATTTAAACTTATAAATTCTAAAAATCTCTTCACATTTAAGAAAATTTGACCTAGAAAAAATAACTGAAAAATAATTAATTAACCTAAAATAGGAAAAAGAGTTAATTATATCCTTAAAATAAAGAAAAGAATTAATTATATCCCTATACTAATTAAAAAAAAAAACTTAAATTTATTAAAAAATATATATCTCTTTAAAAACAACCAATAAATCCCCGGATGCGGGTGCAAATGTAGTTAATAGGGGCGATTGGACGCATGGCGATCGGACGGGAGGCCACATGCCATCCCTCACGCCACCAACGAGCCCACCTGACCGCGTTTAATTCCCCCGCCCGCTCTTTATGGCGATGGATATGGAAACGATTTGCAATACAGTGATTGAGGTTCGAGGCAGCCTCGACTGCCACAACAGCATTTCACATAGGATTTACAGGCCTGGACATTCAATGCGGAGGTTTAATTGTTGCAGGGACCAGTTGTTAAATGAAATGGCCTCGCTCGCCCCTACGCCGATGAATTCACGGTGTAATTCGGTTCAGGACAGAGCTGGAGAGCGCACCACCACTGGGAAGCGCAGTCGCCATACCTGTTGCTTGGAGCCCGCTGACAATATTCACATTTCGCTTGCTGGCTCTTGCTTGTCTGCAATGGTGGTTTTGGGCATTCCACCTGTGCCGAACTCTGTCAATACTCAGTCGTTCCAGAGCTCCAGCTCCTTCACAGCTGCGAAAATGCCAAGGCTGCGGCAGAGAATGCGGTGCAGGAGGGGGTCTTCACGTTCGGCCAGAAGGCACTCGCCCTCCATTTCGACTTCAACGTCAGACACCTCCGCGCCCTCAGGCAGCCTCCCACGCCTCTTCCGAGGGCGCTTGCTCCGCTCAGGCCGCAGGCTTGACTCGCCTTCAAGCGATGCGTTGCCTACTCAGTCTCATACAGCCCTCTTCTCGTTCGACTGTGCACTTAATCGACCAAGGGTAACTGTGGCCATCTCTGTCGTCTTCCTGGAGGAGCCCCTGCCTGAGAATCTGTCGGAAGAGCAGGCTCATGTCGACGGCGCACATTTGGAAGCGGAGCAACCAGACTCGAGGGGTCAGCCTAGTGAGACCAGGGAGACCATGCAGGAGGACTCAGGGCGCGTTCAGGCAAATGTCATCGAAACTCCCTCAGCTGGCCACATCAGTGCAGAACTCTCCCATGCTCAAGGCGAACCAGAAGACTACGGATGCAGAATCGAGGAGGTTGCCCCGGATGAGTAATTCGGCCCTCTTTACTTGTCTCTTTTGTTTTCTCTGCCCTCTCTGAGGGATTGTTTTGTTGTTTCTTTCAACTCTAGTCCAATTTTTGTTAATGACCAGTCTCAGTCTTTAAAGCAGTCCAGTTTTGATATGGTCCAGTGTTACAGCTATACAATGTCTATGTTCCCAGTTTTAAGTCAAAGACATTTCAGTACGATCCCCTGCGTGGCATTTTTTTCAGTTGATGGTTCCTCCGGCTGGTTTCCCTCTAGCAGGGCAGCCAAAAACTAGTCTCTGTCAGTTAAAATTGCCTCCTCGCAGGCACAGTCATGGCCTTAGCCAGATGTACTATATTTTTCACTGTTAATAGATTACTCTAACTTAGAGAAAAAAAAAAAAACAACCAATAAATTAATAATAACTATTCACAAAACTTATATCAAAATTAATTATATCTATTAAATCTTTAAAATAATCCAAAAGTAACTTCTATAAATTATAGAATTTAAAATAACCCTTCCATATTTATAATTCTTAAAAATATCTCTTCCATATTTAGACAAAATTGACCCGAAAAAAATTCATTGACCTAGGAAAAAGAGTTAGTTAGCCTAAATAAAATTTAAATATAAATTATAATTTTAAAAATATCTCTTCCATATTTATAATTCTTAAAAATATCTCTTCTATATTTAGACAAAATTGACATGAAAAAAAATTCGTTAACCTACGAAAAAGAGTTAGTTAGCCTATAAAAATTTTTAAATTTATTAAAAATATATATAACTTTAAATAACAACTAATAAATATATAATAACTATCCAGAAAACTTGTATCAAAATTGATTATATTTATTAAAACTTTTTAAAAAATCCAAAAAGAACTCTATATCAGCCACCCCAAGCACACCTCGTGAACTGCTCCGGCTCCGACCACGCTTCGTGAACTCGTTAGTCCACACATAAAGGAATATGAACTTGTTATTAAACAAAAGTTTTTTAATTGAAAAAGTCCTCATTTAATTTGATAGGTCAAATAACTAAATTGAAATATTTATCTTTCAAGGATTACCAAATTCCTAAGATTATGAATGGGATCTGGGATTAATTAAAATAAGAAGTTACGGAGAATCATTAATTTAGAAATATTAGTTGTTATTACACTTGATATTATTATTTTATGCATATTAGAAATTTATCATTTATAACATCTCGATCCTTTAACTAAAAAAATAAAAT
This sequence comes from Pinus albicaulis, assembly GCA_034641835.2. NCBI lineage: Eukaryota > Viridiplantae > Streptophyta > Pinopsida > Pinales > Pinaceae > Pinus > Pinus albicaulis. The sequence goes on along the minus strand of CM076573.1, from coordinate 577,701,913 downwards.
ATTACAACAAAATAAATTTAAAATTAAATAAATATATATTTAAATTTTATTTTAAAATATTATTTTGACATAAATAAAAATATGCCATGAAATTTGAATGGGCGATAATTGAGTGCATTGTTAAGAAAAATTATCGATTCCCAAAAAAATTTATCAGATTTTAAGAAAGGAGAAAGAATCTAAGTTTTATTCTTCAAAATCTTATTTTTATGGTCAAAGAGAAGAGAAATAAGTGCTCCAAGATCGCTATAAGTGGGTTGGTTTAATAGGTCAAGAAGATTGGAAGTGTGGCAAATAGTAAGGAATTGAGAGAGAATGTGAATAAAAATCAATTTTATTAAAAATATAATATATTAATGTAATATATTAAAAAAATAAATTATTTTATGATATATATGTATTTTAATTTAAAAAGTAAATGAGTCAATTTCATTTTGATACCATTTATATTATAATAATAATAATTTGATTTAAAAATTATACTTAAAATTAATGTTAAATTTCCCGGATGCGGGTGTTTAACAGTACAGGTAAGTTGGTGGATTTATGGGTCGGCAAGTGGCATAGCCACATGGCCGCCCATAATCTCACACAACTCGCATTTTATCGATCGACCGCCACTCTTTACTCCGATTTAATGCAGCTCTTCTGCCGATGCTCCACCGCCCTCCCTCGGCTCTTCAAAATGGCTTCCTCCGGAGGTTCTTTGTCCGCTCCAGTGCCTCTAAATTGCAACTGTCCCCTTGCAGTCACAGAGCCGAGCTCTCGTACGACTACAGGGAGACGTTGCCATATTCTTTGTTGTATCAAGCTGGTGTCTGGCATCCATTTCTCGCAGAGTCTACTCTGTAACATGCACTTTGCCTTTGAGCCCTTGGCCATTGATTTCTCCACCCCTAGTGCACACATCTTCTTCGCGCCTGCACCTCATAGTCAATCCAATCTCTCCAGTGTGAGCATGCCTCGTTTGCGCCAGAGAATGCACTGTCATAGAGGCAGCAACCGAGGAAAAATAGTTCAGTCATTGCCCTCATCTTTCTTTGACTTCTCTTCCCCCTTGTCGGACCATTTTTCTGCACGCTACCCAGCTACGTGCAGTGATCAGGGTTGGGCTCGAAATGCTAGCTCTCATCCTATGCAATCTCATCCCTCGACAAGCCTCCCGACGACGCATCATCTGGATGTTGTTGTCCCCTCGCATCTTACCCACTCTGCCAGCTCCTAGCAGCCCAGTCATTCGACTCATTTTCATTATAGGTGTACCCTAGACCGACCACGCATCACTACAACCATTACTGTTTCATTTAAGGAGGAGCACCTAAGCTCCGAAGGCTTCACCATTGAGAAGACAACAACTGCTCAGGGCGCGCCCTCAGCACTCAAGAAAGGTAGTCCTGTCCCAAAATGAAGCAAAATTCAGGACAACGAAAGCAGTGAAGAACAGGAACGCAGCAAAATCGGCCACTTCAATGCCTATAAGAAAGCGGAGGACGACACCGGTGAAAAGCAGGTAGCGGAGGATGATCTCGACGCTTACATATGTATGATTGTTGAAGAACAACCATCTTCCCCAAATGACATCTAGACCATCAAGTTCTATCAGGTTTCTGTTTCCCGGCTCCCAGTCTTATGGGTCTACTTCTAAGTTTTTAAGCAAAACTGTCAGTTTTGGAGTTATTTCTAAAGCAATATCTTTCTGTTATGATATGTTGGTTTCCCCTGTGAGGGCAACAACTATACTTTTGGTTGGACTAGTTTCCCTCTTACGAGCAGTCAATTTCTTGTTTTTTTGCTGAATTACGCCATGAACTTGGGCTAGGATTGCAAAGGCTTGAGCCTCCTTGTACTAATTTGTTACACTAATAAAATTTAGACTTATTTAAAAAAAAAATAAATAAATAAATAAATAAATAATAAAAAATAAAAAATAAATGTTAAATTGTTTTATTAAAAAAATATTATATAAAAATCTTATTATTATTGTTATGAAGAAAAATCAATATTATAATAGATAAATAAGTATATCACATTTTAAGATAATTTTTTGGAAAATAATTATGTTTGTTAATTTAGTTTGCTCAACATTTTGAATAGATATTTTACCTATCATTAAAAACATAAAAACTTTAATATAATAATAATAAAAGTAACTATTAAAAATTAAATAAAAAAATTAACATTGTAATATTATAATATTTAAAATATATTTTAAAAAACAAAAATAAATTAAGCCAAATATTTGGCCTATAAGCTTAAGCCTCTCGTAGGTCATACCGAATCCTTTGTTAAATATTCTTCCTCTTTTGTTAATGAGTTAAAGGACATTAGAATGGATCTTGAAGATAGGCTTGTCAGTTTTGATGTTGTTTCTCTTTACACCAATATCCCCATTAACAAGGCCATTGATGTCATTAATCGCATTACTGATCCAAATACGACCTATTTAGTTGGGATCTGTTTAACCTCTACTTTCTTTAGTTTTGAAGGTGAATTCTATGAGCAAACATGTGGTGTTGCCATGGGTTCTCCCCTTTCCCTGATTGTTGCTAATCTGTTTATGGAGGATTTCGAGTCCAAGGCTCTTTCCTTAGCTTTGTTCCAGCCAAAGCTTTGGAAAGGTTTGTAGATGATACTTGTGTCGTCTGGCCTCATGGTAAAGAAGAGTTAGATCGTTTTTTCCTTCACCTTAATAGTCAATCTTGCTCCATAAACACCATGGAATATGAGGTGGATGGTAGCCTTCATTTCCTTGATGTTTGTATCTCTAGAAAGGATGATGGTTCTTTCTCCCATCTAGTTTTTCGAAAGAAAACCCATACCGAGCAATATCTCACGCTAGTTCTCATCATTTCCCGGGTCAAAAGTTAGGCGTCCTTAACACCTTAGCCACGAGGGCGTTGAGAATCTCTGATGAGTCTCATCTTGAGGAAGAAAAGACCCACCTCCTGAATGTCTTTTTTAGAAATGGCTATAGTAGGTCGCAAGGCCTTAAAGCTTTTCTTAAAGCTGAAAAAGGTCCTTTAGTTAGAAATAAAAAAGAGCCCAGTGAGTGGTCCTGCAGTGTTCGCCTTCCTTTTATTCAAGGAACCAGTGATAGGATTGCTAGGATCCTTAAGAAACATAAAGTTTCTTCTTCTTTCAAGCCCCTTAACACAATTCACAGCTCTCTTAAATCGGTTAAAGATCTGATTGACCCTAAGGATGGGAAATGTGTCTGCATTATTCCTTGTTCTTGTGGGACTCCTTACATTGATGAAACTGGCTGGTCTATAAATCAAAGGATCTGTGAACATGCTGCTGACATTAAGCATGGAAGATCCCGCTCCTCCGCCTTAGTTGAACATGCAGAAAAGACTAACCATCACATTTGCATCAAAGAGGCCAAGGTCATTCCTAGGATTGACCATTTCCATCATTGTAGGTTAAGAGAGGCCTTGGAAATTGAAAAAAATCCCCGTTAACCTCAATAGAGATGATGGATGGAATATCAGCAGGGATTGGATCACTGCCCTTTACTCTTAATGGTTCTGCGTTTCCGCCCTTCGTTTTTTTTTTTTTTTTAGGCTCGATGTTTCTTTCTTTGTTGGTCATTTTGTTTTCGGTTTTGTTTTTCATTTTTCCTCGAACCTCATTCTAAAAATAATAATAATAATAATAATAATAATAATAATAATAATAATTAATTAATTAATTAAAATATATAAATAAATAATAAAATAAATTATAAAAAATATATACATATTTATAAAAATAAATAAATATAATTAAATAAGAATTCTATATATATTATCACTATAGATTAAATAAATAAATGGTTATTAACCAAATTTAATTTTCAAAGTCAAACTATAGGATAACGGCTAGTTTAGCCATCTCTACATTTATTTATACTCAATGTCTTGATTTGATCTCTGATCTAGTCTTAATGATGAACCACACTGGTTAGTTCTAAAAATATATAAAAATAAATTAATTTAACGTTGTAATATTATAATATTTAAAAATATATATTAATTTATTTCATTATTCATTATATAATATATATATATATATATATATATATATATAATAAATTAAGAACTATAAAATTAATATTCTAATATTCTCATATTTTAAATATATTTAAAAAAACAAAAATAAATAAATTTATTTCATTTTTCATTCTATAATTACATAAATATGTATATTTTTTAATAGATTAAGAACTTCTTATAATTTATTGCATCCATTTTTTACCTTTCACATAGAGTTATATAATTTTATTTTTTAGATTTATTTGATATTTATATAAATTGCTCAACCAATTGATTGTACTTTCATTCATTTTTTCTTTTTTTTCTTTTTATGAAAAATGCTAAATCTATTAATATATAATATATAAGTGCAAAATTGTCGCTGCCTTAGCTGAGAAAGCTTGAGCGCAGGGCTTGACTGCTATGAAAAACAAGAGTTTGGACTGCCCACAGAGGGGAAACCAATCCCTGAAAGTTAAGATTTTCCGCCCTCATAGGGGAAACCAACCTTTGAACCATATAGTTTATCAAAATTACAAGTAAGAAGACTATCCACTCTGCAAGCAGAGGGCGATTAAATAGAAAAGCCAAAATAAACCTAGGAGTACTATGCATAAGAAACAAAAACCTCTGAAGGACTTCCGGACTACTGATCATTGGCTGGAGAAGGTGGTTCCTCCACGATTCTGCATCTGTACTCATCGTTGCTTCTGCCTTCATCAATTGAGGGAAACACCTTGTCTTTGTCCTCGCCATCCTTCGTCTGAGCCTGCAATGAGACGTCACGGGCAATGTTCAACTGAGCCAAGGAGACCTTGGCGTTTTCAGCAGATGCGGGGTCAGGAGCAGCACTGGGGCCATGGAATACGACAGAGGGACGACGAGCAGTCTCCTCATGAATGGTGACTGTGACATACGCCGTGATGACCGGCCTAGCAAAAGAACAATCAAATCTGAACTCTGCTCGTTGAGAAGTTTGACGCAGGGGAGTGGAGGAAAACGGAGGAGGAGCGGGAGGAGCATCCGAATGCAAGGCTTGAGGCACAGAGGAGAGCACATGGGGAGGCGGAGAACATGGAAAGGGGTGAGCAAATTCAGTGGAGCGAAGCCGACCTCTGCGACTCCTAGTTTCTGGAATGTGGTCGTAGGGGAAATCCTCGGAGGAGGAGTCCGAACTGGGAGAGGACCGAGATTGAATGGCGTGGCCACAGCTAGATCCGCGACGACATCACATGCGATGGCACAATCTAGCCATGGTGAAAGGGAGAGACTAATGGAAAGGGCAAAGGAGAAGCGACGACGGGGAGCTGGAAGAGACGGACAGAGAATTCGAACAACAGAACTTGCTATGTGTAAAATGAAACTCAAGAACAGTCTCCAAGCAGCAAAGAAGCGCACAACGCTTGCCAATCTGCATTCGAGCGCTAGGCTCAACGCAGGTGGGCGGGCAAGAACTTCGACGCTGAGCAGTGGTGGTGCAGACAGAGCAATCGCCATACAAGAGACCGAAATCCATATCAAAAGCCAAAGTGAACCAGGTGAAATGCACTGAGCGTTGATGGTTCCAGATAGCTGTGTTAATGGCTCGCAGGGTGGCATATTGAATGCCCACTTTAATGCTCTTGTGGGAGGGCAGATGGCTAGCCCACATCGACGTCCTCGGGAGGTGGCGTGAGATAGGCATCCCATCAAGCATTGGTAGCATCCACATCCAGAAGATTGTACTTTCATTTAATTTAAATATATAACTTCATTTAACAAAGTTATTAGAAATCTACAATTCCAACTAATCAATTATAAACATATTTACTCACATGTCCACCTTTTTCAACTAAACAATCATAAACATATTTACTCCATGTCCACCTTCAACAAATAAAAATATGAATCCTTTCTGATTTATCAATAGTACAAACCTTTTTACATGAATGCTTATTTTCAATTGAATGTACTGTGTTCATCATAGTTGTTATATAAAGAGTTATATTTGATAACTCCAAAGGCTGCAATGTGTAATATCAACTTAATGTAAAGGAGAGATTTAAATTTTATAGTCATGAATATAATTTTTCAGTAATATCTATTTTTATAAATACACAATGTAATGTTAATAAATAAAATAAAATAATATTTAGGAAAGAAAATGTTTTTATATAAAAAGTAGGAGGAAGTTAAATGCCAATTTATTTATTTTAATAATTAGTTATGACCTTTATTTATTTTTTTTAAATGGGCAATGAAATTTAGTGATATAATTTTTGTTTAGATTATAATTTTTTGTCATTTAAATTTAGTGTAGTTTATTTGTTAGATATTTTTAGAAGGTTTTATGGTCTATTTTGTCAGTCTAACTTGCTTAGAATCTGGTAGGATTCGTTGGAATGACAAGTTTGAAGGTTGAATTCTTCACAATAAGTTTAAACAACAAAAATCAAGATTTGACCACAAATTCAAGAAATTCCAAAACTGTTTAACAGATAAACAACCTTTAAATTTTATTTTAGATGTGTAAATAAATTTCAATAAACTGAAACTTTTTTTACAAATTCAAATTAAATGAATTTAACAATTTAAATTTACAATTTCAACAAATTTTGATTAAATTTTACATTAAATTAATTAAAAAATATTTCAAAAAATCAAAACATATAATATTTTAATAATTTAAATAAAATAATATATTATTTTAAAATAAAAAATAATAATAAAATATTTAAAAATAATAAAATAATAATATACTTATTTATTTATTTTAAATAAAGATGAATATTATTAATATTTATTGAAATTATAAATATCTAATAAGAATATTGTACTAGACACTTTTAGGTAGTCTAATTTTTTTGTTTTTTGTTTTTGTTTTTTACATGTTTTTTTAACTAATTTCATTATAAATTTGGGAAAGACTGGTTGAAATAGAAAATTTGAGCTAATTTGTATAATTCATGGGTTACAAGGATTTTTTAAAATCTTAAATTCATTTATAAATTAAAAACACATTTTAAATCACAAAAAATCACAATCTTATTTCAAAATATATAATAAAAACCAAATAAAGTGCATAATTTACCATGGAAATGGGTTAACTATTTTAACATTTAATAATCATGTCTGCATGTACTTATTTGGTGAGATGCAATGTAAAGTTAAGAAATTGTATTGGTTATTTTTTTTTACGTATTTTTTAACTAATTTCATTAGAAATTTGGTAAAGATCCATTGAAATAAAAAATTTGAATTATATAATTTATACAATAGTTACAATTTTTTTTTTAAATCTTAAATTCATTTAAATTTTTTTTTTTACACATTTTAAATAACAAAAAATCACAATCTTATTTCAAAATATATAATAAAAATCAAATAATAAACTAAAATAATTAAAACTAAAATGCATAATTTACCATGAAAATGGGTTAACTATTTTAACATATTTAATGAAAATGGGTTAACTACTTTAACATATTTAATAATCACGTCTGCATGTATTTATTTGGTGAGATGCAATATAAATTTAGGAAATTGCATTGGTCAATTATTAAATTCATTTATTATCATGAGAATAAGAGGGTCCTTGTGTGATAAAATAGGTCACATCACGTCTCCCCCACTGCCTTTACTTTTCTGCAATATACCTAAGTTGATAGTTGGCAACATGTTAGCCCCACCGACCTTGCACTTGATGCTTGGTGTGTTTCCTCACATGTATATATATTATGGCAAAGGGAGACTTGCAAGGTGTTCAGAGTTTAGTTGGTCCTTAATTGATCTAGTGTTATGGACTAAAAAAATCATTGTGTCCACTAGTCACTCCGTTGATGTCGCTCAAAAAGTGGGACTTTGGTCATGAGTTGTGATAGGGAACACGTGGGGATGAAAATATATTGTTAAAATTAATGCACACATGCATGCTTCTAACTAACCTAGAATTGTAAACCAATTATGGATGTGGGATTATGTTTTTTCCATAGACCCAATGTCAACATTGATGCCCCACTTGAAAAAGTATGGAAAACAAGGTGGTGAACATATCCCTCAATTAGCTCTTATGGAATCAACACCAAAAGCAATAGGGAACAATCATTTTCACTTTTGTAGTTACCTTCAGCTGGCCATCTACTCAGCTAAGTAACAAAATCTGTAGGTAACATCAATGTTGCAATAATAGCTATTTTTCTATTAAGAAAAATAGTTTTCTCATAATTTGATTTTAGTCAAAGTAAACTCTGTTTTGAAAGTTGTATTCAACAATAGAGTATATATATTCATATTGAATATACTTAAAAACCATTTTAAACTTAAATATGGTATGAAATTAAAATTGAATATTCTACACAAATAATCCATGGTAAAAACTCAAGATATCACACCCTCATTGTAAAAGTCAACAACCTTTAAATGATTATATGATTATATATTAATATATGTTAAAAGTCAATATATTACCTCGTAAGACAATATATTATCCCATAGGTGATAATAAAATTATAATCATTACACACTATACCATTGTCTTTTTAAGTTTGTGAAATGATATCTTTGATAAGTTATTTTTGGAGATTTCATTATAAGTTAATAATCAATGGATATTAATAGTTGTTTGTAGGGTTGGTAAAAGTAATTAGTTAAAATATAAGTGTAAGTTTTATAAGTGAAATGTTTGTATTTGTTTTTTTATTATGGATTCATGTATACACAATAATATCAACATGAAGTGGATAATTTTGATGGAATAGATATTCTTAATTGCAATTTATAATATGAAGATAATTATAATGAATGATACTAATGGTTTGTTTTTTAGGTTAATTATACTAAAATTTTTAATAATGTTAAATTTTGACATATTAGTCTTAATATAGTAAGTGGATATTAAGTGAAAGTTGGTTAAAAAAAATATCTTTAAGTTTATTAAGGTTGAATTTGGATCATGGTTAAATAAATATATTTATGATAAAGAGTTTGTATATATAATTGGATGGTAAACTAATGTAGATTCATGTTGATTATATATTGGAGGACTCATGACCCTTCAGAAATTGGAAAGACTTAAAATTTTGGAGACGGAAAAGCGTAAGATATTATTGATCCAGGAACATAACTAGCGTCTCAAAAGCTGAGCCCTATGGCTCAAAGAAGGTGACCTAAACACCAAATATTTTCACTCATATGCAAACAGAAGAAAGAATTCGAACACCATCTGGGACATATGTGTAGATGGGAATCAATGCAACACCACAGAAGAGATTCAAAGGGAAGCGGTAAAATACTTCGTGGGGCAGTACAACGCCCTAGAAGATTTACTTATTGAGGAACAAATATGGGTTGTGGAGGATTTCCCACACATGTTCACGGAGGTTGATAATAATGTTTTGAGAGCTGCAGTAAATGTAGCAGAAGTTGAAGGGGTGCTAAAGTCTTTTGCTCGTGTTAAGACTCTGGGCCTGGATGGGTGGACTCTGAATTTCTTCCTACATTTCTCTGAACTCATGCTGCAGGATATAACGAACATGGTTGAGGAGGCGAGGCAAAATGGTCATGTTCATGGTGCGATAAATTCAACGTTCATCGCACTCATTCCAAAGAAGAAAGGTACGCGGGCATTTGAGGATTATAGACCCATATATCTATGTAACACTCTTTACAAAATTATATCTAAAATTGTTGCAGAGAGGATCAAGGGAGTCTTGTCAAGGCACATCTCACGGGAAAAATTCAGTTTCCTACACAATAAAATCATCCATGATGCAATGGCCACAACCCAGGCGATTCTTCACAAAATACAAAATAGACATTTGGAAGTTATGGTGATGAAAGTAGACCTCAGCAAGGCATATGACAGGGTGTACTGGGCCTTTTTGCGCATGATCCTTTATAAAATTGGGATGACAAGTGAATCAATGGAGTGGATCATGGGGTGCATTACCAAGGCATCGATGGAGGTACTAATTAATGGCACTCCTTCTAGATTCTTTAGAGTGGGTCGAGGCCTAGCAGGGTTGTGCACTTTCGCCACTACTATTTATTCTGATTATGGATTCATTAAGGAACAAGATCAACTTGGAAACTACTGGGGGCACTTTACGAGGCACAAAAGTTATGGAGGATAGATAAATTACACACAGTTTCTTTGTAGATGTTGTTTTGATATTTGATATGCTCAAAAAACAAATATGGGATGACTTCAAAAGCATATTTGGGAAATTTTGCAAGGCGTCGGGAATGATTGCAAATGAAGGCAAGTCTAACATATTATTCTCAGATGGGGATCCGGAGACTATCAAACAGGTGGGAGAGATCTTTAATTTTAGAAGTGCATCACTCAAAGAAGGATTACCATATCTGGGTTTTCACCTCAGACCCAGTCGGTATAGGGTGGAAGATTAGTTGTGGCTAATCGATAAATACCGTAAGAGAATTAATGGATGGTTTTTAAGATGGTTGTCGAAAGGGGGGGGGGGATCATCTTGGCGCAGGCAATTTTGCAACAACTATCAATATTTTGGGCACACCTATTCATCATCATGAAATCCATCATATCTAAAATCAAATCTGCCATTGCAAATTTTATTTGGGAAGGGGGCACGGGTGGTAGTAAATACCACCTGGCCAGCTGGGACAGTATTGCTTTGCCTAAGAACATGGGGGGATGGGGTCTGTTGGATATTGACACCTTTGGGAAATCCTTATTACTGAAATATTTGTGGAGGAGTCTACATAGGCCTGGTCTATGGCGAGACATTATCGGACACAAGTATTTAAATCACAAGTTTTGGATTCTTTGTACATAACAGGATGGGATGCCTCCTGAGGGGGTCAGTCATATGGAATGGCTTTTGGAAAATCTGCCCTTTATTCATAATGAAATTAAACTGGAATTTTGGTAATGGCATGAAAATCCTGATATCGGGGGGAGACATAAGGGGTTACCCAAAGCTAAACAACATCACTGTGAATCTAAGCAACTTTCTACATGGACAGGGTATTTTCTACGAGGGACAGATTATACAACACTGGAAGGAGGGGTATCCGAGGTGGAAAGAGGCAGTAGAATTGGGGATGCAAGGACACAACACAGATGAATGGGGAAATTATTTAGATGGCCTGAGATACATGGGTTTCTCACACAATTCTATGGGAGGCCAAATCAATTGGGGTGGTCAGCTAAAGAATGGACAAGTGAGTACCAATGGAACTTATAAGGACCTTATCACACAACAAAAAGGCCACACCTAGAAATGTTGGTTCATGTGCATATGGAAGGAGAAAGTACAGTTCAAAATCATAATTTTCCTGTGGTTGGTGTGGAAAAATAATAACATGACGTGGAAAAATATCATGAAGAAAGGGAGGATAGGGTTGGGGATATGCAAATTATGTATGAATGCTGAAGAATACAATGTACATATTTTCTACGGGTGTGCTTTCACGCGACAGACATAGCGACTCCTTTGTGATGGTCTACATCTGCAGTAGAAATTTATATCTCGGTTCAGGATTGCATTAGCTGGTGGTTTGAGAAGGGCACTCGTTATAGAGCCATCCCATTACATTTTCACTAGAGGCTGTGGTGCAGTAGAAACAAGTGAATTTTTTAGGAGTAGGAGTGCACACTAGTTGTAGTTTCTGAGCAGGTTATCCAAAGCTAGGGGGATCGAAGATTTTAGATAGGCCCCCAAGGGATTTATCTCACAGACTTCGACCATTTGACATTCACTATCTAGCAGGATTCTTTGATGGGGTAGCACAGAACAACAGATGTGGAGCCTGGTTGATGATAAACCCTTTATGTCATTATAAAATCCATTGGTTTGGGGTTCAAGGCACAAACACTAGGGCGGAGCTACTGGCACTGTGGGGACTTTTATGGTTTACGAAGCAGTTGTATATTGACAAAATTTGGGTCTTTGGAGACTCAAAGGTACTAATTGATCACATGAACAATCTGAACTCTTTGGCTCCAGGGAATTTACCCACCTGGAAGGATAGAATATATGAAATACACAAGTCTTTTTCCTACATAACTTTCAACCATACCTTCAAGGAGAAAAATGATACTTCCGACAGATTATCTAAAAAAGGATTGCAGGGGTATTTTTGTGAAATGCACTATGAGTCAATGGATGCCTCTGACAGCGGGACAAAGGGTTCAGTCAAATTTTTTTGATAGTTTGGGATAAATATGAGTTTTTGTATTCTTAGAACAAGGGCTCTTCATGGGACCAACAAGTTTTTGGTTTGGCACAACACAAATGATGGAACTGTATCTTTGAATTTATCATTGAATGGATTACTACTTATGCATATGCTGTTATTGTTTTTCTTCTTTTTTGATACCATGAGATCAGGATTATTAGCCAACTTGGTACAAGGATTGATGCTTGAATGTTGTATTTGGAACATAATGTAAACACTAGATGTCTAAAATTTTAGGGTACAAAGGAATACTCTTACTGGGGATTAGGATCATGAATGTAACATCACTATATGGAATTAATTTTGAATATACATTATATAGATCAGATGTTTTTTTCATACATGAATATATATATATATATATATATATATATATATATATATATATATATATATATATATATATATAGATAGATATTGGTCTATCAACAATTAAGAGGAATTTAATCTCTTGGGGTGAAAAATTCTTTTAGATTGCAATAACTGAAATAAAATTACATTTGATAGATCCAAGGTTAAGATGAATGCATTGTGCATAAACTCCATGCTCAACATGGAAGGAATTACACATCTCCTTCATTTGAGCAACGCAACAATAAAATGTCTTAACCATAAGAATTTTTTATTTCAATTACTTTATATAATATATACATAACTAACAATTAAATATTTTACTCAACATGGGCATTGAAATATTGTCTTTATCACCCACATTGTTCATATTAAAATATTTTTTTTGTTATCCTTATTTATCTCCCTCTATATTTATACATTGAATTTTTGTGTTATTAATTATTTTTTTAAATGTCAAATGTCAACTTCATTGAAGGACTTAGACATCTTTCTCATACCCTAAATTAGAAAAAAATTATCAATGGAAGAAGAAAACTCTCTCTCTCTCTCTCTCTCTCTCGTTAGTTATTAAAATATTTTACTTAAGGTGTATATTGAAATATTTTATTTATGATCCACATTGATTTTTTTTGGGTATTGACATTTTTTAAATGCCACAATTCAAATCCATATTAAAAATTGAATGAATACATATCTCACCATACTCATAAGTAAGAAGTGATTGAAAGTTCTCTCTCTCTCTCTCTCTCTCTCTCTCTCTCTATATATATATATATATATATATATATATATATATATATATATATATATATATATATATATATATATATATGTATGTATGTATGTATGTATGTATGTATGTATGTATGTATGTATGTATGTATGTATGTATGTAAAGTTGACGTAAAATTGTTTTACTTGAAGTGCCCAACAAAATATTTACATCAGAGGCGTTTTCTCTACGGACAATCATGTCCAAACACTGTTCAATGTAGGGAATCATCGAGCAAAGTTTTCTTCTTCCTCAGACTTATCCAAATTTGACACATGGACCTCCATCTTGGTTTTTTTCATTGCAGTTCACCATCTTGGTCTTGCTCACTGTGTCGTTTTCAACATCTTGTAGCAACACTCTTCCTCTCCTTCTCCTGTTGCAATAGGAACACGATGGGAACGACGATTCTGACATTTCCTCTGACCTTGTCCCCGTCGCCCCCTTTGTATGGTTTCTCAAAAGAAACTAGAACTGGTCAGACTATGAGTCTGGCGAGAACCTTGCAAATTCCAACACTGGTGGCCTCGTGTAGTAGAAAGAGTGGCATCTCATCCAGAGCCAATTTGCATAGAGACTGCTTGTATTGTTGGATCCCCACAAAAAAATTTATTTACATGTGATTGGAGCAGCTCTCCGTTCATTTAAAGACATCCAAACCTGTTATCTTCCCTGCAATTTTAGTGGCTTGCGTTTGAGAATCGTTAAAGTAAAACAAGAATTGTAATCATGACTTCACTCACTCGGAAATTGAGGTATAATATGGTGAGCGATCTCCATTAATTGAAGATATCTCACACAACTCCCAGTTAATGAAAAAATGAATTTTTCGGACTAGAATCCAATTGATAACAAAAAATTATAATCAGCTGGCCAGAGCATGTACCTACTTAACCATGAATATCGAGATTGATTATTGGCTAAAGATATATAGGATCTAACACGAGATTGGCCATCCTGTGTCAGAATGCTTAAAAAATCAACTGAGTAGTCCAATCCTTCATCCATCGAAAGCCTAATTGCAGATTAGACAGATACAAGTATTGGCATGTATCAGAGATTTGAGCTAAATAACCCTCATCACAAGTGGGAGTGGGAGTGGGAGCACGAGTGGGAGGGGGAAAAGACATGGGAAGGCTTATCCATTACATAAACTCATTTTAAATGCGTCAATTTAAAATTTTACTGTTCATGGTTTTTTCAAAGGCATTTCAAGGTTGTTCATGGTAATTTTTCAAAGGTATTTCAAGGTTTTATGAGTATGAGCATGCTCTATTGTTCATGGTTTCGTCAAAATTATCTCAAAGTTCTATGAGCATTCTTTTGGTAGAAGCATGAGAATGATCGCCAAAAGTATCTCAAGGTTCTATGAGCGTGCTTTTGGTAGAAGCATGAGTACGAGAGATCATACCTGACAGCTCGCATTTAAAGTGACAGCAAGTGAATCTGTATAATAGATAGACATTTCATAGAATTTCCAATCAAAAAATATTATAAAATAGTAAATAGAACATTATGTTAGTATACAAGTGGCCACTACAAGGAAAAGACCCTCTAGCAGATGTTTTTGAGGAAGCCCTTATAAAAATAGCCTAGATATCCGTTTGTAGCGGAGGTCACTAAAGGAGGTTGGCAGGTGGAGGTTCTTGCGGATGTTTTTTTTGCGGTGTGTTTCTAATCATAACACGCACTAGTGCATTTTATGAAAAGCGCACGGGTGCATACTATCAATTGGCACATCGAGACACTGTGCTCTCCATACAAAACAACTTGGTGCATCTCAGTACTCTAGTGCACTGGTGCTTTACGTACAAACTGGCTTGGTGCGTCTCGGTAATATAGCGCACTGTAACGATGTGCAGTGCGCCATTGATAAAACCGCCCGCTGTGTCTCAAAATCGAGCACACTGAAAAAGGGTTAATTTAAAAAAATAATTATCGGCCGTAAAAACCTCATTTTTACTTTTTCAGTGCTCTAGAGCTCTCAAGCACTGTTTGAGTTTGTCTTCTCTAAGGCGCCCTGCCATCGGTGCTCCCATTGCCCACATTGCTGCCGTCCGTTGCTCACTGTGTGGAGTTCAAATTTTCGAAAACGGTGGGAAAATTTGTTTTTTTTTTGTTTTCCTCAGCAAAGATGCCTCCTCAACATGCAAATGTACAGGTAATATACTTTTTTCTTAATAACTAAACATTTTGGCCGATTAATTTGTCAAATTCACTTCAAATTTACTGTTTCAAAAAAAAAAAAAAAAAAAAAAAAATATATATATATATATATATATATATATATATATATCTGTGCGGTGCATTCGAGCCGTTCGGCTCACACCGTTTGCAGTACTGCCTGTAAATTTACACGCTGCACCGCGAACAGTGTTAACAAAAAATGCAATGGGTTCTGGTGCGATATCAAGAAAACACGCACTGATAAATTTTTAAAAAATAACACGGTGGTGTAGTCATTTATAGGACCGAAATGTTAATTATGTAATGTTATCGGGCGGTGCATTGACCAAACTAACCGCCCCAGGGTGGATAGTTTGGCCAATGCACCCCCTGATAGAAATACATAATTAACGGTGCGATTGTTTATAGTACCACACCTTTAACTATGTACTGTTGTCGGGTGGTGCGTTGACCAAACTAACTGCCTAGGGGCATATAGTTTGGTCAACGCACAGCATAAAAAAAATTCATGTTAGCGCGATGTGTGATAAAGAAGTACGCATTGATAACGGTGCGTTACTATTTTATTGGGCACACCAAGTGCTTTCTTTTTCAATAAAAATTACCTATATATATTTGTAAATACATTTCTCATTTAATAAAACAATGTATTTAATATGTGAATCATTCAGCGACGTCAACAGAGAGAGCAAAGGGAACAACAAGAGCATATGGAGGGTCGTTATAACATGATTCAACTATGGGAGGCACAGGAGAGGGAGATACTTTTGTACCCTTGCCCTATTACGACACCCACTCAGTTTCTCCTAAGGGAGGTAGGCTTCCTCAAGTTATACGAGGAGGCTACATCCCTGAAAAAGCACAGTGGGTTATTGCGACACCTGATTTATAGGTGGGATGCCCACCGACAGGCTTTCCAGGTCGGTCCTAGCCAGTGGTATGAGCCCAATGAGGAGGACATCTATTTTTTACTGGAATATTTAGGAGAGGGAAGGATTTTTCCCAATTCCCAGATGTCCCCATCAGTTATGTAGTAGGGAGTCAGTTGGCGTACTCCGAGAGATACATTAGGGACGATATACTTTCTCCTACAGATTTTCAGGTGTCTGGTGGCCAATTACACATTGCTTCGTTTGGTCCGGAGGAGGTGAGGTGCCTCTCACTACTACTGAAGACCATTGCACACTATACTAGTGACAGGCAGTGCATTAGTTTCCCGTTTTTATTTTATGTTGATCCTTTATTCCAGACACCATGACTTTTGAGATGGTCTACCATTTTTTTATGGCAGTTTTGTATAACATTAGATAGATGTCACTCTTAGGCACATGGGAGGTTGACCTTCCCTTTTGCTTCAGAGTTATTTTTTTTAATTTTTTGGGAGGTTTCCGGAGACGAGGCCTACTTTTGTTCTGCAGCCTCGTATGCCGATGTTGCATGTACGGATGCAGATGTGGAGCCTGATGATGCCCAAGAGGGGCCTGTCCAATTATCTAGCCAGGATATCTAGTGATGAACTAGAGTTGCTAGCCAGTGCTGATGATCACTCGTTCGTGATGGTGATGTGTCTGTACACCGGTTTGGATTGACGAGGGTGTACCAACATCCTCTTCACACATGATGAGCCACCAGATGCTAGAGGTAATATTAGTGTTTTCTTTAAATTAATATAGTTTCATTTTATTGTCTTAATTAATTAATTAGAATAAAATTTATTTTAACACATTCTTTAACTTGTTTTATTAAATTGTTTAATAAAATTGTCTAATTATTGTTGTGTACTATATATTTGTAGATATTGGCACATTCGTTGGGGACATGATTCCACCCCCACTGGATGATCCAAGTGTAGATCACGATGAGGAGATGGCGGAGGTGGCAGATTAGGGTGACAGACCTGATCCTCGGGTGCAGATACCTGCGGGGAGGTGGCGTAGGGCAGACATTCGATTCAGGATGGAGTTGGACAACCGACTGCGTCGACTCTTGGTTGATGATGGAGTCTGCCTTCCTACGATCAGGTGCGTGACAGAGTAGATCAATTGATGATCATGTTCACTAGATGAGTGATCATCATTCTAGTACTCCACCTCCTGCTCCTTCACCTCGCGTTGGAGATGAGTACCCAACATTGAGTCCTAATCAGCAGGCATCTTTTGAGCAATCTGCACCATCTTAGAAAACACCTAGTCTTGAGTAGACATGGGCATCGACTGAGCAGGCACCTGATCTTGAGTAAGCAGATCCATTTGACTAGGCACCATCCACTGAGCAGGTTGCACCATCAATGACTCATTAGCATGCACCTCCTAAGCAGACTCCACCATCTGATCAACAGGCACCTCCGGAGTAGGCACGTCATCCATCTGAGCATGAGGTTGCACCATCGACTGAGCAAGCCTCGACTAATACTAGTTATAGTATTGATGTAGTACCACCATATATTTGACATTTATATGCAGTTATATTACAGTTGTATATTTTTGACATTATATATATATATATATATATATATATATATATATGGTGCATGTATTTAATATTCATGTTGATGTACTTAATTTACATGTTGGTGTTCATCATGATGTGTATATTGTTAGGTCATGTTAGATATATTCATTTAATGTGCTTGCAGATAGATGTGTATGTGATAGTAATTATTTGACATGAAATGTATATTTGATGTTTGTGTTGTGATGATGTTATACAATGTTTGTGTTTTGTTAGATGATCATGATCACGATGATTAGATGTTGTTAGCGAATTTGAATGTGTATTTTAGAATATGATGTTTTTACGATGGTTATTATGATTGTGATGTTTATTTTTAATATTAAATCATGATATTTATTAAATAATATGTATTGGTAATTGTAAAATTGCGTAATTGTAATTGTAATTGTATGTATCGTGATTGTAATTGTAATTGTATGTAAAATATTTGTAAAATTGTAATTGTATGTAAAATTGTAATTATATGTAAAATACTTGTAAAAGTGTAATTGTATTGTGAAATTGTGAAATTGTAATTGTAATTGTATGTATTGTCATGATTCAATTTTATTAAAATTGTAAAATTGTAATTGTAATGGTATGCATCGTGATTGTAATTGTATCTAAATTGTAAATTTGTAATTGTAATTGTAATTGTATCTAAAATATCTGTAAAATTGTAATTAAATTATGAAATGATTGTAATTGTATGTAAAATATTTGTAAAATTGTAATTGTAATTGTATTGTGAAATGATTGTAATTGTAATTGTATTGTGAAATGATTGTAATTGTAATTTTAATTTTAATTGTATGTAACATTGTAAAAATGTAATTATAATTGCAATTGTAATTACATGTAAAATATTTGTAAAATTGTAATTGTAATTGTATTGTGAAATTGTAAAATTGTAATTGTAATTGTATGTATTGTCATGACTCAATTTTATTAAAATTGTGAAATTTGTAAATTTGGAAATTTGTAAAATTGTAAATTAATTGTCAATTTTGAACCATAACTACCGTAAGTAAAATGTATACCGTACATATTATTAAATTATCATAATTGAAAAATTGTAAAATTGTAAATTTGCATGAACATAAAAAATTATAAAATAAAAAATATAGAAAAATATGAATTTTTGTAACGTAATAAAGTTAAGAAAATAATACAAATAAATTCATGTTTAGAATTATCATTATTTTATTATGATCTTACATACCAAAAATAACAATATACATTAATACATTTTTTTAAATTTTGAAGATATCATTCACACACATTTAAAGCAATCAAGTAGTTGTATTATTTTAGGAATTGACATAAAAAAAAGAACTTGATACAGTGCATTGTTTTCGAGATCAACATAATTGCAAATTATCAAGTGAAATGATTTTAACATTAACACAATGCAAACCAATTAATTCAAATTACATATTATAATGTTTCGAAAAAAGAGAGTCTTAGTTATGAGGTTAAGTCCTCTTCTTTATAAAAACTCATCTTAAATAGTATAAATGATGAAATAACACATGTACCATATCACTCTCCGTTCTCATGATCACCCTCATTATCTTCCAACTCGCTTGGCATGATAACACTATTCTTCTCAAAAATATGTTTTGATCTAGGGTCATGTCTCAATATGAACCACCAATCCCTATCCAACACATCTGGGTAAAAAAACACTTGGTTACAGTGTTTTTGGAAAACATAAGGCTCCTTAACTTCATCCCACATATTTCTAGAGTTGATATGTATCGGCCTACTATCGCGATCTTCCTTTAAATTATTTCGATTAAAGGTGTCCTTCCACTTGCACCTAAAAATAATACATTGGAAAGAAGAGAAGTCCACTTCAATGATCTCTTGTATCTTTCTGACGTAACCTAATGTCCCTCATACTAGGTTTTGATCATGGTGGCTAGCTCGACTAGATTGATCGAACTCGACTTCCACTCCACAGTATTATGTCATGTGTCCATCATCGGCATTTTTTGTGCGAAAATGGTGTCCATATGCCCACATAGATGGGAACAATTGCACCTATAAAAAATTTAAAAAATCATAGTGTCATGTGTCTAATAACCCAAATATTAAAATATGAAATATAGATGTTACATTTCAAAGGTGCATTATTAAGTTTAAAATGTACATAAATAGATTATTACCAAGTTGTTGCACCCAATCCCTACGTTTATCACATCCTCTTCAGCATGCGGGTAATGACTGGTTGCACCGTATTTCTCTTTGACTTGGTCAACAACCCAACTGTTGGGGCATATAATTGGCATATTTTCTTTTAAATGATCGGGATAAGGCACACTTCTACCATTCAACCGGCTGAATTCTTCCTGTCACAATCCCATTTCATCCTCTTTTGTTCGTACAATGCAACCCATGGTTGTGTCACTTCGGAATTATAAAGAATGAGTTTATTGATTGCTTCAATTTATGAATTCATTGAGGAAATCAAACCGACATATAGTACATATGATATCAAAATATACATTATATTGAAGTTCAACGTAAACATTTACTTTATGTAAATTTTAAAAATTATAAGTCGCTTACTCTTTATCAAACGCCTTTTTCTCTTCGTTTGGAGAAGCTCCCCTTCCCTTTTGTCTTCATCCCTTTCATCATCCCAAATCACCGCACCTTGTCTATTGTCGATCTGCTTGATGTCGTCACTGGCATAATAGAAAGACTCATACGATATGTACCCCTCTTCCATATACCCCCTTGGTTTTTCCCTTTATCGAACAAAAACTTTCAATTTCTTCATGTACCTCTCTAAGAAGAACATCCAACGATAAGAAACCACCCAAACTAATTCAACATCATTTACTAGGTGGATTAGAAGTGAACCTGCAATTCCATGAAACTTGTCGGCAATTCCTTCTCAAACATACAAACAATCTCAACTATCTCTTGACGCCACCATAGAATGCTAGCCACATGAATCTCATTTGACGTGATCTAACATACAAATGCAGATAATTTGTAATGGAATTCACATTCAATCAGTTTGTATCCTACTCTGAGGTGAAGCAGAGGTTCTTCAAGGGATTCTGAGGTATGTTCTTGCGAACATTGACACTACTAATTAAAATATTACTATGCGAAAAGGGAATTTTGTGCAGCCACACCGAATGAATGACCTCTTATCAGAGTGAGAGTACAACACGAAGTGGTAAGTACTACCGAGCCAACTGAGAAGGGGATAGATCCGTCTACAACCCATTAAGAGAGTCGGTTGCGTACACAGGAACTAGTCCTCTGGCTACACCATCTTCGAGTCAGAATAAGGGCAAGAACTCCCCTACACCTCCGCCACCATCGGAAGAAGATATGGCCACACACATGAAGCTTCCCAGCTTCAAGGGTGTAGGAGACGAAGATATGGACTGATTTTGGTTCGGAGTGAAATCAGTATGGATTGCGCAGAATGTGGCTAGCGATGCTGTAAAAAGGGTGTAGCTATCCCTCACCTTTGAAGGAAGGATTGGTACATGGGGTATGTAGGCCAACATGCAGATCCATCTATTCAAGAGATTAAGAATGCTTTAAAACAATAGTTTCGGAAGCCTAAATCCTATGCTCAACTAGTGGTTGACTTGAAAGAATTTAGACAATGAACCACTGAGTCAGTATGGGAGGCTGATCAGTGGCTAGAGAAGATTATTAGAGATGGGAAATTTCAGTATGACGATAGATAGCACAAGGAATAGTTCATCACCATGTTATTACCTCACCTGTGTGGACCTATGGGTCAACAAGTAATTGAGACGCAAGAGAAAGCCTTGGAGATTGATATGAAGCTAGAAGCTGCACCAAGAGATGATGTCTAGTTTGGGGTACAACAGATCCAGGGACAGCTGGAGGAAATGGAACTCGAAATCTAGAATTTATGAAAAGAGCGAGGAAAATAAGCTAGCTTACATGTATGGTGCATAAGATGCAAGGTGTCAGGCCACACCAAGGATCAGTGCCCTCTGTTGGTGGACTACATGCAGGTTGGGGGGCCCATCCCATTGCGCCCTAAAGAGGTTGCGGGACCAAGCGGTCCAACGTTATGGTGCATTGACTGTCGCATAGTTGGAATACATGATACCAACCACTGCCACCATCTTAGTGCTTATGTTCCAAAGTTGAAGCAACAATGGTGCCGATTCTGCTCATTTGTGGGACATGCCGAAAAAAACTGATAGATATATCACTTAATGATACACCGAGGAAACATGTATAGGGTACAGGCTGACACTTCTTCACCACTATCTCCCTCGGGACGAGGAGGCTTCCCCTCCAGAGGCCGCAGGGGGGGGGGGGGAGGGGGGAAGAGGTGGAAGCGCATGATGGGGAAGAAGGCAATTGATCTTTTATAACTATGGAGAAGTAGGGCACTTCGCAAGGGACTGTCCGAATCCTGCATAACAATCTTGCAGATATTGTAGACAATTGGATCATGTGATCAAAGATTATCTAGTACTGATAGAAAAAATGCAGGAAAAATAGCAGACGCAAACGCAGAATGTGCAAAGGGTTAAGGTAGAACCGCGTGATGAGGGACCCAGTATTAATGTCATAACATGCAGTGGTATGGCTACTGGAGGAGCCAAGGAGAGGGCTATGGCTGAACCCCTTATTCGAAAAGCTGCTATCAAGAAGGAAAGCTTGGACCTACAAAAGGAGAAAGAAACCTTCATCGAAGCTCACAAAGACTTTACCAAGGATGAGGCATCTACTTCCAAGGCTTCAACAAACCTAAGAGCGGACGATGAAGTTAAACCACTCCTGCAGGCATGTTCGAAGTTGCTATGTCACAAAAAGGCAGTATAAAATATTTAAGAACTAATAGACATCTGTGTAGAAAGAACTAACCCTCCCACAGAAGTTAAAGATGTTCACAAACTGTACAAGCATAAGAAACGCATTGGTCGGGAAAAGTGGCTAACGGCGCAAATCGACGATTATGAAATGGATCAGGTCATCCTGGATTTGGGATCCGATGCAAATGTCCTGCCCAAACGGACGTGGTAGAGGATGGAAGAACCTAAGTTGGAATGGTCCACTATACAACTGTGCATGGATAACCAACTGAAGATCATACCATTGGGGAGACTGTCAAATATTATGGTAGACATCGCAGGGGTTAAGGTATATGTGGATTTTGAGGTAATTCAAATTGTGGAAGATGCAGATCCTTATCCTACGCTCCTGGGACTGGATTGGGCTATAGACATGGGAGGCATTATCAACTTGAAGAAAAGGAGCATAGTTTTTTAGAGTGAGGGAACAAGAGTAATAGTCCCTCTAGACCCAATGGAAGGAGAACGTTATACAAAACCTGTGTGCAAAGAAGACGACGTGGATCATATCTATAGACTAACTGCCCAGGATGAGAATTAGATCAATCTTATGGCTGATGGCGTGCTTTTTTGGGAGAAAGATAGTGAATGCCTCTCTGACTCCGACAGGGAGATCAAAAATTGGCAGAATCAGTTACATAATGTGTCTGCGCTACGATGTCTTAGGATCATGAAGAGCTTCTGGTGTATCTCCTAAGAGGTAAGAGAGTTGCCTTACTTTGATGGTTCTGGTAGTATTATGGATTTTATTAGAGTATTTGAAGTAGAAGTCCCAAGGGAGCGAAGAATGTGGGTGCTTAACCTAGCCATATGTGCGACCCCTGCGCGATGGTGGGAAACTCATAAGGGGACGTTCCAGGATTGGGATGAATGCTACAAGATGATGATACTATGGTTTGAATATCCAGTTCACCTACACGTGGAGACTTTCCTTGGCTAAGGGGACCCGCAAAAGCACTTGGCTGCATGGATGGAGGTGTGGTGCGAAAGGACCGAGGACGAATGGGTCGACCTGTTCATTCATGCCTTGGGGACAATCCCCACCACATGTTATTTGGATGCAGAGCTAAATCAGCATACCCACCACTGGGAGACCATGAAGGATGATTTTGAGGGCAATTTCAGGTTGATTGGCGAAACTGCGGAATTAGACGAAGCCCTGCAAGACATAGATGCCCTAGTATTTGATGAATCACGCCCTCGTGTGGAGTATGGGGCACCAGCTTGGGATATGCAGATGCAGGATATTGTTAACTACCGCAATATATCAATGGAGGAATTTGACGAAGACCCGCGAAATATCACTATCCTAGAATTGGACGGTGAACGCGCAGTTGCTGGACTCCCACTGCAGATCGTCGATGTGACCAAGCCTCTTAAGCTAAGGGAAGTCAACATTGGAATAGAAGAAAAACCTAAGCAAGCTAAGATCGGGGTCTACTGGGATGATGATACCATTGGGAAAGTCGTGAAGCTTCTCACAAAGTAACAGGACCTGTTTCCTACAAAATTCTCAGAACTCAAGGGTATTACAGGGGACCTGGGGGTCATGCGCATCACTTTAAAACTGGATGCGTGCCTTCTCAAGTAGTGACCTTACCACTTGAACCCCAAGTATAAGTAGAAAGTCAGGGAAGAGATTGAAAAAATGATAGCCATAGGTATCATCGAACCAATAGAACAGTTAGATTGGGTAAGCCCTATGGTGGTTCAAGATAAAAGGACTAAAGGAGAAATAAGAATCTGTGTTGACCTGCGCAAACTGAATGATGCCTGCGTACATGATCCCCTCCCTATGCGATTCTTTGATGAAATCCTTGATAGTGTGGGAGGGCAGGAAGCATACTCGTTCACTGACTGGTTTTCGGGCTACCATCAGATCAGGATCGCACCGAAAGATTGCAGAAAAAATACGTTTGCCACCGAATGGGGATCCTTCCGGTATAGCATCATGTCGTTTTGGCTCAAAAATGCCCCTGCCATCTTTTCGCAGGTAGTAGTCGTTGTATTCAAGGAGTTCATTCACAAGTTCTTGGAGGTATACTTTGATGATTGGACAGTATTTGGGTTGGTAAAGAAGCATGTCTCAAACCTGTGCATGATGTTGGACACCTGTAGAAAGCACCAGATCTCCCTAAATATTAAGAAGTGCATATTCTACATACCTTTCAGAATCTTGTTAGGTCACATAGTCTGTCGGTAGGGACTGATGGTTGACCTTTCCAAGGTAGCAGTTATCATCAACTTAGCAGTCCCTACAACTGAGAAACAACTGCACTCCATCCTCGGGCACACGGGCTACTACAGGAAGTTCATTCAGGGGTATGCACTAATCATGACACCCATGGAGAAGTTGCTAAAGAAGGATGTTTCATTTTTTTGGGACGTGGAGTGTCAGAAGAGTTTTGAGCTACTCAAGGAAAAGATGGCCTTTGCACCTATCCTCATATTTCCTGACTGGGTGAAGGTTTTCCATGTCCATGTAGATGCCTCAGGGATCACTCTGGGGGTCGTCCTTACGCAGCCCAGGGAAGGAGACATAGACCACCTGGTTTGCATTTGCTAGTAGAAAACTCTCTAGTGCGGAGCATAACTACTCCACCACTGAGCGCGAGGGGCTGGCCATGGTATATGCCCTGTAGAAATACTAGCATTATCCACTGGGAGGGCACTTCAAGATGTTCACGGATCACTCAGATTTGAAGTACCTAGTCAAAAGCTTGTGTTGGGGGGGAAGATTCGCTGATGGTTAGTGCTATTTCAAGAATTTGACTTTGAGAGCATTGTGAAGCCAGGGAAACTAAATGTCAGACCAGACCACTTATCCTGAATCGAGAGTGATGAAGAACCGACCAAACTAGAGGAAGGATTTCCCAATGCGCAACTATTTTCTATTAAGGTGGTTGATGCACACTTTGCCAATATCATTCAATTATTAACTACGGGGATGGCACCTGACGAATATTCGGTACAATAGGAAAAAGAGCTGTAAAACCGCGCAACGGACTTTACCATCATAGCAGGCCACTTGTATAAGCTAGGAGTTGATGCGGTACTACGAAGATACGTTCTGGAGCATGAAAGACAAACCATTCTAGCCGAAGCCCACAGAGGCATAGCAGGAGGTCACTACGCAGGGAAAGCGACAGCGCAAAAGATCTTAAGAGTTGGGCTGTGGTGGCCCACACTGCATAGTGACTCTTATGACTATTGCAAAGCCTGCGACACATGCCAACAGATAGGAACACCGTCGCGCGGGGATGAAATTCCCTTACAACCACAGATGGCCCTGCAGGCGTTCGATAAATGGGCAATCGACTTCGTGGGGCCCATCACTGCGACTGATTATGTAACTAGATGGGCCAAAGCGCAAGATGTGAAGGATTGTACTACAGATACCATTGCACACTTTATTTTTTACATATTCTAACCAGATTTGGCTGTCTGAAGAACTTGATGAGCGATAGAGGTACACATTTTGTTAATGAAATAATACAAGCTTTGGCTAAAGAATTTCGAATCCACCATGCAAAAGGTACCCCATATCACCCATAGGAAAATGAAATGATAGAAGCTTTTAACAAAATTTTGGAATAGGCGCTGACCAAGATCTATAATGTCGATCGAAGCGATTGGGACGTGCGCATCCCGTTGGTCCTTTGGGCCTATTGGACCACGTGCAAGAAATTGACTGGGATAACACCATTTCGGATGGTTTATGGAAAGGAAGCCATTATGCCCATGGAATATATTGTTCCTAGCTTGCGCATCGCAGCCTTTACAAACATGGCAGAGCCCGATATTATGGAGGAACGCTTAGCACAGCTAGTCACCTTGGAGGAAGATCGATTCATTGCTAACTTTCATCATCAAGTTCATAAGGCCTGGGAAAAAGCATGGCATGATAGATATATTCTGCAGAAGGTATTTTCGGAAGGAGAGTTGGTCCTGCTATATGATATCCAGTTTACAAAACACCTGGGGAAGTTCTGTTAGCACTGGCTAGGCCCCTACATGGTAAAGGAAATCACTGACGGAGGAGCTGTCTGGTTAGCTACATTGCGTAGTGACATTGTACCAGGATATGTTAATGGAAGTTGTCTCAAAAAATACCGGATCAAATGACTATATGGCCGGAGTAGCTGCATTGGGAGGAATATGCGCAGGTAAGAGGAAAAACGCAGGCATGCTCGTTATACGTGTAGGGGTCGACCGCAGGTCTGGAATCTTGGGGAGGTGCGCTAGGAGTGTAGGGGTAATACACAGCTACGAAAACTAGCCATTGGAACAGTACTGTTGGGTAAAAATCCAAATTTACCATTGGAAGGAGCAAGCAGTAGGCAATTAATGCGGCGATTTTCAAATATTTTTTACCATTTCCATGATGGTAAGTTTCAGCTAAGTTTCATTTGGCCATTGTTCACTCTTCAACACTATAAATGGAGGAGGGCAGCTCCAAATTGGGTTCCACATGTGCTGAAAATATCGTGCCTTGATAATTTCTGTAACTATTGTGCTCTGTTCATGTCTGGGTGTGCTACCACCTCTGATATTAGTAACCTCGAGTTCATCTTCTGAGCAAGAATGGCTGCAACCAATCCCGCTGAATCATCGTAGACCATGGCCTCTACAGAGCTAGCATCCGATGAAGTATTGGAGGTCACCCCCGAAGTCGAAGAAATTATGTCCACACCAACCAAGGGGAAGTAAGTGGAGAAAAATAAGAGAAAAGGGAAGGGCCAGTAGCAAGGGCAGGGGAGGGCCATGAAATGGGTTGGGGGAAAGCAGCGCACCTCCCCCCAGAACGTGCAATCTCCCTGAACAGTTCCTAAGGCACGTTCGCCTAACCTAAAAAAGCGACTTCTATTTACGCAGGAAGAAGCTCAGCTCGCTACCCCAATCACATCGCTACCACCCTATGTTTGGCCCCGAAGGCCCTCGGTGTGCATGCCTAAGAATCTCGAGGGTCTGCGCTCCTATAGGCAAATGCCGCTAATTTCAGGAGAAGTCCCCATAATTGGAGAAGCATACGACAAGCTTTCCTCAATCAAATTCGACGATCACGACCTTGCCAACATGGAGGCCTTCCTAGAATTGGCACTTGAGTTGGACCTTGAAAGAGTACTGGAGGACAGCATGCTAAGGCTCGTACCAATGTCGTGGGTGCGCAGGTTAGAAAAATCTGGATTACTGAGCTTGTTGCGGATACCTCACTTTGGAAAATAAAATGTAACTAACCAAGTCATGTCACAACTACTAGCCCTAATCCATGATGGAAGCTTGTGGATCCACGACCGCATTCCCCTCGATGCTGCCATGATTCACT
This sequence comes from Pinus albicaulis, assembly GCA_034641835.2. Lineage (NCBI taxonomy): Eukaryota > Viridiplantae > Streptophyta > Pinopsida > Pinales > Pinaceae > Pinus > Pinus albicaulis. The sequence goes on along the minus strand of CM076573.1, from coordinate 577,673,701 downwards.
GCATCACTGGTCTCCCCATGGAGGGACCAAATCCCATGGAACGCGTCGGCAAGAAGTACAAGCAACATATCACCGACAAGGTACGAGAAGACTACCATGTCAAGTGAAACACCAGAGGGTTCATAATCAACACCATTAATGACCCTGGAGTGCACATGGGTATCTTACTACTGGCTTGCAAAATGATGCACAAGCGCTAGTCCATGAATGTCCTCGCCTATGTGATTCAGCTTGCTGGATGTTGCGAAAAAGGGGTTTGCTTTAACTGGTCGCAGTTCCTCTACAATGAGTTTCTGGAAGCCGTGCATGAGGCCCAAGATCATAAGAGGGCATTCTGCTACTCTTGGTTGTTGCTCTTAATTGCATTGGTTGCATGGGAATCCCATGAAGGATCGGTCCTTCCTGAGCTTGAACCAGACATGTGTGAAGGGGCGCAATACGTGAACTTATGGGATTCAAAGGATGAGCAGTGGATTAAGGAGAACAAAGTATTTTAGGTGCTATTTCAAAGCATGCTCATCGTAGCAATTCACTGCCGACCACGCTTGTCACTGGTAGTCTATGACAAATACAAGAGCATCACAACATTCCAGGTCACAATGCATAATGTGTAGATTCGGGGCCGTAAGGATCCAACTTGGATGTCGTTGCCTTACATGGTCGTTGATGAGAAAATCGATTGAATCATCGCCGCTTGGCCACCTCATTGGCTATAGGGATTAAAATGGGGCGCATATGACACTACTGGTACAAGAACAGTCCCGAAGACCACCACGCCTGATACTGGAAGACTCCGCTCGGAATAATCCGCCAGGACAAAGGACATGGCCTGGAAGACTCCGCTAGGACAAAGGACGCAGTGCAGGGCGTGGAGCAGGACATGGACACAAAGGGTCTGGATGCACAGGGTGTTGATTCCCTGCGTGGCACGAAACGGACATCCGAACCTCTCAAGGGCCAGTGAATGAAGCGGCGGGCTACGACATCTGGTAGGGAGACTAAGGTTACCTTAACAGAGGAATATTTGGAGCAAATAGCAGATGCGGTCAACCTCACCTCAGAAGACAAATGTCTTGCTTTGGAAGAGCAGTAGAAGTCGACAGTCACCACATTATAGTCTGAGCTCCAAGCTCTACAGCTCAAGGCCGATACCCTGAAGATGAGCATGGTTCAAGCGAGGCTGCCTCCAGTAACCAACACTGAGTTGATTGTCACGATTGAGAGCCTTTTGAGCTTCCATATTCCCTTGCTCAGAATCAGCAGTTGATGGACTGATATTGGTCACATCTTTCCCTGAATCAACAAAAATTAGTACTGGCAGGACAACGATCTCCTTTATTAATTGTTGGGGATAACGAAACCCCCTTACTCCTCTAGGCATCATGGACTGAAAAGGAGAATGGAGAACATATTTTACCTGATTTGTATTTGTATTACCTTCCACCTCTGATTTCTTTTCTTCTTCGCCCTCGTTTCTCACTTGGGCCGATCCTCCTTCGTGCATTGCTTCTTCGTTTGGGGTCGACACTGGTTCTTATGTAACAATGTCGACCTCGAGGGTCGTTCCTTCTATATCTTCCTGTCCTTCGTGCATTACTTATTCATTTGCGGTCAACACTAGTTCTTGTGGAGTAGTGTCGACTTCGAGGGTCGTTCCTTCTCTGTCTTCCCGTCCTGACTGAGTCGGGGGTGGTTCTTATGCGACAACCTCGACTGTATCACCAATTGTATCCTCCATTTCCATTTCTTCCGGTTCTTCCTATTCTACCTCCATTTCCTCCGGCTCTTATTCTTTTGATGAATTGTCAGAAGGTGTTGGTTCTTCCTCCATTTCCTACGGCTCTTCCTCTTCTGCTGAATCAACCAGAGGTAATATTTGTTCCTCCATTTCCTCTGGCTCTTCCTCTTCTTCTAAGTCATCCAGAGGAGTTGGTTCTTCTTCCCTAGCAGCGATAACAACTGCTACTTCCTCTTCCGATAATTCATGGAGCTCTGCCCAGGAAACTTGAAATCAAGTTGTTGCATGCATAGCCAACAAATAAACTAGTCTGTGATTGGAGAGGACTACCAAGACCTGGCGCGAACGCCGAGCAGACTGTGCCATGTTGTTGGCTTGAGGGGTCCTGACCTAGGTTCAGAGTTAAGGTTTAACAAAAAACCCCTATACTACTGGCCCTTTCAGCAATGACCTAATTTTTCAAGCCAAGGTCTCACCCGAAGTAGTATGGGTCGGTGCTGGAACCAGGTTTTGGCACCCTGGGAGAGAGTAGGTAATTAAAGCAGATCTCGTCAAGTTCTATCAGGTTCGCACAGAAACAAGCCTATTATCGAGCACTTAACAGTATAATTAGCATGTAAACATAAACAAAGCTACTATTATTAAACAAATTTGATCAACACATTCACATCCACATGCGCAAACATGAACAGAGCACAATAGTTACGGAAATTATCAAGTTTCTGAAGGTTTATAGGAAAAATTTCAGTCTGAAAATATAAGAACATGTGGACTAAGAATGAGGAATATCTAAAAACACCTTCAAAAGGAAATTTGGCTAATTTCTCATGGATAGTGTCAACAATATATTGAGCAAAGTTAAAGAGGGTAGTAGGAGGTTGACGAGGTGTAAAAGTTAAAGAGGGTAGCAGGAGGTTAACCAAGGATGAAGGACAACATGGAAATAATATGTATAGTTCTTTCTAAGAATTTAGAAGAGGAGTATGGAGGGTTGAGCTTGGGAATTTCCACATAGGATGGCATGAAGGTTTGAAAAATCTGGAATCTCTTGGGAAAATCCAGATCCAAGTAGAACTTAGTGGAGGCTTCAATAGACAAAGGAACTTCATTTGGCCCAAGCTATCACTAAAGCATCTGGTTGATAGATTCAACTGTAATGGTAAAAAAAACTTTCTTTTCAGGATTCACAATGGCTCTTTGTTCAAGAGAGTAGCATGATTGGCAGAGTCTGATTGCTTCTAGGAATTGGTGAGTATGAGGAACAACATATTTAGGCAAGTTTGATTCCCAGATAAACACTTCATCAACCTAATCTAGGGATTTCTCTTGGCTCCAACTCCAACAGTGGAGCTCAAGAAGGTTGAACTCTGTTATAGTATTAGTAATTTTGAAGCCTACATCTCCCAGGGGAATATGCTCTACATCTACAACAGGGGGTTGTAGAGGGTTGACTACTAGAGTGCTTTTGGAAGCCATTGATTTGTTTGATTTATCAATTTCAATAATTTTGACCTTTAAAAAAAAGATTTAGGTCCGTAAAACACTTCTATAAGTTTAAACAGTTTGCAGAAGGATTTTAGATATGATAGGGGTTCTATCTTTTGTCTGCAAAGGGGTAATTTTGATAAATTTAACTCAAACTGTAATTTCTTTATCAAAAGAGCAACTTCATGACCTTATAGCCTCAACAAATGATATCTAGGTTTACAGTGGACTTTATGTGATAAAAACAATACTAAGACATTAATTTTTATGTAGAAGGATGTCTAAGTACTGTAGGAAAGGTTTTGAAGGTCTCAGAGGCTTTCTCAGGTCTGCAGATGGTCAAAGTTATTCAATTTAATCAATCTATGATTCTTAATATTCCAGGGTTTCAGAATTTGGGAAAGGGTGGCTCAAGATTTACAGAATCAAAGGATTTATGAAGCAAAAGGGTTTTCTTTAAGTACACAGGCTCCTAAATGATTCATTTAACTGTATAACTCTTCGAGATTGATGAATGAGTCTTTTTCCTTTGAAGAATACTTGGGAAATTTGAAATTTCGCTGTGTAGAAGGGTTTTTGGGGTTGGAAAGCTTTCAAAAATTTTTGCTGGTCTTTATAGGCACTCTGATGGCTTATGTATTGTTTGTAGTAGTCAAATTTGTGAATTCCGTTTGTTTTTAGGCTAAAAACGGAGGTGGCAGTGGTATTTTTGGGTCTGAAATACTTCTTCTACGCGGAAAACGGTAATAGAAGGTTCGAATGAATGCCTTCGAGCGTTTTTATAAACAATTTGATTGAACAATGAATGTATTAAATGTAGGGTCAATTCAAACAAATAAGCAGTTTGGGAGCGGGGGGAGGGAATAATCGCCAAGCGGTTTTCACAAAGTTTGTAGGTGGTAAGAGGGATTGGAATGACCACTGCGATCCAATGGAATTAAGACGCGTGGAGGTGATAAAAACCCCAAAAACTGCTTTTATCGCAAGCTTTGGGGTTGTTTAACCATTACACAACGAAATGTGCGATGAGGGCTTGTCATTGTTGGATCTGGTGGAGGTAGATCGAACGGAGTAGATCGTGCAATGAAGCTGCATGGTCAGATGGCGTGGGGCCCGAGATTTTAATAGTGGGATGTGGATTATGCATTTAAACATAGGTTTAATACATATTTTTGGAGTGAAGTGTGATAGGCGGATGTTATTGTTTTATTTAGCAAATGAACTGCGGGCATATGTAACTTTAACATTGGTGGGGGTTAAGTATATAGTGGAATTAATATGTTTTAATAGTTTGAAGCTATGGGATGGAGCGAGAATATATATATCACGTGGGGAAATAAACCATAGGTTAAAATTAAAATATGGGTAGGAATAATATTTAAAGGAATTAATCTAATATAGGCTAAAAGGTGAAATATAGGAGTTAATATATAAATTAATGTGTTAGTAATTAAATGAGATGAGGGAGGTGAAATACACTTAAGCCAGTGTAAACATGATATAGGGATAAAATTCATTGTTGTGGGTCTCGACATAATTTTTCGGTATTTACACATAGGATAAGTATTTTTGGCTTTTTTTGTTGTGAATTTTTGGGTAAAGGGGAATTAATTAAAGGGCTATTTACTTTTCTTAAGTAAAATGAGTTTTAAACTTAGGAAAATAAGATTTTTACAAAGGAAACTAAATGATAATGGAAAAGGAAAAATGAAGGGGAAAAAATGAAAAATGGAGGGGATGAAGTATTTTTACAAGGGGGAAATGTTTTTAGAAAGGAAGTTAGTAAATGAAATGACCAATTTTCTGCCATGCATGCCTTGTGAAAATTGCTTTTACCTACTCATCATCTATCCTAACATTTTTACTTCATTTACCTGTGTGCATTTGAGCTTGTTAACCCTTGTTCATTTTTCTTTTAAAACAACAAACTAACTAATTCTATCCTTATTTCTCCCAAGGGCTCAGATTTAGAATTTGAGCTCCTTATTTATTCTCTACTTAACTACTGATCCGCCAAGATTAAACTGTTTGGCTAGATCTTTATTCTCTAACTAACAACATGAAATTTAAAGCATGAGAGGTTAAGATTAAATTGTTTAACCTTCATGGATTGTGGCATTTTAAAAAGCTGCACACAAAGTTTATTTTGCAATAAAAGTAAATAGTAGTGGCATTTGAATTTGCATCACTTTCATGTTTTATTTTTATATATTTTTTTTGTTTGGGGTCCATTTTCTATTTTTTTAATATATATAGTTTTAAGTCCTTTGATTCTTCTTTTAGGAATTTTACCCTCTTTACTTTTTTATTTTTATTTTTATTTTTCTAATATGGGAAAACAATTTGCAGAAAGCAAAGTATGTACATATTACAAGACTAATCAAATTCAATTTAAAAATTACGAATCCTATTATTATAGGACCCTAATAGTGGCTCCACATGGGGATGGAATTTCCTGGTGAAATGTCAAAAACTTTGAGATTAGTAGCCTTTGAATTTTGACTGTGCTAGCCTTGGAACTGTTTTCTGAGCTCTGTAATTATTCTTACTTATGATATTTTATCCTTCAAAGCTTAGGGTCCTTCTCTCCGGGCTTCAACTTTTCTAGAAAAAACATCCAATCCAATCTAAAATCTGCAATGTTATGTACAATGAGTAAAGTAAACAAAGTGAACTATTTGTTATTCTGAGGAATAGTAATGCTTCAACATTCTACCATTGACAAGTCCACCTGGTAGATCTGATCCATCCAACTCCTTCAAAAAGAAGGCATTGTTACTTATGTAACCATAAACGACACAAGGGCCTTTCCATAAGAAATCAAATTTCACATGTTTACCTTTCTCTTCTCTCCTTGATCGCACTTTATAACTTTGTCACCTATATAAAAATCATCTTCCTTAGTCTTCTTGTCAAATATCTTGTTAATATTTTCTTGAACAACTTGAGACTTAAGATAGACATCTTCTTTGGTTTGCTGCAAGTGTATGGTTTGGTTAATCCTTCTTTGAATATCATTGGTTTTAACTGGCAGTTCTTGAATTATATTCATTACTGGTACTCCTAAAGAAGATGGAAAAACAACATCCTTCTCATAAACAAGTTGGTAAGGGGATGTACCGATAGATTTCTTTTTGGTAAGTCTATCTTCCCATAAGGCATTCACTAATATTTTGTTCCAAGTTTTCTTATTATCTTCTAGTAGTTTCTTGATGATATTCACAAGGATTTTATTGGAGGACTCAAAAAGGCCATTACCTTGAGGGTAATAAGCAGTAGAATGGCCAAGGGTAATATGGTATTTATTATAGAATTAATCTTCTTTTTAGACTTGAATGCTGCTGCATTATCAATGATGATCTTTTGGGGGCATCCAAATCTTGAGAGTATGTTGTTTTCTAAAAATGAGATTATGACAGTATCAGTGGCTTGCTTGGAAGGTATAGCTTCTATCCACTTAGTGAAATAGTCTGTGGCTGTCAAAATCTACTTGTGTTGAGCTGAGGATGGAGGGTGAATTTCACCAATGAAGTCAAGACCCCATTGCTGAAAAGGCATTTTTGTGGAGATGGGTTTTAAGGGTAAATGTAGCAGCTTTTTCTATCCTTTAAAGATTTGCCACTTGTAACAGGAGGTCACATACTTTTTACATCTGCAAACAAGGTAGGCCAGTAAAAACCAGATCTCAAGATTTTATCTACAGTAGTCTTCCAATAAAGATGTCCTCCACAGTCACCCGCATGAAATTCTTCCAAAAATTTATCAACTTCTTCTTTAAGCAAACAATTCAATAAAATTCCAACATGATATTTCCAAATCAGTGCATTGTTTATGATACAAAATCTTATTGCTTTTAACTTTAAAAATCTAGCTTTAGTTCTTGATAATCCAGGAGGAGTTTGTAAATTTAGTAATACAAATATAATATCTGCATACCATAGTGAGTATGAAAAGGCTTCATTGATCTCTAGAGTCGCCATCTCTTCCTGATAATCTATTTGGGCAATAAAATTAATATCTAAAGCATGAAAATTTGATTCAGCCATGAGTTTGGCTAAACCTTGACCTTGATGAGTTTGTGGGCTTAATTTCTATGTCATGTTCCAAAATGGTGGCAATCCATTTGCCTCTTTTAGCATTAGGCTCATTCTGTGTTAGGATGTCCTTTACAACCACATTTGGAACATAAGCAATGATATGTGAATAAAGGATGTATACTCTAAATTCTTTGATAGCTTTTACTAAAGATAGTGCATGTTTTTCCATTATGTTATACTTTAAATTGGCATCTCTAAGTGATTTGCTAAAAAAATCAATGGGTTGCTCATAGCCCTGATCATTTTTTTGCAGTAAGACTGCAGCAATAGTATGTTCTGAAGCAAAGGAAAAAATAATGAAATATTTTTTGAAATCAGGAATTATAAGGACTGGTGTTTTTTTTCAAGGCTTGTTTATTTGATTCAAGCTTGGCCTTTACAGTCCATTTAAGTACTGAGTCTTTTTTCAGCATATTTTTAAGTTCTCCAATAATCTTTTGAGAAAATTAATTTTACCTAAGAAAGCTTGCAATTCTTTAATTTTTCTAGGATGACTAATGTTTAGAATGACCTCTATTCTTGCTGGGTCTATTCTAATTCCCTCTTTAGATATGATATGTCCTAATAATTTACCTTCTTACAATCCAAATAGAGTCTTTCTAGGATTTAGAGAGATATCAAATTTCTTGCATTTGATAAACACTTGTTTGAGATGATCTAGATGTTCATTGCCAGTCTTTGAAAATACAATAATATCATCTCGATAAATCACAATGAATTCATGAATCTCTTTAGCAAAAGCTGTATCCATAGCTCTTCGAAAAGTGGCTCCTGCATTCATTAATCCGAAAGGAATTTTCACATACATGAAAGGGCCCCATGGAGTAATAAAAGCAGTTTTAGGTTGGTCTTCTGATTGAACTAAAATCTGGTTATATCCAAAGAATCCATCAAGTAGTGAAATTCTGGAAGAACCAACCACCCTCTATAAAATGTGATCTATCTTGGGGAAAGGGTAGTTGTCTTTTAAGGACACTTTATTTAAATTCCGGAAATCAACACACAGTCTGATTTCCCTTGTCTTTTTCCTAGTGGGAACTAGATTTGAAACCCAATCAGAATATTTGATTGGTGCAATTATTTTGGCTTCATACATTCTCTTGACCTCTTTCTCAATTAAAGGCATCAAAACTGGATTGATCCTTCTAAGCTTCTGTTTGAAAGGTTTTTGATATTCTTTTATGGGTATTTTGTGTTGTATTATGCTAGTATCATAGGATTTTAAATCATCATAACTCCATGCATATACATCCTAAAATTCCTTAAACAGAGATATATATTTTACTTTTTCTTCTTGAGGTAAGGATTTTGAAAGTTTTATCATCTCAGGCTTTAATTCTGTTCCTATATTGCACTCTTCAATATCAGATCTTGATGGTTCCATCTTAGGTTTCCTTCCACCATCATTAGAATCAAAGAGATCTTCTAAAGGGGCTAATCCCTTAGGTAAAAAGTTGTTCTTAAGGTTTAAAATGTTAGAATCATCATTTGCTACTCTTCAATCTCTACTTTCTCTAAATTATCTATTTATACTTGAGTAAATTTAGTGGGTTTAGCAAAATATAAGTTATTTACATCTACATTATTTATATCAATCTCACTATCTATGGTTTGATCTATTGTACAATCTGTGTCTATATTACAATTCTGATATTCTCCTTCATTATTCATAAAATGATAAATATGTTCATCTTGTGAAAATATTTGGAAATATTTAAGATTATCCGGTATTGTAGGCATGTGTTTAACTTCTGCTGTATATCTATGATTTGGTTGAAATGGAATACTACAGGTACTAGCAAAGGTTGCTAAGCTATGTACCTGTATGTTCTGTTTTCTAGGAATTGCAACAAAGTCACATTTAAGCAGTTCCTTAATCATATCTAAAACAGTATCTCTATATTGGCTTAATCTTGGATTATATACATAATATTCTCTTGTTATCTGTTTCACAATTAACTCAGAGTCTCCCATGATTGACACTCTTTTGGCTCCTAAATTTCTAACAATCTGCAGTCCTAAAATAAGAGCTTCATATTCAGCCATGTTGTTTGTACATTTGAAATTTAATCTAAAAGCATGACCTTTTGCATGATTGTTTTCCATATTATGTATCCAAACTCCTGCTCCTGCTCCTAATTTATTAACCGATCCATCAAAATCTAGGTGCCACATTGATTCATGAAAAATATTGTCACCGTCTGGTGCTTTCTTTTTCTGTTTTAGTTCGGTGTTGTTTTCAATGCTAGTTTCAGAATTACATAAAATTAATGAGTCCATATCAGTAGGTGTAGAGTAAATAGGATAGTTTCGAGGTCTCTCTACAAATAACCATGTACTTCATTAATGTCTTTCTGTAAATTTTATTGGATTGGCCAAAAACTTATATTGTTGCATAAAACATATCAAGTTGTAGAGATCCCTGCAATTTAGCTCCCCATGAGCGAGATAACAACATTCCATACTTAGGAGGGATGTCAGCTACTACAATATCCATGACTATGCTTTTTCCAGGGTATTGAACTAAAGTAGCACATAAATCTTTTATCAAGCCTAAACATTTTACTTTACTAGAGTTAAATGAGAAGAGATCTCTATAAGGTCTAGTGATGTCTAGATTCAAGGTTTCCATTATTTCTTTTGGCATCAAATTGTGTGATGCCCCTGAATCTAGCATTGCATTATGTAAAATCTAATCATGAATAGTTAAGCTAATGTAGAAAGGTGGAACTGCTCCATCTTGGCGTTTCCAATTAACATCAGGACCAAAGATTAGTTCTGGTTGATCATCACACAAATTTACACAATCTTCTCCATCATTCATATTTAAAGTTTCAATGATATGTGTTTTGTATAGATCATGTTTTACCAACTCTGTCAAAGGAATTGGTATCTTCAATTTAGCAATTTCAGCTTGGATATTAAATGGTGCTTATGATTTTCCTAGCTGAATTATCTCTTCTTTTGTAACTGTAGTTTGGGTGGGTTTTTCTTCTTTTTCTACAGTTGGTTTTTCATTCTCTGTTTGTATTTCCACTATCTTACTACTTTAATTTTCTTTTCAGGGATAGTTTGAGATGTAGTGGAAGTCTTTGCAGATTTTGTGCTTTCAACAGCTATTTTAGTAGTGGTTGCTTTAGGATCAGCTGATTTTGGATCAACAGTAGATGTTTTTGGGTCTGAAATTTTTGTTTTAGCAGAAATCGTTGTCTTGGCAGAAACAGATTTTTAAGGATCTGTTGATGTTTGGACAACATCATTTGTGATGTCAAAAATTTTAGAACTAGGTGAAATTTTGGGACTTACAATTTTTTGAGTTGAATTAGAGTTTTGCTTGGTTTCCCTAAGAATAATTTGAAGAAATTTAGTGGTAGGAGCCTCCACTGTCTTCTTTGATGAGTTTGGGCAGATTTATTAATAGAATGTTCTACAATTTTCTTACTCCTAAGGTTATATTTCTTATGAACTTCATTAATTGCAAACTCATAACCTTGCTTGTAATTAAAAGACTCACTAGAATCTAATTGTAATTGTTGTAATTCATATAACTCCTGTTCTTCTTGTGTAAGAAAAATGGTGTTATAATCATTAATTCCCATTAGATTAATGGTGTCTTCATCATATTCGTTTTGATGAGAAATTCCAGCATAGTTCTCTTGGAAAGGTGGTCTTATTGTTTGGTCAGGTGCTGATTTTTTAGATTTTCTAGTGTTGGTGTTTTTCTTGAAATTGGGATTTCTAATTTGAGGTCCTTGTTGTTGGTTATCCCACTGTGGCTTCCTTTCCATATTATCTAACCTATCCATCATTCTCTCTAATTTTTTTGCTAATTGATCTATTTTCAAAGCTGAAGTGGATGTTTCCTCTTTTATTGTCACTCTCCTTTCATTTCTTAATCTAGCTTTCTTTGCTAACAAATTTGCCTCTACACTAACAACATTACTTTGCATCTGCTCTAAGGTTTATGGATTTATCTCTCTCAGTTGATAGGCTATATCTGTATCAAATCCATTAGGGAATTTGATAAGGACAGAGTCTAGATGAGGTTTAACATTAGCAGGAATTGCATTATAAATATTGTTATATCTAGTACAATAATCTTGAATTGTTTCATTTGGTGCTTTTTTTATGCTTTCAAATTCAGATAAGATTTGTAGTAGATTTTTCTTCTTCTCCCATCTATTAAGAAAATTCAATGAAAAACTGCTAAATCAACAATACTACCAGCATTAAAACCTTTAAACCATTTTTTTACCTCACCAATTAAAGTTTGAGAAAAAAGTCTCATTTAGACATCATCATCATCAATTTCATGTAGTTCAAAATAGTCTGTCATCTTATTGACATGTTGTTGAGCAGTGTAATGAGTGGTTCCATCAAATTGAGGGATTTTTCTTTGATAATCTTGGGGCATGTTATGTAACTGTGCTGGTAGGACAAAGGGAGCATATCTGGCAGCCATGGCTTGGATTCTAGCTTGGCTAGGAGGTAAGTTTGAAGTACTTGGTGAATAACTAGAAGGACTTGCTGATGTAGTTAAAGCACTTGCAGATGAGATTGGGATATAAGAAGATGTACTGGAAAATGTGGTTGAGATACTAGAAGATGAAGTTGGGATGTTATAAGAGGTGCTTGGGAATGAGAATGATGTATTAGAAAATGCAGCAGAAATTCTAGGGGATGAACTTGAGGTGATGGAAGATGGAAATAAAATTCTAGGTTGAAATGGTTGCTTAGGAAAAAATGAATTTGTGGAAAGAAGTGTGGTGGAAATAATGGATGAAGTGGTAGTGAATAGTGATGAACCTACAGATTCTAAAAGGCTGGTAGAAGGCTGTTGAATTTTGCAACAAGAAACAGTGAAGGAGGCATCCTGAAACATCATCCTTGATCCTAGTTGGAAAATAATCACCTAAACTAGGTGGGTCCCACACAGGATATTTTTAGGTGTATGTCTATTTTTAGACATGGTGAGCATATTCTATAAGTTGTAGGACGCAATTTGTAGATGGTTGGTCAAATGTGAAAAATAGATGAGATTATATTTTTAGAAGATTGGGTGAAGTCTATTTATAGATCGACGATCTAAAAATAGATGCATGTCGATTATTATTAGCTCTTAATAATAATCAGACTCTAAACAAAAACTTATTCTCTTGGAGCACTTAACTTCAGTATACAGATTTGTCAAATCAGTGGGTTGAAGGAATTACGTAATTCCTAAGGGTTTATTAGATTTCATGCATGGAGGACTCAGTTATAACTGAAGTGGCAAAGTTATGACAGAGTTGGAAGAGTAGTTCATGGAGTTGTATTCAGTTTAACTCAGTTAGACTCAGTTGAGCTAGTTTTATCTAGTCTAACTGAATGATACACTAGTGAGAGTGGAGTGAATTAATTTGTTAATTAATTCACAAATAATATCTCATTAATCAACTGAACAAATACAACAGTTAACTACAGTGCATGTCAGTTCCAGTGGAGACCCAGTGGAGAGATAGGTGAAAGGGTGAGATAGACTATCTGTTGTGACCATAGTGATGCATGGATTGCATCTACATATACATTGGAGTTGCCAATGATAATCACGCAGTCAAGGAGAGTGGGATTGCATTGAATTGGTCTTTTTAATCAGCTTGGATTGCACAGTGGAGGTAGGCTATCAGGTGGCAAGAAACCAGTGCATGGATTTGCAGATTTCTTCATGATAGTGTGTGATGATTGATTGTACTGAGAGCTTGATGTACTAAGCTTTGTATGATATTGTTAGATGATCTCCATGATACATAATATATTATAGTTGGAGTTTTTAGCTTCAGGCTTTCCCGTTAAACAACTGTGTTATGTGTGTTTTTATTGCTTCATGTGTTTTGAAATTGATGATTAAATTTCCGCAAGAATTATAGTGGAAGGATTCTGTATTTAGAAAGAAGATAAATATTGTTAGATCAGGAGGAACTGGATATATACATGCATATTTTATATAATTTCTACATGGTATCGGAGCTGTGTTATAGATTTTCTACATGGAATGAGAGCAAGAATTTTTTGGGTGCGCGAGTTTGCAGAGAATATATGAAAATTTGGATGAAAATTTTTCATTAAAAAAAAATAACATATTTGGATTCCTTGCAAAAAAATACCCAAATTGAAAAAAAAAATCAGTCGAATCGGAGCTCAGATGAGAGAGAACTCGTCGATTTAAAATCAGCTCTTTTGTTAGAAAATTTCACAGTGGAGGGACAATTACAATGTGCGTGAGTTGGAAAAGGAAAGGTGTTCCTTAGACTCAAATCCATGGGGCAAGCCAAGAATATTGGGATGCGTGTGAAGAATCTCTATAGACTTGAAGTAGATGGGATTTCTACAGAGCTTCCTACCATTGGGAAGTGCGAGAAAGCCATGCAATTGAAGCTTGAGGTGGAGCAAGATTTGCATGCAGGTAAGAGTGAACCTCAGGATGTGGAGCAGCCACAAGATGAGGATCATGGAGTGGGAGAAACCACTCATGTAGAGAAATTTCGTGCCATATGGGCAGAGGGAGTGCATGTGGCTATACCACTAGGTGAGAGGTGGGACGGCATGCATGGATAATCCAAGAAGAATTTTTTGGGCAGGAGTCATTGAGATGGTGTGGATCTCATGAATTGAACCTGGCTACGAGGTGACCATAGAGTAGTAGTAGCATGATCAGTTGGATTGATGCAGTGAGATCAAAGTGACAGTGTCAGATAATGGAGTGCGGTTCATAGTTGACATCAAGTGCAGAGTGCATGGGTGCAGAGTTCAACAACAAAATGGTTCCTGAAGACATCTACAATTGGTACCAATAGAAGTCGAAGACTTTGATGATAGATGCATTATAATGATTCAGTTTTTTGGAGGCTATTCAGTTTCAGAAGTGTTGCAACAAGAGTTGCAGAGCGGATGCATGGAGTTGCAGGGCGAATGCATGGAGTTGCATGTCACATGCAAAGACAGTACTTTATTGTTGAGAGGGAGTGTTGAAGTTTGCAACAAGAAATAGTGAAGGAGGCATCCTGAAACATCATCCTTGATCCTAGTTGGAAAGTAATCACCTAAACTAGGTGGGGCCCACATATGCTATTTTTAGGTGTATGTCTATTTTTAGACATGGTGAGCATATTCTATAAGTTGTAGGATGCTATTTGTAGATGGTTGGTCAAATGTGAAAAATACATGAGATTATATTTTAAGAATATTGGGTGAAGTCTATTTATAGATCGACAATCTAAAAATAGATGCATGTCGATTATTATTAGTTCTTAATAATAATCAGACTCTAAACAACAACTTATTCTCTTGGAGCACTTAATTTCAGTATACAGATTTGTCAAATCAGTGGGCTGAAGGAATTACACAATTCCTAAGGGTTTACTGGAGTTCATGCTTGGAGGACTCAGTTAGAACTGAAGTGGCAAAGTTATGACAGAGTTGGAAGAGTAGTTCATGGAGTTGTATTCAGTTAAACTCAGTTAGATTCAGTTGAGTTAGTTGTATCTAGTCTAACTGAATGATACAAGAGTGCGAGTGGAGTGAATTAATTATTTAATTAATTCACAAATAATAACTCATTAATCAACTGAACAAATACAACAGTTACCTATAGTGCATGTCAGTTCCAATGGAAACCCAATGGAGAGATGGGTGAAAGGGTGAGATAGACTATCTATTGTGACCATAGTGATGCATGGATTGCATCTACATATACATTGGAGTTGCCAATGATAATCACGCAGTCAAGGAGAGTTGGATTGCATTGAATTGGTTTTTGTAATAAGCTTGGATTGCAGAGTGGAGGTAGGCTATCAGGTGGCAAGAAATCAATGCATGGATTTGCAGATTTCTTCATGATAGTGTATGACGATTGATTGTACTAAGAGCTTGATGTACTAAGCTTTGTAGGAGATTGTTATATGATCTCCATGATACATAATATATTATAGTTCGGGTTTTTAGCTTCAGGTTTTCCCGTTAAACAACTGTGTTATGCGTGTTTTTATTGCTTCATGTGTTTTGCAATTGATGATTAAATTTCCACAAGAATTATAGTGGAAGGATTTTGTATTTAGAAAGTGTTAGCCTCCTATATCAATAGGTTTCATCTTTCATGATTGTCTTGATGGAAGTGTGGAATATGTTCAAACCTTCTTACTTGAGCAAAGGTGTTCCATAATGATCCCATGGAGCCCATGGATCCTTTAGATCCTCCTCCATGTGATCCCCCCACTAGGAAGAGTCAACTTTGGCTTTTAGACACAT
>CM076573.1:577421635-577657998 GCA_034641835.2 Pinus albicaulis | reverse complement strand
CGGTTATATGAAATTATGTCTATGTTCAGTTATTGATATCAAAATTATCTAAATATGCTAGATGTTACAATAGACTGTAAATTTCATGTCTCAAAGTTGTTGCATTGGTTACAGTTCTGCATGCATGATATACTAATTTATCTAAGCGACAATTTTTTTGAATTATGTTGAGTTTGTAGGTTTTTATGAGCAATTGAACATGTCAGAAATGACTTATCTATATGCATGCCTAGAGGAAATAAATTGAAATATATATGCGACTGAAATAATTCGTATTAGATAAAACAATGAGTTATTTAACTCTAAATTCCTCGCAGACTAGAAGAAAATGGTCGGAGATAAATTCCATGAGTTTAAATTTGATTGAAATTACCATGGGAGAGAAAGACAGTAATTTGCAAACAACACAAATGGGAAATAAATACTAGTGTAACTCCTAAATAAAATACACCATGTACTTATAGAGTTTTTCTTATCATTTTGATGGTTAAAGAGCTAGTGCTCCTTGAGTTTTTGTGGAAGTATTATGATTAAAGTATTATTTGACATTGCCTAAATATTTGGTAATGAAAAGTAAATTTTAATGTTCCAACAAGAAAAGAACATCAAAGACGATGTTCTCTTTAAGGGGGGGGAGTATGTAATATCCCTGGCATAAGCTACCGAAAAAAACTCTCGTAAAATGAGGGTTGTTGAATAATTAAATATTATTAATAATTGTATTGATATTACATGAAGAATATTAGTGTTATTCTTAAAGATAAGAAATTTCCAAGAATTAATTGTTAATTCTTTTATTTAGAAGAATTTGTATTATTCTATATAAGTAAATTATATTTCTAATTTGGTAGATTTTTTGAGTTTTAGAAATAATGAGTAATAGTTTTAGAAAAACTATGGATAAAAGATATTTTTTTCATAAGGAAAAAAGAAAATTTACCTTGAAAAGAAAAACATGAGAGATTTATGGAGTGCCTTTGTGATTTAGGAAAAATTAGATTTATGGAGTGATTTATGGGTGATTTATGCAATGTTTTTAAGAATTAGAAATTTTTGTCTATTTTATTATTTCTATTTATTGTAAACCTATGGGAAAAATAGGGGAAGAAATTAGATAATGCATGGAGAATGGAGCCAAGAGAGATGAAGAAAGGATTCCAAGCATGCATCAAAATATAAGTAACTATGTTCTTTGAAAATTATTGTGATCGCATATGGTGCATGATGACTTAAGAATTGCATTTATTTTCTTGGAAAAACTCATATGATAAGAATCAAGATTATTTTTTTACAAAACCTCTATGGAATTTCGTACATAGAGGACTAAGTTTGAATTCCTATAAGATTTCATCTGCTTTGAATTCTTAAAAGATTTTCATAGCTAAATAATTTTGTGAATTTCATGAGATATTGGAAAATAGGGTCTAGATATGCCTTCGTATCTCTCAAACCATGATAGATGTGTACAAACTAAAAGAGGTTTGTGTAGATGATTCCGGTCCAGCAAAAAGACTCTTTCCGATTTTAAAAAATCGTTTTCTATGCCTCGAACCCCGTGTGAAAAATTGATGAGAAAAATAGGAAATTATTTCACATTTAAATCTGAAAAAATGGGCTAAACATATTCATTCAAAACTTCCAAAAAATGATACCTGTTTGAAAATAGAGAGAGGTTTTTTTAATGAAGTCGTTACAAACAAAAACCTCTTTTTTTTTTCAAGAACTCATTTCCATAGTTTCGAAACCGTATCTAAAGTTAATGACCAAAACAACATATTATTTACTATTTATATTTAGAGAAACATGTGTGAAAAAAATGAGATAGGTTGTTTTTAATAAGCATGTTCCAAACAAAAACCTCTTTTGGTTTTCAAAAATCCGTTTCCACATAGTCGAACGTCCCATCCAAAGTTGATGACTAAAACAAGAAAAACATAATGCTTCCATGTGATTTTTCAATCGAATAAGAATAATTTTATATGTACATATAGACATAATAATTATGTTGATAATTCTTGAAAATGAATCAAATTATTTCATTTAATAAATTACCAAGTATGTTCTCGTGATGCATATGGATTAAAAGTTTTAAAGATAAATATTGGACTCTTGAAGAGAGTATGTGCTTAGATGCACATGACTAATATCTAGTATATTTGATCTATTAGAATTTATTATGTGATTTTACATGCATGAGGAGTTTGAGTCATGCAAAAAGATATAAATAACTTTTGTGAGAAATAGTTCACATAAAACCTTTGCGTAAAAGACAATTGGTTATGTTATTTTAGAAGGATTTGTTATTCATGTTATTTCTTGAGGAAATATTACAAATATCTGTGATGTATGAAATGATAAAAACAATATTTTGTGTTGCATGCATAATATCTAGTGAGTTGTCTGTCTTTTGGAAAAAGAATAATTAATGTGTTAAATTCCTTGGAAAATAAATATATATATTTGTATGTGATGAAGAATTTATTGTGTTAGAACTCTTCAAAAAGAATAGAAGAGAGAAATATATCCTTGTATGCATTAGTGGATTAGATTCTTTGAGAGGAAAAGTAGTAATCACATGCTTTATTATGTAATATTATGTAGAGAAACATATAAACTTGCATGCATGGAATAAGTATAGTTTTGGTATTAAATTTATGGAGAAAAGAAAGATACAATCACATAATATTGATTGTGTTAGCCTTCTTCTGGAAAAAATAATGTGTATTTGCATACCTAAAGGGATTAGCTATGGTATTACATTTCTTTTGGGAGAATATTATGCATAGTAACGTGTTTATTTTTCCATGCAATATTTATTTAATTTCCTTTGAAAATAAATATATGTTTTACATGCAATAAAAACAAGCTATGTTATTTTCTGTTGGAGAGGACAACTAGTTGCATGCACAAAATTATAACTAGTATGTTAACTTTGTTTGAAATAGAGTTGGCATTTTTATACATAATAACCATTGTGAATAGCACTTGTGTGGAAAATAACATGCATTAGCATGCATAAGTACAGAGTATATTGCGTTAATCCCTTTAGAAAAGAAAACATAAGACTAGGCACAAATGAAATTGCTTGTTGGGATAGTTATCTTGAAATTTTGTTATGCATTTGCATTCCCAATAATATTATTTAGTATGTTAGCTTTCCTTTGAAAAGAATATGAAAGTTCATGCAATATACTCTCAAGCAAAGAATTGTTTATGTTGAACATTGTGGCAAATAAATATTTGTTAGTCCAAACAAGTTTAGGAGTTCTAACTGCAGGATGGCACACTAATGGAAACAATTCGACCATAAAGACAAATATTGAGGATTCGTGGGTAAATGATATAATGAGGAATGTAATAGCTTATAGCTAGTTATGTTGCGTTTAAGATTATTTTTCGATGTAATTTTTATGACAATGGTCAAGGGATTGAAACCCTTATAAGAATTGAGTGAGGGGTGAAAACCCTCACGAGCATTTAATAATAGAATTAAACGTTTATGGTTTTCACCCTATAAGTTTTTTGAGTATATCGGTGTGTCTAATGATGTGATTGTTCGTTGTGTCATTTTCATGATGTTAATTTATTTCATGATGTGATGCTTATATTATCAATTATGTGATTTACTAATTGAGTTAGAATGATCATGGAATCGATGCATAGTTATAGCAGAAAATTTAAGTTAATATGCTACAATAAGGATAGTTAATGGTTGTGTAAATCACTATACTTTTTACTAAATATTTCTCTAGGTGATGATGATGTTTATTCTAATGGTTAATGAGAGATTATATAAATTAATTTAGAAAGTTACACATTGGTAAATGTTGAAAAAAAAATCCTAACTCCATGCATTTTTCTGTGAGGTTACCGGGTATGTTACAAGGGAGATGTGTTACCCAATAACCACTTAAATAATAGGAGAACCTCCCCAAAATACCCAACTACATTCATACATCCCAATCACCTCTCCCGAATAATGGTTATGTGATCCTTATATATACCTCTTCATACATTGCACATGTGGCCTCTTCATTATTAGATTGATTGTTATGATTCAAATACATAATAAACCAAAAGTACACACCATGTATATCAGTGTAAGAGTAAAAAATCAATATAGATAAGATAAATAAGTTATACAATAACTCCTTCAAGAATAGGAGAACCTCCTCTAGATACCCAATTTCATTCATACATCCCAATAACCTCTCCTCAATAATGACTACATGCTACCTATATATACCTATTCACACATTGCATATGTGGCTTCTTCATTTTTAGGTTGACCCTATTGCATGTTTATTGACACATTACATGCACATTTAACCCAATATATGCCCTCCCTTAAGGTCATATATTATAATATTTACTCTATATATGACCCCATCGAGGTCATATCAATGGGCTTCTTTGTAATTCAAAGAATTTTCAAAGTGGATGTGTATCGATAGATCCCTCTTCCACTTTGCATACATTTGTAGCCATGTTTAGTTAAAACTAAAATAGTCAATGCACCCTTTTTATTCAAGGTCAAGGGGTTAGTTTTACTGTAATTCATGCTCCCAATATTATATCGAAGGGATGCAAGAATTGGGATTGGATGGATTTGTCTCATCTTATTTCCAAGTGGATTTTTGGAGGGGATTTCAATATGTTTGAGTGGAAAGGGGATAGATGTGCACATGTAAGGTCTGTTGTTAGTTGTTTACAAAAGAATGCTTCGTGTTTTTATAAATAAAATCTTTAGATTTTTAACACAAATTTAAAGCAAAAGAGATTAGAATATGCTTGTTGGTGTACTTAGTATAAATATCAGTGGGGAAAGGATATGGTGCAGTTTTGACTAGATCAATTCTCTAGGCTATAGGATGGTTTGTCTTTCTCTGGTTAGATTTTTCCTATTGATATGATTTTGAATGTGACTAGTTCAAAGCATTTGTGATATAGACTATAATTTCATTGGGTCAATTTATTAATTCACTCCCTCAATCATTATCCAAGTTGAGTGTCTCTTATATTGGAGTCCAAGAACTTTTAGACCCCAGTTGAGAGAGTATAGAAAATTTCCCCTAATCCTGTTGGGGATAGAGAGTATATTATTTAGTGGGAGGATACAATATGTCATATTGTTAAGCTCATTAGACATTGGGGAAATATTATAACTAGGAACCAAAACAAGGATTTGTGGTTGACTAATTAATGTCTATAGGAGGTTCAAACCTTCCTTGGACAAGATCTCCACAGTGTGACTCTTTACGAAAGCGTTACGAATTTGGATATGGTAATTCATCAAGCTGAGGATTATTTAGTGAGAGGTTCCTGGGTATGCGCCCATATTTAATGGATTCAATAAGGGAAATGTGATTCAAGTCTTATTTTGACTTTCTAAAGTATCAACTTGCAATGGAAAGGGTGCTTGGGTTGTGAGGCATCGATGGATCTCTTGTCTAGGGTCCTATTGAGGCTAGAAGTATGTTTAACTCTAATTGTAATAATATTTTCTCTCGATATCCTTTGAGAGATGGGGCGGTAGTTTACAGAGATGCATATTTCCATGTGGTCCCTCATAAAATTTCTTGTGGTAATAGGGATAGGTTAGACAAAGAATTTTCTAAGACTTTTTTTTTTTGCTGCATTATCTTCTATGTAGAATGGAAAATCCCAAGTATGGATTGATTTCCTTGTGATTTTTAGAAATGCCTTATCGTATTCTATTAGTGATGAATTATGCTCGTTGGCCTTTAAAGTTTTTTCTGTCGGTCATGTATCTAAATTTATTAACTAGAGGAGGATAAAGCTTATACCCAAGAATGTAACTAGGGATTCCATTGGTGGTTGTAAGCCTATGATTTTTCTCATGGTTTCTTATAAAATTTTGGCAAAGTATTTGTAATTACAAGTATAATAAATGGAAAAGTATGCCATTTGATAGGAATGTACATGATGTTTTTAAGGGAGATTCATTCTTGACAATATGAATTTTGTATGGGATCCTATGAAGTGTGCATACAGAACTGGTTAACATACTCTAATATTACAAATAGTTTTTAAAAAAGCTTACAATCGAGTTTATTAGCCTTATTTATAAGATATTGATTATTTTGGGGGTTTGGTCCTCAATGTGTTCCTGTGATGAATAATTTGTCCATTGATGCTTCAACCTTTGTTTCAATCAATAGGGCCTTATTTCCTCGAATTAATTTGCATAATTATATTCATGAAGGGTGTCCCTTTCCCCTTTATTCCTATGTCTTGATTATGAATGATTTGGGTTATTTTTTAGAGCCTATATGTATTTTTAGTTGGATTCCTAATATTAATCTATCATATTCTTTTGATATAATTAACATGTACCCCACAAGTGACTCTCTTCTCATAATTGGATGTAACCTTTGTTGATGATCCAATCCTTATCCAGGGCACAACTCTGACTTAAGTGCCATAGTCAATGCTCATAAAACTAATTTTTGCTATTAATTTTGCATATACCCCAAGTTGGATCCTTCTTAGCAATATATTTCACATAGGCTTATTAGACGATATTTGGTGATTCCCCATTGATTTTAGTTGCCACTAGTCACCATGTGGGATTTTTTAGCCATATTATTCAAGTGCATCATGTTTATTATATGTCCCATTGGATTCCTAATAGTGCTTGATTTTGATGACTTCAATATATTTTCAGAGATATTTTTTAGTTCAAGTATAATGGAGATTGAAGATATTCTTTGGTGCCAAGGAATGTTTTCCCCATGGTCAAGGAAAATGAGGATATTGGAGTGGTTGATGTTTCCATTCCAAGAGTATTCAATTAGCTTGATTATTTATTTCCTAGATGTATTTTATTTCAACATTGAGTACTTCCACTACAACATTTAGGTGGAATTTAATGAGATTGTGTGATATAATATTTTATTCTCATCTCTTTTAGATGTTTTTCTCCTCACCTTTAAGAGCATCCAAGCAACATGGAATGAAAATTTTGAAAATTTTGATTGGCTTGTTGGAAATGGGAGAGAAATAGGGCTTGAAGGGATTAATCTTGCAATCCCATCTAGAGTTGGATCATGGAGATGCCTTAGTATTGTCTTCTATGATGAGTGAGAAGGGAATAATTCTGTAGTGTGATTTGTTTGATTCAATCTGTCATTCTTGGAAGGATCCACAAGCTCCTTCTTAAGAGTATGCTCTCCTTTCTTCTAATCATCCTTTTAATATGGATCCATGAGGGGTTATCTCTAAGGCTAAGTTGTATAAATTTAACATTTGAATGTGTGGGCTCTTTTAGAGAGGCTAGAGATGGTTTCTTGCTCAAAACCTTCATAAATAAAATTATCATCACCTATATTCCATATTTTTTCAAATTCATCCTCCATTTCTACTCAATCCTTGTTGGATATCTAAGGATTCCAATTATAATTGGATTTATTGGTTGCACTAAATTTGGACTTTTATTTTTCTTATAAGTTAAGAGTTTTTATATGACTAATGGTTTATCAATGAGCTTTTCCTAAAAATAAGTTGGCCAAGAGTGTGATTTGTAATGTCCTATATTATATTTGTCAATGACTGAGGTAGTGAAGCACATCATTTTGTATTGTCAATATGCCAAGTGTTAAGGTTTCTTAAGGATTAGTGCTCAAAGGAGATTTTAGAGGTCTATGCTATTTGGTGATTGACATACAAATGTTTTCCCTAAACTTCCAAGGATTTGGCATTTTTTGAGGATCACAACTTCATCTATTTAGTGGAAGATAAGGTGTAAGGTATTTTTCTCATGAGTTTAGATAATTGTCTTCCTTTTGTTATATGTAGAGGGATTAAGTTCCCCAAACTCTTGGATAAAGGACCTCTATTAATAATAGAGGCCTATTGTTTGGACCAACCCAATTGATTAATTTGAATTTCTTTACATTCATGTTCTTTTTAGAAAGACGATATGACATCACACACACACATATATATATATACTCCTTTTTCCTTCTTTATTTACCTGTTCACAAATATTTTTCTACAAGTAGAAAAAAAAAATATATATATATATATATATATATATATATATAGTAAATGGAAATATGTATAGCATTAATTATCATATTAAGAAAGACATCCTTTTTCCAATTAAAACCATAAGAAGTCAATACCAAAAATAGTAACACAAAAACACAACCTGCCCACAGGTGTGTTTGATGAACTCTATTATTGGGAGTGGCTCAATGAAAATAAAGATAAAGGGCTCTACTAAAAATTTGAATATATATTGAAAGACCGATAAGAGATTTGCTAATTCTTTATACTTTTCAACTCCAATAAATTGAATACCATATGCTCCTTAGTCTCTTTTTCTAAACTCTTTTTGTCCTAACCTGTAAAGCTTAAATAAAGTAAGTAAAATATTTATGTCAATTAGAAATTAATTTCAACTCTAAGTTATTCCTTTTTCCATATACACTCATCTAATTAATATATAATATTGTTTAAATTAAAAAAATAAAGTTTTTTTAAAATATTTTTAAAATATATTATTTTGTCAAAAGTAATTAGTTACATGGACAACCTAATTTTTGAAAATATTTTTCCCATTAATAATAATGAGAGTTTTATTAATGGGAGTTTAGAAGTTTAAAACATGTTTAATAAATTAATTTTTTTAATAACTTATAAATATTTATTAAAATTGGTTATATTTGATGAGAAAAAATACATATCAAATCCTAACATTTTGTATATTTATAATGTAAAAAGATATACCACATCTGTAATTAACAAAATAAACATAAAAAATAACAAGTATGATAATAATAAACAAAAACAAAAAAACAATATTTATAAAAAATTATAAATTTTATAATAACATAAAACAATATACATTTATCTTAATATGTCCAATGTTTTATAATGCTTCAAATTATCTTGCTAAAGAAAACTACAAAACAATTTTTTTTTTTTTAATTCTCTGGAAAATCTTTACTTTATTTTAAATATCTATACACTAATGAATTATTTTATTGATAATTTTATGGAGTTAACTGTGTGTATTCACTACAACTCCAAAATAAGATAATATGCTTCATCTTGCAATAACTTGAATAGAAATGAGGTAATATTATGCTCTGTCTGGCACTAACTTCATAACTAAACCTAAGATTATGGTAAATACATATTTTATTATATATATATATATATATATATATATATATATATATATATATATGAAGAATTTTTGTCAATAACTTTCTATGAATTGTGTGTATTTATTACAACCCATACACTATATATATTTACCACAATTCCGTAATCAGATAATAGTATGCGTATTCTTTATTATACAATGGCTTGAATTGAAATGAGATAATGGCATGCTCTGTATAGCACCGACTTCAGTTACTAAGTATAGTTTTAGGGTACAAGCATCCTTTGATTTCCTATTAAAGCTATAAAACAACCCTTGTTTTCTTTCTGTCTTGATATTGAGTAAACCTAAGATTATGGCGAGTTTATAGGTGATTCTAAACATCTTTATAATGAAAAATGATTTTGTTGATAATTTTCCGGAGTGAGCTGTGTGTATTTTAAATAATAGCATGCTTCATTCTACAATGGTTTGGTTTGAGGTAATAGTATACTCAAAAATTAAATAATATCATGCTTCATTCTACAATGGTTTGAGGTAATAGTATACTAAAAAATTAAATAATAGCATGCTTCAGTCCACTATGGCTTGAGGTAATAGTATGCTCTGTCTAGCATTGACTTCGAGTTGTGAAGAATAGTTTAGGATAAAAGTATCCGTTGACTACTAAGTTGAACTTCATTTCATTTGCAGATTCAGTTAGCTTATCGCAGATTTTGTAAACAAAAGAGAAGTCAAAATCAATAGTTTGTTTGATTGTAATTTTTTTTTTATTATCTTATTTCAAAATATTCGCAAAATCATTTTCTAAAATATTCCCAAAACTATACTAATTTTCTTCTAATTGTTATATTATCTACTGTGCTTTGTGCTCTAAATGGGGTTTGAAATCTTTGTATTTATTCATTGCATTATATTTTCAGAACATGCTTTCGAATGATTTCATGGACTGTAGCTCTATAACATACAGAATTTTCTACGTAGAATATAAAATAGGTTGAGAATTAAACCTAAAGCTTCACCTAGTCGTACTTAACTCTCATTTACGGAGGAAAAATTGCCGTCACTGTGAAATAAACTGCTGTGACGCTCGGTCACAAAACCTTTTCTCAGAAATCATAAGATCGATAAAAATCCTTTCAGTTCCAAATCCAGAATAACGGCCAGTTAATGGTTTGACCGTTCACGAAGTCGACACCTAGACAGTTAAACCTAAAACCCTTCGTTGATTATTATAGGTTATTGATATTAAGTTTACGAATCAGCCAGCCCACACAGCAGAAATCAAAGATAAAGATGAAAGATAGGTAGGTAGGTAAAATATAAAGAAGCAATCAAATATCTATACAGCAGAAGCAGTCTATCAGGTAGGTAGGTAAAATATACAGATACCTGGGATTGGCAAATTCATAAAGCTTCCCGCTGCTGGAGAAAATCATGAGTCCAACTTCGACATCGCAGAGCACCGAAAGCTCGGAAGCTTTCTTCAGCAAACCATTTCTCCGCTTACAAAACGTAACCTGCCTGTTGGTGGTTTTCTCGATCCTCCTCAGCTGGGTCTTTCGCCTTACCATTCTGGTCCTTTTTTCTTTCTTTTTCCTTCCAAAAAAAATTCAACCACGGACTCTTGGATTGGAAGAATCCGAACAACTAGAAGACCGGAGGTGCCCAAATTGGAATACAATAATTCCTTCCAATTATAACTCCATACGATAACAAAAAGTCCCACAAAATGTAATTATAGAAATATTCCCTCGAGCGCCTCTCTCAGTGGAAAAACTAGAAACAAATTCTCCTCGTCTCTCTTTGGCAAAATAACAAGGACGAAAAAAGGCATCAAGCCTCGAACTGCGGACCTGGTTTACTAGGTACAGTTTCTCTACTCATCTGTCGCATGCGCTAGTTGTTACTGTCCTATATAAGGACATAAACCTGTGTTGTTCAATTCTGAAAATACAAGAATCTGTACTACCCCAATTGTAATGACGATCAGACTTTACTTATTGTGGACCAAAGCTTAACCTAATTCTATCGTCATTTCCACTTCGTTCACGTGACAAAGAGTACGTATTGCTTGAAATGCTCGACAACAATTTATTCCCTGGCAATTTACTCCCTGCGATATTTTGACAAAACGAGGATTAGCTTTGCACAGACTTGTACCTTCAACCTTGTAATGGTTGTAACTTATATAAAAAAATATAGTATCCGTTGATGCCTGAAAGTGTAAATTGCGCGACAATGCAGGTTTCACTTTTATTCAATCTCAATTGATGATTTGTCTTCAATGAGCCAGTATGGTACTTCTCTATTTTATGAGGTTTTGGTTACATCCGTACCACTGGACATTCAACACTCAAGTTATATATATATATATATATATATATATATATATTACTTTATTCTTTATCATGATAACCTCAAATTGTATTTACTTAATACTAAAATAACATAAAAATCACAAAATAAATAATGCATTTTATTATCACTAATCCAATATCTCAAAATTTATATATTATTTTAAACTTATTTAATATTATTTAAATCTTTTTATTTAATAAAAATAATTTCATATTTATAAACAATAAAAAATAATATATCTTATAATTACACTAACTAAATTGTTGTATAATATTATTATTTATGTGGAAAAGTTTATATTCATTTTACTTATTTACAAATATTTTTAATAATTTTCTCTTAGAATTAAAAATCTATTAAAGGTAATATATATTTTATAATTACACTAACTGAATGATATTCTTTTATGTTTTTATTATGTAATTTACATGATTTATACTGAAGGATCATTACTCTCATGATGTCAATAAGGGTGAGGGCAACATTAAAGGTTTTAAGTTTTAAGTTTGTAATAAGATTTAGATGTTTGAAAGTCAAATACATTAATATAATTATGGAAACGAATTAAATATAGTTTTAAAAAGTTATTTAATTATTAAATTAGAATACATTAAATTTAAATAATTAAATTAGAATATATTAAATATAAATAATAACGTTAATATATATTTTTATTTTTAATAGAGTTTTATGAATTTTAATTTAATTATCATTGATTTTTATATGGATGATAGATATTTAAATTTCTCAAAATATTTTAGAATATTTTTAATAATATACATAAGTAAAATGTTAAGATTTATCTTATTTTATATAAACAAGTTTCATATGTAGTGAGTTATGATTTTTTGGGCATACAATATTGATAAGCCATGGTATTGTTAGTGTTGTTGCTCATGCTACTACTAGCACTGATATTAAGGTTGGAGAGGAGTTTGAGGAGAAATGAACAGCAACGGGAAGAAAAGAAAACATGTTATTAAAAAAATGTTGATAAACACTGGATCCGATCCAGGTGCCATGGTGCAATAACAATATCGCAAAATACTTCAAATGTTCAACTATGGAAACATAATTTACATTACAACACCATCACGACTCTTACACAACCATATTTATGGAAATTATTTGATGCTTTGAAGCTCTTAAAGGAAGGCCTAGCATGGTAACTATAATAAGGTGAACTGCTTTTCACTTCTTCAAAATATTATTCCTTCTCATGCCTTCAAAATCTGGATATTGAAAGGAATATGTGCCAGTTGCAGCCACCCTGCTGAATCTGTTAAAATGATAACCATCAACATGAAGAGAACCATTAGAAAAACTCCATTCCCCACGTCATGCCCATGCCATGCCATGAATCTGTTTGTAGCAGAATCCCACAAGTAGTAGCAGTGGCACCCTGTATTTACCTGATAGCTCCATTGATTGGAGAGGAGGCCCACTCTAGAACTTGCCAATGCTCTCCTAGTATTGTTGTACAAATGCTGTCTTGTTTTAAATTTGTACAAGGAGAGATACGTTTTCAGTATATGCATCTTTTCAAATCTGGTAGTTATAACTTATAAGTCCAAATAAAATATAACCCAAAGAACCATATTGTTCTATAGGCATGACAAATCTGGCCAGATATCAATTACTGGCAACTTGTCTGTGGATGTGGTGAAGTCAATTATGACTGAAACAGTTTTCACCCTTGATGAACCTTGACCTAATCTTACTTTCAATCATGAAATGCGGTGAGAATGGACAAGACAAAGGGACGAATTGGCTCTGGATTATAAAAAAATCTAAGCATTGAACTGTGTATTAAACTCAATCCCAGTTCAGTGCCACACACAATTCACAATAGTAATAAACACCTGCACAGCTAGGAAACCTATGACAGCCTGGCAGCAAGATCCCTAGAATATATATATATATATATATATATATATATATATTTATATTTATTCTTAGGTGGGAGGTAGGCCTTTACATAATTGGTTCCTTGATTTTGGTGCTTTAAAGCACATGACCATCAAGAAGGATTGGTTTATTACCTTCGTTGAAGCCAAATCCAAAATAGAAACTATAGTCTTTGGTTTTGGTTGGGTGCATTTTGTGGAAAATTGTGGGGATGTTCAAATGAAATTGTTAGATGTTAAGAAGTGTACTTTTGAGAATGTGCATTACATACCATTGATCAGATATGGATAAAAATCTTCTCTCAATTAGTGAGATAACAATATAGAGTCCATATTTGGAGGCCTCATTTAGTGTTGAAAATCGTTTTGTGAAAGATAAAGGTAATGGACCAATGGTTAGGTGATTGCATCGGTGCTAAAACAGAATGGGTTGTATAGGCTTGTGGATGTTGATGTTGATGAAGAATTTGTTGGATATATCAAAGGCTACCAAAGACTTTTTAATTTAGGTTTAAATTTCTTTCATACTGATGAGTTATTCACATCATTCAATAATGAAAAATGGTGTTACTGTTGGAATGGTTGTTTAAAGGGACTTCCTCCTTGTGCTTTTTGCAGCTTGTACTGACCACCGTGGGACTCCACAGTCTCTAGCTCGGACATGTACATTGGAAGCGCAGGAGGGAGCTATTTGTTTAAGAACAGAGAATATTCTTATCTTACATTTATCTTCTGTCTATATTCCCATATAATTTTTGAGCTATGTACATTGCTGGGAATACTAGATATTTTGCAATAAGCAATCCATGTAAAGGTTGTTTAAACTCTATTGGTTTTTATTTGTCTTGTGAAGGGTATTTTTCTGCATCTCCATTGTTTTTTTCTGTATGGACTGACACTGATTTTTGGTTGATATTCTTAGTGGGGTAGAGCTTACTATGTGAGAGGAGAACCAGAGAAGGAAAGATTGGCTATGGAGGTGAGATGAAAGGGGAGGCTCACTGTTTTGTTTAGCATGTTTTTCTTTGCCTATTAATGGGAAAAACGCTGATGGGTTTTTACTAATAAATGTGATAATCAATATCTGGAAAGGAGGGAATGTGAATATGATCTTAAGGCCTCTGTATATTTCTACACAGTAAGATGCTCTGCATTGCTCCATATATATGGCAACTACCTAACAATTTCTTGGAAATATATAGAAGCTATTCATGTGTTTGAAATTTTCATATGATGTCTGATCTTCAATGGTGGATTTGTTATTGTAGGAGGAAGAGAATTTGCAACCCCATTTCTGACTGGAGTCCTAGTGTGAGTTCAAGCAGATTTGATCTCATAGCCTTAATTTCTCTGGGCTTGTCTCATTTTTTGTTGGCTTTGTTTTATATGGCAATACATTTTGCTCCTGATTTTTAGACAGATTCATCATAATCACTGGTAGATTCATCATAATCATTGGTTTTATAATTCTTGCAGGTTCATATCAACTCCAAACAAGAACATAAACAAGTACTATTTGGGCCCAGCTCCACTGCAAGAAATGGCAAGGTATGTAACTTACAACAATATATTTGACCCAAATGTTTGAAATATGAGATTTGTTTTAAGTATAAAACGTTTCAACAGAATTTCACTTACAGATGGCATCATCTTGTATGCAGGCAAATTGCAAAAGCTGTTGGTCCATGTGGGAATAACCGTGACTATCTTTTCAAGTTGGAGCAAGCCATGGATAGCATTGGTGAGTTTTTCTTCTGACATACTGGCCCTTTCATACATCCATGCTCTGAATACTGTGTTTCTCTGCAGTTGGAGTGAAATTTATAACTTGATTTATTTTTATAATGTCATAGGCCATCCAGACCAAGGGGTGATAAAGCTTGCAAGTGAAGTGAAGAAGTTTCTTGGAGGCATTCAAAACGTTTTCCATCAATCACTCTTGTGACTGCTAATAGCTCTGACATCCCACAATTACAACTTCAACCATATATCACCAATTGCTAATTCCTGGAATGGTTACATTCTTTTCTACTAACAGAGCTGAATATGCATGAATATTCCATCTAATCTGACAGTTGAGAAAGTGGTTCAGAATTTCCAATGAACAGCAACAGGAAGAAAATAAAACATGCTATTAAAAAAGTGTTGATAAACACTGGATCTTATCCAGGTGCCATGGTACAATAACAATATCACAAAATACTTCAGATCTTCAACTATGGAAACATAATTTACATTACAACACCATTTAAGTTGAAGAAGTGAAAGGGCATCAGAATTAAGATCTCATCATTTCCACAGTAGTTGTGTTGTCAAGAAGTCTCACTGTATACAATAGCTTTATCTTATTGCAGTAGTAAGCCTCAAGGTTCATCATTGCCCTGCAGCAGTTGCTTAAGACTATCATTGCAGTGTTTTGATACAACACCCTTGTGACAATAACCTTTTATATGACAATAATCCTAAAGTGTTCATGATAGTCCTCCTGTGGGCCTAACTGAAGTATACCTGCGGTGAGTAAGTTCTGAAGATCATACAGTTTTGCTAATCACAAAGATCTTCTAGAGTTTGCTGGCATGATATAATAGTCATTAACACTGTCTTGAATGAGTGGTTTGCAGAACAAGGCCAACAACTTGAAGGGATCCTAAAAGTCATCAACAAGCCTAAACCTTGTGGTATACTGTTGATAGAAATAAGCTTCAGAACAAAAAGGCATCATCACACTTAAGGTATATTTCTCATTGACACATGCAAAACAAAGAATAGTAGGCAGGTTGCTTCAGATGCATTTGATCAATGTATGATACTAGCTAATATAACTTGACTAGAGACTTTAAGTTTGTTTGAACAGAGATGTTAGAGGCACCACTGAGAGTGATGATGACAATAATCAATAAGATAGTAAATACTTACTTGGAAATCCCTTGCCTTCAAAAAAATATACATCTGGAAATCTCCAGCACTATCCTATTTCCTCATTCAACCAGCCCATTCTATTCAAGTAAATAAAGTGTAGAATTGTCTTTGCCTTTAAATCCCTTCACTTGTGTAACAATTGGAAAATTCATTTGATGCAAACTCCCTTTCCTTATCTGATTGAAGGAATTTAATTCTCTTCCCTAATTCATTCTCCATTCCTCTCTTAAGTTCTTGAACTCAACAAATGCAACAAACTTTATTATTAAGAAAAACATGTACATTTTCCTAAATATGTCAACAATAAGGAGAAAATTCCTTGCACTAGATACTGAAAGTGTCTTCATGGGTCCACAAAGGATCACAACAGACTAATACCAAACTTCACATCACACTCCATACTTTTTCTTCACCAAAGATCTTCCAACACTATTTTCAAGGCAAGCATATTGCACATGCATCTTTCTCCTCCTAAACTGAAAGTAAACCACTAACCATCTTAGGTTTGCTCTAAAGGGAAGTTAAGATGCTAATAAATTTGATGCCATCATGGAAAAATACTTCAGATACCCCTTGAAGACAATTTTTATGATCATGACAGTTTTTAAATTAGAATAAATAATTAATTGTCTTGGGTCCAAACCCACATATTTGGGTCAAAACTCCAACTACTTGGGTAACTTTCCCAACCAACTCCTTTTGGTGGGTTTTCACCTCTCAAAAATTCCTTTGAGCTACCCAAATTCCAACATAGTCCACCAAGCAACAAGTAGGTAATGATGTTATCCCTTGGCCATATGGTCTCAAGCTTCCCCACTCTAGCTTCCTAGTGTCAATCCCCATATCTTGGCTTAGAACCCTACCCTAGAGAAGTACCATGACTAGCCTCCTAGTGTAACTAGTGTGGTCAATTCTTAGTATTTATTTACTTGGGTAGTTTTCTGTAGTCTCTTTCATGGACAAGACATGTAAACATAAAGAGAGAGCCCTCTCTGGATGCAGATTGGCTAGATTCTGCATCTAAAAGGTTGGTTTGTGGTTACCTCGGGTATAATTTCCTCTTACACAACTTCTAGGAAAACCTGAGTGATAACGAAGAAGATAAATATTGTTAGATCGGCTACAATACGGTGAAAATGCAACAAGATGATGAAGCTTAGTGAAATGAAGTCGCCTTCACTAAGTGGGCCCGCAGGCTATTTTTGGCGCAAAGTCTATTTTTAGACTATGTCTAT
Source organism: Pinus albicaulis (assembly GCA_034641835.2). Lineage (NCBI taxonomy): Eukaryota > Viridiplantae > Streptophyta > Pinopsida > Pinales > Pinaceae > Pinus > Pinus albicaulis. The sequence continues at coordinate 577,640,440 of CM076573.1, read as the reverse complement.
TTTTAGACATATGGATCATGGTCTATGAGTTGCGGGATGCTATTTATGGATGATTGGTCAAGTTGGTAAAAATAGATGGACCTCTATTTTTAGACATTGGGCGGAATCTATTTTTAGACTGCCAGTCTAAAAATAGATCAGTCGAATATTATTAGCCCTTAATAATATTTGGACTATAAACATTATCTTATCCTCTTGGAGCACTTCGGTTTGATGCTTGGATGTGGCACATGCAGCTGACAGAAGGAATTACGCTATTCCTAGGGTTTGGTTGAGCTATTGCATGGTTGACTTCAGTTAGAACTCATGTGGCAGAGTTTGGTGGAGTTGATGAGACAGTTGGTGGAGTTGTGTTCGGTTTAACTTAGTTGAACTAGTTGTATTTATTCTAACTGAAAAATACACTAGTGATGAGTGGTGTGAATTAATTATTAATCAATTCACTAATTATTAACTCATAAATCAACTAAAGAACACATCAGTTAACTGCAATGCATGGACAGTTCAGTGGAGACCAGTGTTAGAGGTGGGTGAAAGGGTGAGTGTGACTATCAGTTGTGACCATGGCTGTGCAAGAGATTTGCACACACATTTATGGAGATTGCCAATGAGGATTGCGCAGTACAAGCTAGGGGATTCGAACTTGGATCTCATTCATTCTCATCTTGGATTGCGCAGTAGAGGCAGGCAGACTTGTGGAGAAGATTTGAACTTGTGACTTGTTCTATATCTGAGCTAGTTTGTGTGTAGCATGTGAGATAGTGTTGAGAGCTGTGAGAGCTTTGTGCTATGTATTGTTACATGTTCTCTATCATTATAATATACAGATAGTTGGGGGTTTTCAGCTGTATGCTTTCCCCATTACATACTGTGTTATATGTGTGATTGATTATGTTTTAATGTGCGCATGCGACTGCTTCTATTTCCGCATATTGATGATCAATTGTAGAAGAGGTTATGTATTATGCATGAAGCTTAAATAGTGTGTAATCAGGATAATCTCGGTGAATAATTCAGCTATTATTCAAATTTCTACATGGTATTAGAGCACAATTGATCATCGGATCTATTATAGTGATTACAATTTATTTCGGTAGACAGAGTCTGTAAGCGGGCCAGGTAGCCTCTGGATCCATCCTTTCTCTGAAAGGTGATATATCTAGTAAATTCCCCTACAGTCGATCTCTGTGCTAGAAATAATTTTTTCTCACAGATCGGAAGCGGTTGAGTTTTGAGCTGGTGGAATTCGAATTTGCAGCAGAATTTGGGATTCGAATTTGCAGCAGTTTTCTTGGTGTCGAAGTCAAAATGTCTTTCAACGGATTGCGACTGGAGTATGCCCTTGAGGGTAGCTCGAATTATGTTGCATGGAAGGACAGGATGGAGGTGGTATTAGATGATAACGGGCTGAAGGAGTTCATAGAGGTTGAAGTCCCAAAGCCTACTGATGCTGCTCAAGTTGAGGCTTGGAAAAAGAAGATGGCAAAATGTCGAAGGATTCTATTGGAGGGCGTGAAGGATCACATTGTATCCAGCATGCATGGAAAATATTCTCCATACTTGATGTGGAAAGCGTTGATAGATCTATTCCAAAGCAAGAGTGACCAGAGGAAGTTGGTGCTCAAGGATTAACTCATACACATAAAGATGGAGAAAGGCGACAGTATGCCCAAGTACCTCACGAAGTTCATCCAATGCAGGGATGAGCTGGGAAGTGTGGGGGTGACTGTTGATGATGAGGAATTGGTGAGCTTGGCTCTCCTTGGTCTTCCGAAGAGTTGGCATGCCTATCAGGATTTTGTCAATGGTCGGGAGAAATTGCCAGGATGGGAGCGACTTTGGTCGGATCTTGTGCAAGAGGAGATAAGGCGGAGTACCAGGGACGGATCTTCATCAAAGGCATCTGATGAAGAAAATTGTGCTTTGGCTGCCAAAGCAAAGAAGGGGAAGAGCAAGAAAGCTTCTCATTTCGGTGCGAAAGGCAAGAAGCAGGACATGTCCAAGGTGAAGTGCTTTCACTGTCACCAGCACAGACATTATGCCACAAATTGTCCGCAGAAGAAGAAAAATAAGCATGTTGTTGGATCTGCAGCGGGAGAGGCCTTAGCCTCACAGTTTGAGCTGGATTTTTCGCTGATCACATGCTTGGTCTCAAGTGTGATGGGATCAGTATGGTTCTTGGACAGTGGTGCGTCTTTTCACATGACCAGAATCGAGATCTATTTTCAGATCTGGATGAGAAAGATCTTGGAGTGCACATCAAGATGGGCGATGATGGTAGATACAGTGCGACGGGTATCGGTACCATTTCCTTTGAGAGGGAGTCTGGTAAACCCTTCGTATTGAAGGAAGAGATGCATGTTCTAGGATTGAAGAAGAATCTGATCTTTGTGCCGATGTTGGAAGACAAGGGGTATGATGTTGTCTTCAGCGAGGGAAAGGCTTTCCTGCGCAGTAAGACAACTAGAGAAAATCAGAAGATAGGGGTTCGAATCAAGAACCTTTATCATTTGCAAGTAGATGGTTGTGCAACAATGGCATGCAAGGCGGAAGGAGTGGTGGCGGGATGATGGTGGCTGCAGCCTGGAGGTGGGCCACCTTCACCATGGAGCTTTGAGAGATCTTTATGACTTGATTTCTCTTTTGGGTTTCTAAGGGCACTCTTGTGCGGTCAGTCGGATCAGTGCAAGGGGTGTACCTTGGGAAAATTTGTGAAAGCCACCTTTCACGAGAAGGATAGTCGCACCACGACGATCCTTGAGAATTCACACAAACGTGTGTGGACCTTTCTCAATAGCTTCGAAAGCATAGCACAAGTACTATATGATCTTTGTTGATGATTATTCTCGGAAGTGCTGAATCTTCTTCAGGCAGAAGAAGAGCGAGACATACTCAAAGTTCTGTGAGTTCAAGGCGCTGGTTGAGAAGGAATTGGGGAAGCATGTGAAGGCTCTTAGGAGCGACAATGGTGGTGAATTCATCTCTGTTGAATTCAAGGACTTTTGTAGCGCAGAAGCGATTCGGAGAGAGCTCATCACACCCCATAACCCAGAGCAGAACAAGGTTTCTGAGCGGAAGAATAGAACGATCGTGGGTGCTGCAGGGGCGATGTTGCATGATTAGGGCCTACCCCTTCACTTGTGGGCTGAGGCATGCAATACTGCAGTGTATGTGCAGAACCATTGTCCTCACAGATACGCGCAGAGTACAGGAGGAGCGTTTTCGCGAGGCCTGATATTTCCCATTTGAGGATTTTTGGTTCACCTGTCTACATGCATGTGATGAAGGATGCCAGGAAGAAGCTGGAGCCGACCGCAGAGGTTGGGATATTTGTGGGGTACACTGATACATCCCACAACTATTGTGTGTATTTTCCAGACAGTCTCAAGACTGTTGTGCGACGAGATATCAAATTTCAGGAGGAGAAAGCCATGAAGTGTTCACTTGAGAGGAAGCCACACTTGCATGCAGATGAGGAGCTATTAGTTTCGAAGGATGAGCTTTCGGATGTGGATCAGCCACAAGAGGAAGTTCATGGAGTGGAAGAGACCACTCATGCAGCGCCAACCATCAGAGGGTGCAAGCGCACTACAGAAGCTGAGCGACTGGCTCAAGATGGAGAGAAGATTGTAGGACCACCTACAGCACAGCGCAGACAGAGACAGTCACCGGATCGGTACACTGGATACATGGCTCTTGTGAGCAAATGTGTCATGACAGTGCCATCCTCTTTCGAGGAAGCTGTGGAGGACCCCACATGGGTAGATGCCATGGTGGAAGAGTATGATTCGATTTTCAGAAACAGTGCATGGGAGATTGTCCCAAGACCAGAGGAGAAATTAGTGGTGGGTTCACGATGGATCTACAAAGTGAAGCAGGTGGCTGACGGGAGTGTGGAGAAGTACAAGGCAAGATTTGTTGCCCTAGGCTTCTCACAGATAGAGGGGATCAATTATGAGGATACCTTTGCACATGTCACAAGGTATTCTTCCATACGGACGATCCTAGCTCTCTCAGCGCAGATGGGGTGGCACATCCATCAGATGGATGTGAAGACTGTGTTCCTCAACGGATTCATTAAGGAGGAAGTGTGCATAGAGCAGCCCGAAGGTTTCGAGATCTTCAGCAGTGAGTCACATGTGTGCAGACTCAAGACAACACTGTATGGGTTGAAACAAGCACCTCGTGCTTGGTATACATGGATAGACAGTTATTTCACCGGACTTGGATTATCCAAGAGTGAGGCGGATCCTAACCTGTACCAGATTGTGGTGGAGGGGAAGTTGTTGATCATTGTACTGTATGTAGATGATCTGATTTTGATAGATGATGAGCTGTTGATACTTTAATGCAAGGAGGATCTTGCTAGAGAGTTTGAGATGAAGGACTTGGGCCTCCTTCATTATTTCCTGGGATTGGAAATTTGGCAGCGCAGTGATGGACTATTTGTTTCTCAGGGTAAGTATGCCCGGGAAATACTGGGGAAGTTCAACATGCATGGATAAAAGCCTATTGATACTCCTTTTCCTGGTGTTTGGAGGAAGGAGGATGCTACTTCAGCGGAGGTAGTGGATGCCACTTTTATCGACAGTTGGTGGGGTCACTCATGTATCTAGTCAATACATGACCCGACATATGCTAAGCTATTAACCAACTTTCACAAGCTATGGTTAAGCCAACCAAGCTCTAATGGAAGGCAGGCAAGCATGTATTGAGATATCTCAGAGGCACATCGGGAAGGCCAGGGGGTACCGAGACGGGAGGATGAGGAGAAGCTATGTGGCTTCACGGATGGGAATTGGGCGAGGGGAGCGGACGAGAAAGAGCACATCTTTGGAGGGATCTTGATGTCGGGTCGACACTAGTTTCTTGGTACAACAAGAAGCGAGATATCCAGTCTTCCGGTTCGAGCGAGAGGCGAGTATATGGCGGCAATCTTCCAGGCACATGCGAGGCTATTTGGATGAGGAAGATCCTCGTCGGGTTGTTCGGGTCACACTTGGAGCCTATTGTGATTTATTGTGATAACCAGAGTTGCATTAAACTCTCGGCTAATCTAGTATTTCATGATAGATCCAAACACATCGACATCAGGTACCATCATATCAGAGATTGTGTGCAGCGGAGAATCATGTTACTTTCATACATTCCCACGGAGGATCAGGATGCTGACATCTTGACGAAGGCGCTCACCAGGAGTAAATTCGAATACCACAGAGGTAGGATAGGGGTTGTAGATAACCCATAACTTGTTGAGAGGGAGTGTTGAAAATGCAACAAGATGATGGAGCTTAGTGAAATGAAGTTTCCTTCACTAAGTGGGCTCGTAGGCTATTTTTGGCGCAAAGTCAATTTTTAGACATATGGATCATGGTCTATGAGTTGCAGGATGCTATTTATGGATGATTGGTCGAGTTGGTAAAAATAGATGGACCTCTATTTTTAGACATTGGGCGGTTTCTATTTTTAGATTGCCGGGCTAAAAATAGAACAATCAAATATTATTAACCCTTAATAATATTTAGACTATAAACATTATCTTATCCTCTTGGAGCACTTCAGTTTGATTCTTGGATGTGGCACATGCAGCTGATAGAAGGAATTACACTATTCCTAGGGGTTATTTGAGCTATTGCATGGTTGACTTCAGTTAGAACTCATGTGGCAGAGTTTGGTGGAGTTGATGAGACAGTTGGTGGAGTTGTGTTCGGTTTAACTTAGTTGAACTAGTTGTATTTAGTCTAGCTGATAAATACACTAGTGATGAGTGGTGTGAATTAATTATTAATTAATTCACTAATTATTAACTCATAAATCAACTAAAGAACACATCAGTTAACTGCAATGCATGGATAGTTCAGTGGAGACCAATGTTAGAGGTGGGTGAAAGGGTGAGTCTACTATCAGTTGTGACTATTGGCTATGCATGAGATTTGCACACACATTGATGGAGATTTCCAATGAGGATTGCGCAGTTGAAGCTAGTGGGATTCGAACTTGGATCTCATCATTAATCAACTTGGATTGCGCAGTAGAGGCAGGCAGACTTGTGGAGGAGATTTGAACCTGTGACTTGTTCACTTTCTATACTAGTTTGTGTGTAACTTTTGGAGATAGTGCTGAGAGCTGTGAGGGCTTTGTGCTATGTATTGTTACATGTTCTCTATCATTATAATATACAGATAGTTGGGGGTTTTCAGCTATTGCTTTCCCCATTACATACTGTGTTGATATGTGTGCTTGATTATGTTTTAATGAGCGCATGCGACTGCTTTCTATTTACGCATATTGATGATCAATTGTAGAAGAGGTTATGTATTATGCATGAAGCTTAAATAGTGTGTAATCGGGATAATCTCGGTGAATAATTCATCAAATTATTCAAATTTCTACATGAGAGTATCGAGTAGAATTGATCATAGGATGTTTATTATAGTGATTACGATTTATTTCGTGAAACGAGTACGTAGCGGGCTAGGTAGCCTCTGGATCCATCCTTTCTCTGAAAGGTGATATATCCAATAAATGCCCCTACAGTCGATCTCTGTGCTAGAAATAATTTGTTCTCACAGATCGGAAGCGGTTGAGTTTTGAGCTGGTGGAATTCGAATTTGCAGCAGAATTTGGAATTCGAATTTGCAGCAGTTTTCTTGGTGTAAGTAAAACAATTTTTCAAAATTATTATATAGCACTTTCCCTGTTGGGATTCCCTGCAAAGCTGATTTATTCGCCTACTCTTTGGCAAACTCTCTTATCTTTTGTCATAATCGCCCTACTTCATTAATCTGTCAATAATCACTAGAGGATTAGGAAGGCCTTTTTTCTTTAGAATATTAAATTTAATCATGAATCTTGTAATTGCAATTTCCATGTTCTGGCACTTTTCCTCTAATTGTGTCATCAAATTATTCTTGGAGATTACCTTCCTAACTTCTAGGATGGTCTCTATCCTATCAGTAATTCCAATTTCTTCCAGCTCTTTTTTATTTTTGGAATTGAGAAATTTGATGATTTCTAGAGCCTCTTCAGGTTTTTTACCTAGCTCTTCTTTTGTCTTTTGTATTGCTTCTCTTGCTGATTTCAATAAATATTTCTGCTCATAAATGACTTGTATGGATGGCCAAATATCATTGATTGCTTCAATGATATTGGACCATAATTGCTGCTTAACATGTGCCATAGGTTCCTTCAAATTTAATTCTTTTTCCAACTTCTTCAGTTGTTCATTCAATCTGTTGGCTTTTTGTTCTTCATTCTCGACATTTATTTGGGCAAGTTTCTTAGCATCTTCAAGATTTTTGATCTTTTCTTTTAATCTATTTATCTCATTGGTTTGGATAGACATGTCTTGCATTGCCTTTACTATTTTACTTTCCTCATTTGATTGTTGGGCTATTGCTGTTGAAGATTCAATGGCTGAGGTTGTTGATGAAGTAACTGGAACTGTACAAATTATATAACTAATGCGTTATACATCCAAGATTCTCCTGATCACACACTATTTGACTTCATGCATAATGCAGAATCTCTTCTACTATTGATCATTACTTGCGGAAATTAAATCAATTGCATGCACACATTGAAACCATAAAAATTCACACATATGAACACAGTGTTTTAACGAGAAAGCCTAAAGCTAAAAACCCCAACTATTTGTATATAATATATGTCATAGAGATCATGTAACAACCCTCATACAAAGTTGATCATGTCAAGCTCTCAGTACAATACAATCGCTACACACTAATCAGGCTCGATCTAGGAAATCCATGCACCGATCTTTGCCACCTACTAGCAAGCCTCTACTGTGCAATCCCTATTGAATATTGGCTCTGAATGAACTCAAATTGGTCCAGCCTTTCTTGCACAATCCTCATTGGCATCTCCAATCACTGGGTGTTGCAAATCATGCAACACTATAGTCACCAAGTCCATCTATTCCATCTATTTCGCCCAATATCTCTAAAAATAGAAGTCCATCTATTTCGCCCAATATGTCTAAAAATAGAAGTCCATCTATTTTTCCAACTTGACCAACCATCCAAAATAGCATCCTGCAACTCATAGAATATGATCAACATGTCTAAAAATAGAAATTGTCTAAAAATAGACTTGCGCCAAAAATAGCCTGCAGGCCCACTTAGTGAAGGCGACTCTTTTCACTAAGCTCATCATCTTGTTGCAATCTCAACACTCCCTCTCAACAAGATAGGGATTATCTGCCACCCCGATCCTACCTCTGTGGTATTAAAATTGCTTAGGGTGAGCGCACTTGGTCAATATATCGGCATCTGATCTCATGGGAATGTGAAAGTAACATGATCTTCCAACACACAAGGAAATATACGATATGATGATCACAGGATAATAATGTGTTTAGATCTATCATGTAATAATAGATTAGCAGAGTTTGATGCAACTCGATTAGTATCAACTCGATTATCACAATATATCACGGTGGGATCTAAGTGTGAATGAACAGCTTAGGCAGAACTTCTTCATCCATATAGGCTCGCATGCAGCCAAACTTGCTGCCATGTACTCGGCCTCTGCTAAAATGAGTGCCATAGATCTCTGCTTCCTGTTGTACCAAGAAACTACTGTCGACCTGATACTGAAAATCCCTCCAGATGTGCTCTTTTTGTCCGTTTGGCTCCCTGCCCAATTTGCATCCATGAAGCCATGCAGCTTCACCTCATCCGATTGTCTGTACCATAATCCATATCCCGATGTGCCTCTGAGATATCTCAATACATGCTTGCCTGCCTTCCAAAAGAGCTTGGTAGGCTTAACCATAGCTTGTGAAATGCAGTTACTTGACATAGCATATGTTAGGTCGTGTATTGACTAGATACATAAGCGACCCCACCAACTGTCGGTAAACAGTGGCATCCACTACCTCTGCCGATGTAGCATCCTCTTTCCTCCAACCACCAGGAAGAGGAGTGTCGATAGCCTTGCAACCATGCATGTTGAACTTCTCCAGTATCTCCCGGGCATACTTGCCTTGAGACACAAACAATCCATCACTGCAATGCCAAATTTCCAATCCCAGGAAATAATGAAGGAGGCCCAAGTCCTTCATCTCAAATTGCCTTGCATGAGAGTATCAACTGTTCATCACTTGTCAGAATCAAATCATCTACATAAAGTACAATGATCAACAAATTACCCTCCACCACAATCTGGTATAGGTTCAGATCCACCTCACTCTTGGTGAATCCAAGACCGGTGAAATAATTGTCTATCCGTGTGTACTAAGCACGAGGTGCTTGTTTCAACCCATACAATGCTCGTTTGAGCCTGCACACATGCAACTCGCTGCTGAAGATCTCGAAACCTTCGGGTTGCTCTATGTATACCTCCTCCTCAATGATTCCGTTAAGGAACACAGTCTTCACATCCATCTGATGAATGTGCCATCGCATCTGTGTTGAGAGAGCTAGGATGCTCTATATGGAAGAATATCTTGCGACAGGTGCAAAGGTTTCTTCATAGTCAATCCCCTCAATCTGTGAGAAGCCCCGGACAAAAAATATTGCCTTGTACTTCTCGACGCTCCCGTCAGCAGCTTGCTTCACTTTGTAGATCCATCTCGAACCTACCACTGATTTCCCTTCCGGCCTTGGGACAATCTCCCATGCATTGTTTCTGACAATCGAATCGTACTCTTCCACCATGGCATCTACCCATGCAGGGTCCTCCACAGCTTCCTTGAAAGAGGATGGCTCTGTCATGATACACTTTCTCATTAGAGCCATGTATCCAGTATATCGGCCAGGTGACTTTCTCTGTCTGCGTTGTGATGTAGGTGCTCCTACAATCTTCTCTGCATCAAGATTCAGTCGCTCAGCTTCTGTAGTGCGCTTCCGCCCTCTGATGGTTGGCACTGCATGAGTGGTTTCTTCCATTCCATGAATCTCCTCTTGTGGTTTATCCACATCATGAGGCTCATCCTTAGGAACTAATAGCTCCTCATCTGCATGGAAGTGTGGCTCCCTCTCAAGTGAACACTTCATGGCTTTCTCCTCATGAAATTTGATATCCCGTCGCATAATAGTCTTCCGACTGTCTGGAAAATACACACGATAGTTGTGGGGTATTTCTGTGTACCCCAAAAATATCCCAACCTCTGTGGTCGGCTCCAGCTTCTTCCTGGCATCCTTCGTCACATGAATGTAAACAGGTGAACCAAAAATCTTCAAATGAGAAATATCAGGTTTCTTACCAGAAAATGCCTCTTCGGGTGTACTCATGCCAAGTAATCTGTGAGGACAACGATTTTGCACATAAATCGCAGTATTGCATGCTTCCGCCCACAAGTGTATGGGAAGGCCCTGATCATGCAACATCGCCCGTACAGCACCCACGATCGTTCTATTCTTTCGCTCAACGACCCCATTCTGCTGTGGGTTATGAGGCGCTATGAGCTCTCTTCGAATTCCTTCTACGCTGCAAAATTTCTTGAATTTGCCAGAGATGAATTCACCACCATTGTCACTCCTAAGAGCCTTCACCTGCTTCCCCGATTCTTTCTCAACCAGTGCCTTGAACTCACAAAAATTTGAGTATGTCTCGCTCTTCTTTTGCATGAAGAAGATCCAACACTTACGAGAAAATCATCAACAAATATCACATAATACCTATGCTTTCTTTATCGAAGCCTCTTGAGAAAGGTCCACACGTGTGTGAATTCTCTCAAGGATCATCGTGGCACGATATCCTTCTCATGAAGGTGAAAACTTTCACAAATTTTCCTAAAGTACATCCTTGCACGGTACGACTACGCAAGTGTACCTTTGGGAATCACAGTAGAAATCCAATACGCAAAATTTTTCAAAGCACCATGGTGAAGATGGCCCAATCTCTGTGCCATAGCTTGCCCTCATCGACTCACCACTCCTTACGCCTTTCATGCCAACTCGCGTAAGCCATCTGCAGCCTTCCAGCGTGAAAAGGTTCTTGCTCGAGCCCTATCCTCCCGAGTTTACGGTTACCACTACTGGCGTCCCAGCCTTTCCCTCGCTAAAGACAACATCATATCGGTAAGTTTACAACATCGCCACGAGAAGATGGTCCAACTTCACTTCAATCTTGTAAAATGCATTACATCCTTCAAGATGAAAGGTTTGCCGAGACTCCCTCTCAAAGGAAATGATCGCGATACCAGTCGCACTATATCTACCATCGTCGCCCATCTCGATGTACGTGCACAGATCCTTCTCATCCAGTTAGTAAACAAATCTTTAATACCAGTCTATGGAAAGACGCACCATATCAAGATACCACCCAGACCCATCAAATTGAGACCAAGCATGCGATCGAGAGAAAAATCCGGCTCAGGCTACCCAGGCTAGGCCTCTCTGGCCTGCAGATCCATCGGCCTGCTTATTTTTCTTCTTGTGGACAGTAGTGAGCGTAATGTGGTGTTGGTGACGAGTGAAAGCACTTCACCTTGGACATGTCCTGCTTCTTGCCTTTCGCACCGGATTGAGAAGGATTTTTCTTTCCCTTCCCTTTCCTTGCTTTGGCAGCCAAAGCGCAATTTTCTTCATCTTCATTCTTCAATGAAGATCCGTCCCTGGTACTCTGCCTTATCTCCTCCTGCACAAGATTCGACCAAAGTTGCTCCCATCCTGGAAGTTTCTCCCGACCATTGACAAAGTACTCATAGGAATGCCAACTCTTTAGAAGCCCAAGGAGAGCCAAGCTCACTAAGTCCTTTTCATCTACAGTAACCCCCACACTTCCCAACTCATCCCTGCACTGGACAAACTTCGTGAGGTACTTGGGTATACTGTCACCTTTCTCCATTTTTATCTTCCTGAGTTTATCCTTGAGTGCCAACTTCCTTGTTGAAGATTGCAACAAGAAAAAGTGAAGGAGGCATCCTTAAACATCATCCTTGATCCTAGTTGGAAAATAATCACCTAAACTAGGTGGGGCCCACACAGGGTATTTTTAGGTGTATGTCTATTTTTAGACATGGTGAGCATATTCTATATGTAGTAGGAGGCTATTTGGAGATGGTTGGTCAAATATGAAAAATAGACGAAATTCTATTTTTAGAATATTGGGCGAAGTCTATTTATAGAGCGCTGATCTAAAAATAGATGCATGTCGAATATTATTAGCTCTTAATAATATTTGAACTCTAAACATTATCTTATTCTCTTGGAGCACTTCAGTTAAGTGCACAGATGTGGCACAATAGCTGACAGAAGGAATTATGCTATTCCTAAGGGTTTACTGGAGCTATTGCATGGAGGACTTTAGTTAGAACTCATGTGACAGAGTTTGGTGGAGTTGCAGAAGTAGTTGGTGGAGTTGTATTTAGTTTAACTCAGTTAGACTCAGTTGAGCTAGTTGTATCTAGTCTAACTTATTGATACACTAGTGAGAGTGGTGTGAATTCATTAGTTAATTAATTCACTAAATAATAACTCATTAATCAATTGAAGAATACATCAGTTAACTACAGTGCATGGCAGTTTCAGTGGAGACCAATGGAGAGATAGGTGAAAGGGCAAGATAGACTATCTGTTGTGACTATTAGTGATGCATGAATTGCATCTACATATACGTTGGAGTTGCCAATGATAATCACGTAGTCAATGAGAGTTGGATTACATTGAATTGGTATTTGTAATCAGCTTGGATTGCGCAGTGGAGGTAGGCTAGCAGGTGGCAAAGATCGGTGCATGGATTTGCAAGATTGAGCCTGATTAGTGTATGACGATTGTACTGTACTGAGAGCTTGTGATAAGCTTTGTATGTTTGTATGAGATTGTCATATGATCTCCATGTTACATAATATATTATTGGGGTTTTCAGCTTTAGGCTTTCCCGTTAAACAACTTTGTTATGTGTCTTTTTATTGCTTCATGTGTTTTGCAATTGTTGATTAAATTTCTGCAAGAATTATAGTGGAAGGATTTTGTATTTAGCAAGAAGATAAATATTGTTAGATCAGGAGAGTCCGGATATATACATGGATATTGTATATAATTTCTACATGGTATCAGAGCTGTGTGATAGATTTTCTACATGGAAGAGTTGCAGAGTAGATGCATGGAGTTGCAGGGCGCTTGCAAAGGTTTCAGGGCGAATGCATGGAGTTGCATGTCGCATGCAAAGACAATCCTTTCTTGTTGAGAGGGAGTGTTGAAGATTGCAACAAGAAACAGTGAAGGAGGCATCCTGAAACATCATTCCTAATCCTAGTTGGAAAATGATCACCTAAACTAGGTGGGGCCCACACAGGTGATTTTTGGCGCAAAGTCTATTTTTAGACTATGTCTATCATATTCTATGAGTTGCAGGATGCTATTTGTGGATGGTTGGTCAAGTTGGAAAAATATATGGACTTCTATTTTTAGACATATTGGGCGGAGTCTATTTTTAGACTGCCAATCTAAAAATAGATATGTCGAATATTATTAGCTCTTAATAATATTTGGACTATAAACATTATCTTATTCTCTTGGAGCACTTCGGTTAAGTGCACAGATGTGGCACAGGAGCTGACAGAAGGAATTACACTCTTCCTGAGGGTTAAGTGAAGCTATTGCATGGAGACTTTAGATAGAACTCATGTGACAGAGTTTGGTGGAGTTGTAGAAGTAGTTGGTGGAGTTGTGTTCAGTTTAACTCAGTTAGACACAGTTGAGCTAGTTGTATCTAGTCTAACTGATTGATACACTAGTGAGAGTGGTGTGAATTAATTATTAATTAATTCAATAAATATTAAATCATTAATCAACTGAAGAATACATCAGTTAACTATAGTGCATGGACAGTTTCAGTGGAGACCAGTGGAGAGATAGGTGAAAGAGTAAGTGTGACTATTAGTTGTGACTATAGTGTTGCATTGTTTGCACCACACATTCATTGGAGATGCCAATGAGGATTTCATAGTCAATATTAGGTGGATTCAAGTTCATTCAGAGCCATTCTTTAGCAGGGATTGCGTAATAGAGGCAGGCTAGTAGGTGGCAAAGATCGGTGCATGGATTTGCAAGATCAGGCCTGATTAGTGTGTAGCAATTGGATTGTACTGAGAGCTTGTGATGAGCTTTGTATGAGGATTGTTACATGATCTCTATGACATATATTATATACATATATTTGGGGTTTTTAGCTTCAGGCTTTCCCGTTAAATCACTGTGTTAATGTGTGTGAATTTTTATGGTTTCATGTGTGCATTGCAATTGATTTAATTTCCGCATGTGATGATCAATGGTGGAATAAATTATGTATTGTGCATGAAGTCAAATAGTGTGTGATCAGGAGAATATTAGACATATAACATATCAGTTATATAATTTCTACATGGTATCAGAGCTGTGTTATATATTTTCTACATGGAATGAGAGCATGAATTTTTGGGTGCGTGAGTTTGCAGAGAATATCTGAAAATTTGGATCCAAAATTTTCAGACACAAATAACATATTTGGATTCCTTGCAAAAAAAAATACCCGAATTGAAAAAAAAAATTGGTCGAATCGGAGCTCGGATGAGGGAGATATCATCGATTTAAAATCAACTCTTTTGTTAGAAAATTTTGCGACGACGGGACAATTGCAATGTGCGTGAGCCAAGAATCTACATGCACTGAGGTACAAGATGAATGCAAAGCTTTGAGGAACAAAGCAGAGGTTATTTACTTGGTGGTTGAGAGGGATCCTCTCAACATGCAGCGTGAGAAGCAGTCTCAGAAGGTTGTGGAGCAGCCACAACTGGAGATGTAGAAGAATATTTATAGATTTGCTGTAGATGGGATTTCTACGGAGCTTCCTACTGTTGGGAAGTGCAAAAAAGCCATGCAATTGAAGCTTGAGAGGGATCTGGATTTGCATGTAGGTAAGAGTGAACCTTGGGATGTGGAGCAGCCACAAGATGAGGATCATGGAGTGGGAGCAACCACTCATGTAGAGAAATTTCGTGCCAGATGGGCAAAGGGAGTGCATGCAACTATACCACCAGGTGAGAGGTGGGGCGACATGCATGAGTAATCCCAAGAGGATATTTCTAGGCAGGATTCATGGAGATGGTGTGGATCTCATGAATTGAACCTAGCTACGAGGTTCCCACAGAGCAGCAGTAGCATGATCAATTGGATTGATGCGAGCAGATCAAAGTGACAGTGTCGGATACTGGAGCGTAGTTCAGAGTTGACAACAAGTGCAGATTTCAACAGCATAGTGGTTCCTGAAGACATGTGCAGTTGGTACCAGCAGAAGTCTAAGACTTTGATGATAGATGCATTAATACTGATTGAGTTGTTTGGAGCCTATTCAGTTTCAGAAGTGTTGCAGCAAGAGTTGCAGGGCGAATGCATGGAGTTGCATGTCACATGCAAAGACAACCCTTTCTTGTTGAGAGGGAGTGTTGAATATTGCAACAAGAAACAGTGAAGGAGGCATCCTTAAACATCATCCTTGATCCTAGTTGGAAAATAATCACCTAAACTAGGTGGGGCCCACACAGGCTATTTTTAGGTGTATGTCTATTTTTAGACATGGTGAGCATATTCTATATATAGAAGGAGGCTATTTGTAGATGGTTGGTCAAATGTGAAAAATAGATGAAATTATATTTTTAGAATATTGGGCGAAGTCTATTTATAGAGTGCTGATCTAAAAATAGATGCATGCCGAATATTATTAGCTCTTAATAATATTTGGACTCTAAACATTATCTTATTCTCTTGGAGCACTTCAGTTAAGTGCACAAATGTGGCACAGCAGCTGACAGAAGGAATTATGCTATTCCTGAGGGTTTACTGGAGCTATTGCATGGAGGACTTCAATTAGAACTCATGTGACAGAGTTTGGTGGAGTTGGAGAAGTACTTGGTGGAGTTGTATTTAGTTTAACTCAGTTAGACTCAGTTGAGCTAGTTGTATCTAGTCTAACTGATTGATACACTAGTGAGAGTGGTGTGAATTAATGAGTTAATTAATTCACTAAATAATAACTCATTAATCAATTGAATAATACATCAGTTAACTACAGTGCATGGTAGTTTCAGTGGAGACCAGTGGAGAGATAGGTGAAAGGGCAAGATAGACTATCTGTTGTGACTATTAGTGATGCACGACTTGCATCTACATATACATTGGAGTTGCCAATGATAATCACGTAGTCAATGAGAGTGGGATTACATTGAATTGGTCTTTGTAATCAGCTTGGATTGCGCAGTGGAGGTAGGCTAGCAGGTGGCAAAGATCAGTGCATAGATTTGAAATATTGGGCCTGATTAGTGTATGACGATTGTACTGTACTGAGAGCTTGTGATAAGCTTTGTATGTTTGTATGAGATTGTCATATGATCTCCATGTTACATAATATATAGTTGGGGTTTTCAGCTTCAGGATTTCGCGTTAAACAAATTTGTTATGTGTGTTTTTATTGCTTCATGTGTTTTGCAATTGTTGATTAAATTTTCGCAAGAATTATAGTGGAAGGATTATGTATTTAGCAAGAAGATAAATATTGTTAGATCAGGAGAGTCCGGATATATACATGCATATTGTATATAATTTCTACATTCCTCTGGTCGCTCTTGCTTTGGAAAAAGTCTGTCAAAGCTTTCCACATCAAGAATGGAGAAGCTTTACCATGAAGGCTGGACACTATGTGATCCTTCCCACCTTCCAACAGAATCCTTCGAAATTTTGTTGTCTTCTTTTGCCATGCGTCAAGTGCGGCAGCATCACTAGAAGCAGGTTTTGGAATTTCTGCATCTATGAACTCCTTCAATCCATTATCCTCTAGCACCGCCTCCATCCTGTCCTTCCATGCAATATAATTCGAGCTGCCCTCAAGGGCATACTCCAATCGCAATCCATTGAAAGACATCTCAACTTCGACACTAAGAAAACACTACTGCAAATTCGAATTCCACCAGCACAAAACTCAACCGCTTCAATGCTTTGCAATTGCTCCAATGATCAATATCGCTCTGATACCTTGTAGAAATTATATAACTAATGCGTTATACATCCAAGATTCTCCTTATCACACACTATTTGACTTCATGCATAATATAATCTCTTCTACTATTGATCATTACTTGTGGAAATTAAATCAATTGCATGCACACATTGAAACCATAAAAATTCACACATATGAACACAATGTTTTAACGAGAAAGCCTGAAGCTAAAAACCCCAACTATCTGTATATAATATATGTCATAGAGATCATGTAACAATCCTCATACAAAGTTGATCATGTCAAGCTCTCAGTACAATACAATCACTACACACTAATCAGGCCTGATCTAGCGAATCCATGCACCGATATTTGCCACATGCTAGCCTGCCTCTACTGTGCAATCCCTGCTGAATATTGGCTCTGAATGAACTCGAATTGGTCCAACCTTTCTCATGCAATCCTCATTGGCATCTCCAATCACTGGGTGTTGCAAATCATGCAACACTATAATCACAACTGATAGTCAACCTGCTCTTTCACCTACCTCTCCACTGGTCTCCACTGAAACTGTCCATGCACTGTAGTTAATTGATGTATTCTTCAGTTGATTAATGAGCTAATATTTAGTGAATTAATTAATAATTAATTCACCCCACTCTCACTAGTGTATCAATCAGTTAGACTAGATACAACTAGCTCAACTGTGTCTAACTGAGTTAAACTGAACACAACTCCACCAACTACCTCAATAACTCCACCAAACTCTGTCACATGAGTTCTAACTGAAGTCTCCATGCAATAGCTCCACTTAACCCTCAGGAATAGCGGAATTCCTTCTGTCAGCTCCTGTGCCACATCTGTGCACTTAACTGAAGTGCTCCAAGAGAATAAGATAATGTTTATAGTCCAAATATTATTAAGAGCTAATAATATTCGACATATCTATTTTTAGATTGGAAATCTAAAAATAGATTCTGCCCAATATGTCTAAAAATAGAAGTCCATCTATTTTTTCCAAATTGACCAACCATCCACAAATAGCATCCTGCAACTCATAGAATATGATCGACATGTCTAAAAATAGACATAGTCTAAAAATAGACTTGTGCCAAAAATAGCCTGCGGGCCCACTTAGTGAAGGCGACTCTTTTCACTAAGCTCATCATCTTGTTGCAATCTCAACAGGAACTGTTGTGGCCATTGGAACATTAGGTTCCAGTGTTTCTACCAAAGTAGATGGTACTGCCGATGTAACTACAGGAATCACAGTGGCAAGAACTTCCTGTACTTTGTTGGCTTCTTTCTCTGGGACCAATTTGTCCATTTCAAGTTCCATTTCTTTAATATGGGTTATTAACTATTAATTGAGACTCATGATCTCATGTTTTTTATTGGAATCCTGTAAAACCTCTTTGGCTTGGGGATGCTCTGTAGGGGGAAACTTCAATTGTTTCTCAAGTGCAGCAATATCAACATTATTCTTTTTTATCAATTCCTCTACATCTTTTATATTCTGAGGATCATATCCTACTTCAATCACTAGCTCTTCTAAGGATTTGATTCTAGTATCCTTTGCATATGAATATGCCTTCTCCAATTTGAGTTGATCTCTTACATTTATCAAAGTGTTTTGAAGCTTCTTTGCACTCATGGCCTTGGTGGTCATGGTGGAGTAAATCATCTCTCCTACTTGCTTATGAAATTCAATTTGATCCAGAGGATGAATATCCTGAACTGGAACGTAAAAATCAATCTTTTTATAATCAGAGGATGATTTAGGAATTGGAACTGTGGGCTGAAGAATTGTCATCAAAATATTTTTGTTCTTGTAGTCAAATGTTGAAAGTGGCCTACTCTTAATGTTAGGATTTAATTGCTTTAAACACTGAGAATATATTTCATTTTTGATTTCTTCATTTTTGGCCTTAATTTCCTTGTATCTTTCCTTTATTTCCATGTCTTTTTCAGCTGTTTTCTTGGATGAAGACACTTATATACTGTGTTGTTTCTAAATTAACTATGTATTATAAGTGGTTGGATGTTGTTCCTCTTCAATTACTATAGGAGGTACAGTGTATTTTTCTGCAATATCTGTGTAAATAACCTCTATTGTCCCCTTTTCTTTACTGGTAGGATTAAGCTTTGGATTTTTGCCGCATCTTAGTTTGAATTTTGTCTTTGTAGTAGTCTCAGTTGTATAAGACCCTTCCTCCCTATTTCTTTTTACACTTTTGTCTTCTTGGGCTGGATTTTGCAAAGTTTGACTAGTATCACTTTGCTTCTCAGCCTCTACCAATGTATTATCTAACCATTCAGATTGGTTTGAGAATTTCTCAATTTCTAGCTTATTTTCATGTATGTATGGAGTTAATTTACACTTGACTCTCATTTTGCTAATAATACCAAGGGGATCATAATACCAAAGAAAACTAGGACTGAATTTGAACTCCTGCAATTGTTTTTCCGCCTCCAGACCTACTTCTCTATTATTACAAATGAATGGGCCAACCTGTTTCTTTAACTTGAATTGTGTTTTCTTCTTTGCAATTATGAAATTGACAACATCTGAATTTAAAATCTGCCTTACATACTCCAGATAAAATAACCTCATAGGGAGTATTTTTTCAATTTATAAGGAATAAGGCTTGACCCATAGACTATAATTTTAGTGTGATTTTGGTACAAGTACCAACCACCTGTTCTGTTATGTTTAAATAATTGCAAAACTTTCTTGATTTCATTGCTAATTCTGTGCTGCACACTGATGTTTATCAAATTGACCAAGGGGTGGATAAATGAATCTGTGAACTCTGAATGAGTAAACTCATTTGAATACTTCCTTATCAAGGAAGTCCAGAATATGAAAGATTGTGGATTTCCTTCTACATCAAGCTTCTGAAGGTTTATAGGAAACTTTTCAGACTAAAAATATAAGAACATGTGGACTAAGAATGAAGAACATCTAAAAACACCTTCAGAAGGAAATTTGGCTAATTTCTCATGGATAGTGTCAACAATATATTGAGCAAAGTTAAAGAGGGTAGCAAGAGGCTGACTAGGTGTAAAAGTGGATAAGAAACCAAGCACTGCTACATCAACATGTTTATCTGTAAAATAACCAAGGATGAAGGACAACATGGAAATAATATGTCTAGTTCTTTGTGAGAATTTAGCATAGAAGTATGGAGGGTTGAGCTTTGGAATTTCCACATAGGATGGCATGAAGGTTTGAAAAATCTGGAATCTTTTGGGAAAATCCAGATCCAAGTAGAAATTAGTGAGGGCTTCAATAGAAAAAGGAACTTCATTTGGCCCAGGCTATAACTGAAGTATCTGGTTGATAGATTCAGCTGTAATGGTAAACAAAACTTCCTTTTCAGGGTTCACAATGGCTCTTTGATCAAGAGAGTAGCATGATTGGTAGAGTTCGATTGCTTCTGGGCATTGGTGAGTATGAGGAACAACATATTTAGGCAAGTTTGATTCCTAAATAAACACTTCATAAGCCTAAGCTAGGGATTTCTCTTAGCTCCAGCAGTGGAGCTCAAGAAGGTTGAACTCTGTTACAATATCAATAATTTTGAAGTCTACATCTGCTAGGGGAATATGCTCTACATCTACAACAAGGGGTTGTAGAGGGTTGACTACTAGAGTGCTTTTAGAAGCCATTGATTTGTTTGATTTATCAATTTCAATACTTTGGACCTTTAAAACAATGATTTAGGCCTGTAAAACACTTCTGTAAGTTTAAACAGTTTGGAGAAGGATTTTAGATATGATAGGGGTTCTATCTTTTGTCTACAAAGGGGTAATTTTAATCAATTTAACTCAAACTGTAATTTATTTATCAAAAGAGAAACTTCATGACCTTATATCCTCAAAAAATGATATATAGGGTTTACAGTGGAATTTCTGTGAAAAAATAAATCTTAAGATATTAATTTTTATGCAGAAGGATGTCTAAGTACTGTAGGAAAGGTTTTGAAAGTCTCAGAGACTTTCTCAGGTCTATAGATGGTCAAATTTCTTCAATTTAATCAATCTGTCATTCTTAATATTCTAGGGTTTCAGAATTTGGGAAAGGGTGGCTCAAGGTTTACAGAATAAAAGGATTTATGAAGCAAAAGGGTTTTCTTTATGTACACAGGCTCCTAAATGATTCATTTAACTATATAACTCTTTGAGATTAATGAATGAGTCTTTTTCCTCTAAAGAATAATTGGGAAATTTGAATTTCACTATGTAGAAGGGTTTCTAGGGTTGGAAAGCTTTCAGAAGTTTTTGCTGGTCTTTATAGCCACTCTGATGGCTTTTGTACTATTTGTAGCAGTCAAATTTGTGAATTCTGTTTGTTTTTAGGCTAAAAACAGAGGTGGAAATGGTGTTTTTGGGTCTGCAATACTTCTTCTACGCAGAAAACGGTAACAGAAGGGTTCGAATGAATGCATTCGGGCATTTTTATAAACAAGTTGATTGAACAGTAAATGTATTAAATGCAGGGTCAATTCAAACAGATAAGCAGTTTGGTTGTGGGGGAGGGAATAAACACCAAGTGATTTTTGCAACGTTCATAGGTGGTAAGCAGGATTGGAATGATCGGTGCCATCCAATGGAATTAAGACGTGTGGAGGTGAGAAAAACCCTGAAAACTACTTTTATCGCAAGCTTTGGGTTTGTTTAACCATTGCAGAATGAAATGTGCGATGAGGGTTTGTCACTATTGGATATGGCGGAGGTAGATCGAACAGAGTGGATTGTGCGATAAATCTGCATGGTCAGATGGTGTGGGGCCGGGGATTTTAATAGCGAGATGTGGATTATGTATTTATACATAGGTTTAATACATATTTTCGGAGTAAAATGTGATAGGCGGATGTTATTGTTTTATTTAACAAATGAAATGCGGGCGTATGTAACTTTAACATTCGCAGGGGTTAAGTATATAGTGGAATTAATATGTTTTAATAGTTTTAAGCTATGGGATGGAGCGGGAATATATATCACGTGGAGAAATAAACCATAGGTTAAAATTAAAATATGGGTAGGAATAATATTTAAAGGAATTAATCTAATACGGGCTAAAAGGTGAAATATAGGAGTTAATATATAAATTAATGTGTTAGTATTAAATGTGATTAGGGAGGTGAAATACACTTAAGCCTAGTGTAAAACATGATATAGGGATAAAATTCACTGTTGTGGGTCCCGACATAAATTTTTTGTATTTACATTTAGAATAAGTATTTTTGGGTTTTTTTTTGGGAAATTTTTGGAATTTTTGGGTAAAGGGAAATTAATTAAAGAGTTTTTTCCTTCTCTTAAATAAAATGAGTTTTAAACTTAGGAAAAGGGGATTTTGACAAAGGAAACTGAATGATAATGGAAAATGAAAA
Source organism: Pinus albicaulis (assembly GCA_034641835.2). Taxonomy (NCBI): domain Eukaryota; kingdom Viridiplantae; phylum Streptophyta; class Pinopsida; order Pinales; family Pinaceae; genus Pinus; species Pinus albicaulis. The sequence goes on along the minus strand of CM076573.1, from coordinate 577,618,106 downwards.
TTGAAGGGGAAATAATGAAAAATGGAGGGGATGAAGTATTTTTACAGGGGGGGATTTTTTTTAGAAAGGAAGTTAGTAAATGAAATGACCAATTTTCTGCCATGCATGCCTTGTGAAAACTGCTTTTACCTACTCATCATCTATCCTAACATTTTTCCTTCATTTAGCTGGGTGCATTTGAGCTTGCAAACCCTTGTTCATTTTTCTTTTAAAACAACAAACAAACTAATTCTATCCTTATTTATTCGAAGGGCTTATATTTAGCTATTGAGCTCCTTATTTATTCTCTACCTAACTACTGATCTGCCAAGTTTAAACTGTTTGGCTAGACCTTTATTTTCTATCTAACAACATGAAATTTAAAGTATGAGAGGTTAAGATTAAGTTGTTTAACCTTCATGGATTGTGGCATTTTAACAATCTTCACACAATGTTTATTTTGCAGTAAAAGTAAATAGTAGTGGCATTTGAATTTGCATCACTTTCATGTTTTATTTTTATATTTTTTTTTGTTTGGGGTCCATTTTCTATTCTTTTTAATATTTTTTCTTTTAAGTCCTTTGATTTTTCTTTTAGGACTTTTAGCCTCTTTACATTTTTATTTTTTTATTTTTCTAATATGGGAAAACAATTTGCAGAAAGCAAAGTATGTACATATTACAAGACTAATCAAAGTCAATTAAAAAATTATGAATCCTATTGTTATAGGACCTTAACAAGAAGTTCTTCTTCTTCTGCCTGGAAAGTATTTATAAGGAAATTAGCCATGAGATTGAGGATCCGATATAGTTCCTCTGTATTTTGAAAATTCATGATATCATGGGTCAACACTTAATGTGCGAACTTTACATGCATGATTATTTCCTGAAGCATGATAATAACTTCAATCCCGTTCCGTTTGTGGGGGATATTCACTTGAGAGCCTTCTCCTCCTACACTATCAACTAGGTTAAATGGAAGAAGGCCTATGATATATTTGAAGAAAATCAAGTTACAAGACCACTGATGATAATGAGGGAGCATGGTTAGGCAGTGAATATTTATAATAAGCACTTTACCTTGTTACAGATTGAGGGACATAAGGAACATATGCTGGCAACCAACATAAGGAGCATATGCTGGCAACCTAGAAATGGTGTGTTGACCTCTGTGTTAGACACGTAGTAAATTTTCCGGAAGAAGCTATTGATAGTTGTCAAAGGAGGTGGATATTGTTGTCATCAGCTGTCAGAAACTAGGAACCTTTTGGAGCACCCAATTTTGCATGAGCATTAGAAAGAGTGCCACGTTTTGTAGCATGTATTCAGACTTGTGGGTTCCGGTGGATGGGACTGAGGTTTCAGTTCCCCCTCATTTGGTTGCCAGCAGATCAATATACTCCTGCATACAATGTCAGCAAATATTGGTGCAAGGATGTCGTTCTAACAGAGGGATATAAACCCCTTCGAACAGAGATAGCCATAGAATATGACCTCGTATAGTTTCATGCCGACCATAGTCAGTCCAACCCATATTTGAGAATACGACGAGCTACATGGGGACATGCAGATAGACTAGTTGTGGGGAGATGTTGGGTATCAAATATGCATACTTTTCTCTTCTATTTTCACCCACTCTTTTATATCTTTGTATAATTAATTATTCTAAACACATGAGGTAAACCCCTTTCTGCTGTCTTATATGGAATGTTTGATTAATGAAATAATAATCATGGAAGTTTTACCTACGTGAGTATTAATTCTATTATTTCCACAGATCCAGTAGTTAAAAGGTCGCATCTACAAGTCACAGAAGAAACTCTAAGTTCCTAGCATTATTTCGATGCTATAACAACATAACAGATCTAAACCTATCCCTAATCTATTTCAGACCTTTCTTGGTTTTCTCTTGGAAACTAGTTTGGCTGTTGTAACAATTGTATATTTGTAGAGATTAGTTGTCAGATTGAGGAGACGAGGTTTTCTGAACACTTTTATAAGAAGGGTCTCAGGGCTGTGAATCGGGGTTAGTGTGCAAGAGACCAATTTTGTAACAAAAGAATTTTAATTAATTGAATGCAAGTCATTTTTCTGTTCCATATGTAAGCCGTGAGTCTACCGCAACCTTGGTCAGAGAGTTGGGCCCGCTCTTCTGATCATGCGATGCATTATTTCCTTTTGTTGATTTCAAATTCTTGTTTGATTATTTTAAGTTTTGTTCCAGTGTGTTTCTTCAATTGCTGTGAATGCTTCTATAATTTTACAATTTATCTTTAACTGTTGTTACAGTAGTTTTGGTTGTTTTAATTGTTGAATCTGTGATCAATATCGGATTGTGCCATTGCTCCTGCATATACCTTGCATGTTACCTTGAAATAATGTATGCACCTGGATTGATAAATTAATGTGGAAAAAGGTTGAATAGTTTATTCACACTCGGACACCAACAAGGCCTACTTGGAATTAACAACAAAATTCCCCATGGGCCTTCCCAATTTAAACATATGTCCCTTCTTTGTAGGGACAAAGTGGAGTTGGTATGCATTGAGGCTCAACCTAGTGAATTCTAGAGAATATATCCTCAAGGGCATGAACACAGGTAGGTGGTAAGGGGGAAGTTCACACCCATAAACCTTGATTTCTGTCTGATCCTAAAAAATGTACTAGTCCCCTACCCTGGTGTCTTTTCTAAGCTAGAGAATATTTTTCTGTTGGGGGAGAACTCTAGGGGGAGAAAAACCATGGATAATATTATATGCAATGGATATATAAATTGATATAAGTTATGAGTAACCATTAGAGTCTAGTCTCTTCCAAATAACAACATCCCAGTTGAACACATAGTTCATCTGTTTGTTACTAGAAATCAGAGTGAGGCCCAAACACTCAAACTAATCCACATGCGTGTATACAAATAAATAGAACAATAGAGAATAATATCTAAAAAAGGATGTGGTAGGAAAATGGTGTAGCTGGAAGCTTATGGCTGTAGACAGGTAGGCTAGGATATCAAATAGATGACCAGGCTGCATCATTTTCCTTAAAAAACCAAGGTGGCTTTGTTGGCTATATTATCATTATACTCCCCCTTCATATGAGAAATTAGATACATAATGTATTGGATAGGTTTTGCAAAGATGGTGGTGGGGAAAATGTCAGGTGCAAGAAGAGATTATAGGCCAGGGGTCAGGAGCATCTGTAGGAAATATTATTGTTCATTTGCTGGGAGGGTAGAGTAATGATAGACTGGGGTGACATAATTTAATTGTTTAGGTTCATGAGAGGTGGGGTAAACCAAAGCCTCTTGGATCAATTCTGAGGTTACTTCAAGTATTTTTTCCCCAGAGGAAGAAAAAAACTAATTCTTCTTCTCAATGTAGTTTGCAACCAGCAAAGAGACGAATTCAGGAAAATGGTGCACAAAGGTTGTAATCTAGTAATACAAGTCAGAGTCAACTACCCAGAAAGAGTCTTCCCCCATGACATGGTTGCCAAACAGGTCAAAATGACGGTCAGCAAGATGGTAGGCATAGGCAGGGTCAAAAATTTAGGCCTCTATGTCCATGAGGGGGTCGAGGCTGGAGGAGGGTTTGACCTCATAGGTTTTCAGGGTCTCGGGGGCTTACTTCATCATTTTTATAAGAATATGAACAATTTATAGGTGGACAGGGGTGACTGGTTACCTGGTTATTATGGAGGAGGTTGAAAACGATGTTGGGAGGATGTCCTTGGACAATTGAGTGCTTGAACGACATTCTGTGCAGGCGACTGGCAGGAGAGAGTGCACCAAGAGATGGCGAATTTTCAAAAATATGAGGTGGGAAGGGATTTTTATAATAGGAGGAGACATCGGTTAGATGACATGGAGGTGATGTCATGGGGGGGACATGTGGCTTGACATGGTTGGATGATGACAGGGGACAGGATCAGGGGGACCAATAAGTTACCATTTACCTTTGAGTTCACGCTCGCTTGAAAAGGCGCCAATGGATTGACCCATGTGGTGCATAATCCCTACCTTCCTCCAGAGGGTTGGATGGTGAGAGGCCAAAATCTGCACTCTCTCCTCAAAATAAATCTTAACTGTTGGATCCAATATTGAATTTTCAACTCTTCGGGGGGGGGGGGGGGCTTACTTATCGGCTTGCGGGGTGCCCCCTCGAACTTCTTCTGGGGAGGCGGTCGTCGGGAGATGGACAATGATCCACCCAGAAACCACTTGAACTTTAATCGATGATTTATGTGCATATAAAAACATCTCCCTTTCTTGTTTTGCTTTGCCGATGAGGGTCCGATGGGTAACACTTGTACCTTCAGGCCTTTCACCTTAGATCTATGCCCTAATGCTTTCCCACCACAGTTAATTTAACCAACTTTTAGCTTTAAAGGCCATATCAATGGCTCCTCAACTTATTAAAAAAACTCATAGAGGGAAACAATACTGGCTCCAACTGGGGATAATGTATTGGACACAATGCATTGAGAACATGCATATTATTGTCTTACTCCTTAGGTATGGAGTAATTTTATTGAAAATTTCATCAAACAAAAAGAAGTAACATAATCTTAAAACATGCTAGTTATTTACAAATGGCTCACCGATATTTATAATGAGTGAGAGTGGAATATTTTTGTGCTGGAAGTAAAGCTTGTGAAACCTATGATTTACAGATAGTCCAAGCACTTCGCCCTCTCTATTTTCCACAAGAAAGGTGTTTTTCTCTTTTTCTTTATCAATCCGTAAGGGTCCAAACCAGAGAGGGTAAAATTTCCCATGCTTGGCTTTATCTTCCCTCCTGACATCCCATATTAGAACTAAGTCTCCTGGCTGAAGATGTTTGTCTTTTGCCTTCCTATAAAATAGAGACTTCATTTTTTGTTAATAATTGATCAACTTATGATTTACCTATTCTCTGCTCTCTTGAAGTTCCACCAACTAATTTATGCTTCTGGTTAAAGAATGAGGCTCTTCCTCAAAATCTTCTAAGATTTTGACTACACGGATAACTAGCTGTATGAAAAATATTGCAACCTTTCCATAAACCAAATCAAAAGATGATTTCCCAGTGTATCTCTTGGTGGGAATCCTTTTGGACCATAAAAAAACTTTTAGTTGTGAGTCCCAATGTCTCTGATTTTATGATATTTTTTTCTTTAGAATTCTTACCAAGGTTTTATTTGAGGATTCAACCAATCCATTTCCTTATGGGTAGTAGGTGGTGGAATGGCCTACTATAATCTTTTACTTTTGACAAAAACTAATAAAATTCGTTGACTTAAACACCTGAGCATTTTTAGTGAAAACCTTCTTTGGGCAACCAAACCTCGCAAGGGTGTTTTCTTCCATGAATTTAATAACTACAACATCAATTGCATTCCTTTTTGGGACTGCTTATACCCACTTAGTGAAGTAATTAGTAGTTGTAATTATCCATCTGTGTTGACCATTGGAAGATGGGTTTATTTCCCAAATTAATTCTAACCTCGATTTTTTGAAAGGTTCTTAAAAAAAAACAAGAATTAGAGGAAGAGGCACTAGTTTATGTTTCTTGGCAAACATTTGACACTTCTCACCGGCCTGGACATAAGTGTGAACCTCTCAAAACAATTTGGGCCAATAAAAACCTACTTTGAGGATTTTGTGTTCTATATTCCTCCAACTGTAGTTTCCTCCACAAACACAACCATGAAATTCATCCATTACCTTGTGTATTTCCTCCTCCACCAGACATAAAAGAAAAATCCCCACGGGATTCTTCTAGTACAATTAGCCATTTGAGACAACAAATATTTGGGCCTGTGGCCTCAAACCCCTGTACTTCACCTTATCAAAATTTATTGGGAACCTTAGAAAAATCAGGTAATGAATGATATATTTATACCAACGAGACACAATATACTTCATATGAATTTTCTGGGTTAATGTTTCAATCTCTTGTTTTTGCTCCACATTTCCACTTTCTCCATCTCCCCCAGCCAATAAATTTATGCCCAATGTCTGGTAATTTGCTTCTGATAGAATTTTAGCAATCAATTTGCCTCCCATTTTTCCTCACTATCCCCTTGTACCATAATATCTTACACGACAATTTTAGGAGCATAAGAAGTTATGTTATATTGTAGGGCATAGATTCTAAAATCCTTTAGGGATTTGATAAAGGCATAAGCCTACTTCTCTAGGATGTTATACTTTAGCTTAGCATCACACAACACCTGATTAAAGAATATTATTGGTTGCTCATGCACCTCATTATTTTTATGCAATAAGACAACAACCACTGTATGAGGAGAAATAAAAGAAAAAATGAAAAATGGTTTTAGATAATATGGGCTGACTAACACAGGAGATTCTGCAAAATCCCTTTTAATTTTGGAGAAATATTCACGAGACTATGGAATCCATTTTAATTCTTTATATTTCTTCAACATCTCTGCAATTTCTTCAACTATCCGAGCATAATTTGGTATGAACCTCCTCAAAAAGTTAATTCTACCCAAAAAAAACTTGGATATATATCTTATTCATGGGTAATGGGATGTTCTTGATGGATTCCACCCTCTTGGGATCAATATTCACTCCCTCATTTTCCACTTTGTGCTCTAATAACTTTCCTTCACTTAAAGCAAATTGATATTTTTTAGGATTTAGGTACAAGCCATATTTCCTGCATTTCTCAAAAGTGAGTTGTAGATGTTCAATGTGTTCCTCATCCGTTTTTGAAAAGACGGTAATATCATCTAGGTAAATTACTACAAAATTGTCCTCCTCTCCCAAAAATTCTATATCCATAACTCTATGGAAAGTGGCTCCTACATTTATGAGGCCAAAAGGATTTTTGGCATACATAAATGTTCCCCAAGGTGCGATGAAAACAATTTTATTTTGATCTTTAGGATGCACAACTGCCTAATTGTATCTAGAAAAACCATCCATCATAGACATCTGGGCTGATCCCACCACCTTTTGCAAAATGTAATCCATTTTAGGCAGAGGGTAATTGTATTTACAGAGTCTTTGTTGAGATTCCTAAAGTCCACACATAACATTATTTCACCATTATTTTTTCTATCAGGGAATAGATTTTCTACCCAGTCTGAATATCTCAGAGGCACAATGATTTTGGTCTGGAGCATTTTTCTTACCTCCTTTTCAATAGATGGGAGTAAAAGATGATTAATTTGTCTAAGCTTCTGCTTATATGGTTTCACCAAACCCTTAAAATGAATCTTATGTTGAATAATATTGGTATCAAATGTTTTTAATTCATCATAAGACCAAGCAAACACATCCATATAATATTTGAAAAGGTTAATATACCTCTGCTTGTACTTATGAGGAACTCATTTTTCTAGTTTGATTATCCAAGGATCCTTTTTGAAACTAATGTTGAAGTCCTCCACCCGTTCTTCAATTTCTTGTTCAATTGGTTTGGTAGCTACATCATTTGAGTTGAAAAATATTTGCAAGGGAACCAAAACCCTAGGAATAGTGTAACCCTTTAGCTATAAAATCTTGTGTCCTGCAATGGTTTCTTCCTAACTATCCTATTGTTCATCTATCACCCTTTCTTCCTCCTGGTCAATTAGTGAATTTGAGAATTCCCCAATAACTTCCATGAAGGGTTTAAACTACTCCTCATCTTAAAACACTTGCCAATGTCTAACATTATCTGGTACTGATGTTATGTATCTGACCTCAACTTCATACCTAAGTAAAGGATTTTGAGGAGCTTTAAAGTTGTTGGCATCTATAGCTAAGAAATAAGCCATATGATTTCTTTCTCTATGAAGGAATTAGATATTGAAGGCTAATAAAAAATTATCAATCAGATCCCATACCTCATTGCGGTAAGCCTTCGGTCTTGGATGTTTAGTTTGGAATTTATTTCTGATTTGTCTCATGACTAGATCTAAATCTCCAAACATAGCTAGGAACCCAATATTAAAATTTATAGCAACTTGTAGACCTAGGAGAAAGGATTTATATTCAACAACATTATTGGTGGCTTCAAACTCCAATTTGAAGGAGAGAGGAATCAAAATTCCTTATGGGGATATCAACAACACATATGCCCCATTTCCTTCCTTGGAATAAGCACCATCAAAGTATAGCTTCCAAACATTATGACATTCTAGTAATTGTTGGTTTATTTGGACTGAAGATTTCACTTTTGTTTCGTCCTGTATTATATGATTTTCCTCTAACAACAGGAAGGAGAACTATCTCTATTTACCATACACAAGGGCGTTATTCGAACAGTCATCTCTTGTAACTATATTTACAAACCTTGATTCTCTATGTTGTAGCACAACTTTACTCAGCAAAAAGTCGGGAGAAGTTCTTGGCAATTTAAGATTGCTGAGGAACAATTATAGAAGTGGAACAAGTTCAAGGAGATAAAAAAAATGTTTTAAAGGCATTTGAAACACTGTACCCAAGAAATCTGTTATTGGGTGATTTAATTACATTGCAGGGGGAGCCAGATGCAACACTTGGAAATGGAGGGTTGGGAATATTGGCTTCATGCTTTTTGGATTCCTTGGCAACACTTGATTATCCTGCATGGGGCTATGGAATTCGATACAAGTATGGCCTTTTCATCAGAATATAACAAAAGATGGTTAGGAGGAAGTAGCTGAAAGTTGGCTGGAAATGGGGAATCCTTGGAAAATTGAAAGGCATGATGTTTCGTACCCTATTAAATTTTTTGGAAAAATTGAGAATAGGCTTGATGAGACAAAACGATGGGTTGGTGGGGAGGATATTAACGCAATTGCATATGATGTTCCAATCCCTGGTTATAAGACCAAAACCACACTCAATTTACGATTGTGGTCAACAGAAGTTCGTGCTGAATATTTTGATCTTTAAGCATTCACTGAAGGTGAACACAACAAAGCAGCGGAGGCCCAACTTAATGCAGTAAAGATTTTCTATGTTTTGTATCCAGGGGATGAATTCACTAAGGGAAAGGTTCTTCGTTTGAAGCAACAATATACATTGTGCTCAGCTTCTCTTCAAGATATAATCTCCCGTTTCAAAGGACGTTCTGGACACAGTTTGTATTGGGAAGAGTTTCCAGAAAAGGTTGCATTCCAGATGAATGACACACATCCAACATTATCTGTACCTGAGTTGATGTGGATCTTGATTGATGTGGAAGATCTTCCTTGGGAGAAAGCCTGGAATATTACTCAGAGAACAGTGGCATACACAAATCATACTGTGCTTCCTGAAGCATTGGAGAAGTGGCCTTTTGAGCTTACGCAAAAGCTTCTTCCAAGACATATGGAGATAATACGAACTATTGATGAGGAGTTCATCAAGGAAGTCATTGCAAAGAATAATACAGTAAATCTTAAAGAATTGGAAAACAAGATCAGAGGAATGAGAATCCTGGAAAACGATGATTTTATGGAGTCTATAGTGTCAGTGTTTTTTGACCTGTGGAGAGAGGATGAAGCTACTAAAGAAGTTGAAGCTTCTAAAGAAGCTGTAAAAGAGAAATCTGAGGCTGTAGAAACCGAACCCAAAGCTGTGCTCAAGTCACAAGAGAAAAATAAATCTAAAAGCAATTTTAAGAATATGGTTGTTAAACCAGCTAAATTGGTACGCATGGCTAACGTATGTGTTATTGCTGGCCATTTTGTTACTGGAATTGCTGAAATCCACAGTGAAATTGTGAAGAAAGAGGTTTTCAGTGATTTTTATGAGATGTGGCCTGAAAAGTTTCAAAATAAGACCAACAGCGTAACTCCTAGGCGATGGATTCGATTTTGTAACCCTGAATTGAGTAAAGTTATCATTAAGTGGCTTGGAATAGAAGATTGCATTCTTAAGACTGAACCTTTAACAGAGCTTCGAAAGTTTGCTGATAATGTAGACCAGACTGTATTCAAGATACTCCAAATGAGATGCCATTAAATCTTTTTGTTGAGAATCATGATCGTCAGGAGATCTTCGAGCCAAGAAGAAAATAATATCATGCACGCAGCAGTGATAATGTTGATCGCCGTATTGACCATTCTTGGAGAAGGAGAAGTATTCAAATTTATTCATCAGAAGAAATTGAATATGGACCTGACTTTTGCAATATGCTTTTTCCACTGGGCTAACTATTGTGCATCCGATATTGTTGGTTTTCGAATGTCATTTTTGGTGTACTCCAGCACACCATTATCATCAAGTACAACTTCCATCATGTCCTTCCAAGCTATGAAATTCTAGGCTTCCTCCAGGGAATACTCCAATATCAATCCATTGAGAGACATTTTCCTGCATGGAAGAAAAATTTCTTCATTGATTTGCAAATTGAAATATTTGAAGGACAATATCTATTTATTGGTTTCTGGTGTGATTTCTGATATGATACCATGTATAAATTAATAGAATTTTTTTACTACTGGTGAAATCTAAATGAAATCAAGATATTACAAATTTTCTCTACTATTATGCAGAATGGAAATCACAATTTAGAAACACATGAAATGACATGCAACCATAAAAACCACAAGAACATAGTGATTTACATGGGAACGCAACTGGGAAAAACCCCTCTGCTACTTTTCATTAATCAAATGAGAATGAGAAACTATTACAATGTCTTGCTTCGAACCTGAAGCACACCCTACAGTGTAAACATGTTATCTTGCTGACTATCTTGCTCTGGGAAACACTTAGCCAATTCAAGGCCTCAACTTCCTCCTATTTCCTTGCACAATTCTTGTGGAAATTAGCTTCTAAAAGATAGGAATTTCCTCCTATTTTACTGCGCAATTCCAAATGAATGATTCACTTGCTTAACTGCCAAGCCTGTACACTCAACTAGTATACAATTGATAATTTTAATGCGCCTATTCCTCCACTCCAGCTAGTAAATTCGAATTCCATGCATGTCTGGGCCATTTTTAGCTAATTGACTAGTTTAACTGAGATATCATTGAGTTAACAACAATTCAACTACTCAAATGGCCTTCAATTGACTCTACTAGTTATTTGAGCTCAGTTAAATGAGTCCAACTAAAAATAATTGAACTAGATTGCTAAATTTTAGCAATCACTACATGCAAAACTTTACTTCTAGCCTATAACTCAAATTTACTGAGTTAACTAGTATATAAGGCCATGTCACTCTAGCTAACTGCCATCCAAGTCATCATGCTAATGTGGAAAATCGAATTACTAAATTTGACTAAGGCACAAGTCAAATTTAGCCTTTTTGCTACAACAAATGTGGAGTTGTTCAATTTTTTATTCTCATCTTTTTTTTCAAATAAAAAGTATAATGGTAAAGCATTGAGAGATAAAAGAAGATATTTTTTTGTAAAATAAGAATAATAATAAAAATATTATTACCTCAAAATTTAGGGAGAAATTGTGGTGTGAGGAGGAGTTAGAGGAAAAAAGGAAAGTAAGATATTATAGGGAGGCGATGAGCCCAATTCTTGACAAGTAAAACTAACTCTCTATCTTGACTTGTGTAAAGATAAAAATAAATATAGCTAGAATAAGAACAAGTTCTCATGAACTCCATAGTGAAATTGGCCATTGGAGAATTCCCAAAACCTCTTTAGATAAAAAAGTGCCACCTTTATGACAATAAGAGAGTTAATGCAGTTTCTCTTTGATTGTCTATCATATAGTTAAATTAGATCTAAATTGCAAAGTATTTGCCACACTACCAACCTTTTTTATCTTTCAACTCAACAAAACTATGATGAACTTGGAATGCTTCACATAATACTTTTTGAGGATAGAAATAAAATTCAAAATAATTCCAAGTAAAATATTATCTTCTTAAATTAAAATACACTACTTTTTATTTAAGAGGATGTTAATCATCACCATCATTATCATAACAAGTATGATCTTAGCATTGTTAAAATGGAAAAGGATGTAAGGATGGAACTAACCATGCACCTATAAATTCTAATTTTATACTCAATAAGTTAAGTGTTAATGAATAGGCCCAAGGGATAGGTTAGTTCGTCGAGTTCCCATTGTTAGGTACCTCGCCTATAGGAAGGTCACACAGTCAAATATCATCAATGCCCTTGGGCTTAGGCCTTACTAGTTTGGTCGACCAGTAGATCACTTTGGGTTGATCTACCAGGATTTTTCCCGTGGATGTAGTAGTCACTCAGTGTCCATGAACCACATTTAAAAAAAAATAATTGGTAATAAATTATATATGATTTATTTATGAGTTTGTTTTTTTTTGTATAAGTAGTGGAATTGTTAATTGGTGCAGTCTCCTATTTGCGTGACAGAAGGTTGATTCCATCTGCTATTACTATAGCCACTAGGTGCACCAAGCTACCCTTAACATAAAGAAGGATTTCTGGAGAGATTGAACCAAAGAACTTATAATATTTTACACAACACTCTACATAATATGCTTTACTAAATAAGCTGCACCAAGGAGCATCTATTTATCAGATATTAACTTCGAAAATAAAATAAAATTATTTATTATAAAGCATAGTCTAACTAATAGACGAAATGACTTATTGCTTGGAATTCAACAATACAATTTTTAGTAAGATTATGATTTCTTATTGTTTAAAATGCACTTTTGAATTCATAAATGGATTCAACATCGTAAAAAAACCCAAAAAGCATTCGATCTTTGCATATTAAACACTTTAAACTTACGGTTTAAAAAAATATCTACTAAATGTTGAATAAAATTGACCAAAAAAATGTTCCAAAAAAATAAAAATTCATCTATTAATTAGATTACACTTTTATTATAAATATTATAAAATTTTTACTTGATATCTCAAAAAATTATTATATTTACATTTAAATAATTTATTATTAAATTTTCAAATTTACATATTAGAAAATTTCCTATAACCTTATCATAAATAAATAAAAATACTTAAAGTTGTTAAAAAGTCAAATGCCTAAATCTAGTTACCGTTGTTAAAAAGGAGAGTCAAATGGTTAAGTCTAGTCAAAGTTGTGCCTCGTCAATTGTTCTAACTATTGTATTGTCAAGAGAGATAGTATGTTCTTTAGTCTCTCGATTTGGAAAATAAGGATAAAATGGTTCACATCAATTATTTTCTTTTTCCTTTAAATAGGGTAGAATTGCGCAATGTTTGAGTCAAATAAGGATAAAATGGTTCACATCAATTATTTTCTTTTTCCTCTAAATAGAATATAATTGGGCAATGTTAAGTCAAATGCTCAAGTCTACTTTAAATTGTGCCCTGGTCAATTGTTCTAACTAATTTATTTTCTTCTTTAGAGAGTGTGTGCTCTCCTAGTCAATAAGATTTGGAAAAGTAAGATAAACCTGTTCACATCATTCCTTTTCATTTTTCCTTATGATAGAATTGGGCCATGTTAGTTGGAAACATGTTAGCCCACATCACTCCACTTCCACATGTCATGGTGTCCACATTTACTTGGACTTTGACCTAATCAAATTGTGTAAGTATCTTTCCCTTGTATTCAGGGAAAAAAAAAATCATGATTTCCATTATTCACTCCGATGATCACGGTAAGATAATTGGCCTCTAAGTCAATAAGCAACATAGGGTACACGTGTCATAATTTTAAATGAAGATGAATGCAGACCAACTCCTAACCTGTCATAATTTTAAATGAAGACGAATGCAGACCAACTCCTAACCTATCCTCAAGTGGAAAACCGAAGTCATGCATGTGGTGTGCATGTGCAAATAAATCTTGATACATTTTTTTGTCATTGGGGGTCAATGTCAAATGGAAAATATACTCCTGAGAAAGGAAGAATAAGTTTATTTTGTAGTCACATTTTTTATTAAATTAAGTAACAAATATTTGTTGCCAACATTGATGTTGAAACTATAGAATTGTTTAATTTTATGATCATTAAACAAATCAATCCCACCGAAATTGGTTTGTTAAATTAAGTAACAAATATTTGTTGCCCACATCGATGTTGAAACTATAGGTATTGTTTAATTTTATGATCATTAAACAAATTTATCCCACCGAAATTGGTTTGTCCCCTAAAGACAATGGGGCGAATTGCACGTGTATACATAGATCCAATGCTATTTAGATTTGACTCTAGCGAATGAAATTGCCATATGTTCATGCCATATTAGGGGACTACCATGAAAAAACATTGTGGTGCATTGTATAATGTAAGTGGAGTGGGTTGTATAATTAAGTAGTGATTTGTTTTTTTTGGTTGTAACCATTGATTTTTTATTATATCATCAATATTTATTCATGTTATTTGCTTATTATTTTTCTCTCTTTTAAAAGATTGTAAATATGATGTACTCTCATCATCTTTACCCCGTGCATCTTCACTATATATCAAAGAGGGGTCTTTTACGGTTGTTAGTTTTTATTTCCTGATTGGGGTGTAATATGACGGTGAGGGAGCTAGGTGTACATGTTGGTGGACACGCCTTGCTGTGTGGGGAGGAAGGACACCAAGGTGGTTGTTGCATGCACGAGGTGGGTTGGCGGGCGGGTTGAAAGGACAACCATCATCTGCGGTAATAAATGTGGTTCATCACTTGCGGTCACCAACTGGGTAATCCAGTGAGGATGTCAGAGAGTCTTAGGAAAAAGCATCGGCGTAAGGGTAATACAAGTGGAAAGGTAAGGTTTTTAGTTTTGTAGTTGTTTTGTGAAGTTCGTTACGCGTACAGTGGAGAACAGAGCCGAAGACGTAGGGTGAAGGTGCGGTAGGTTATTTGGTATGTATTGTCATTTTTCTTTATTGTACAATTGCCAAAGGACTCAGATGATTGTCGACTGCAGAAAATTGTCATGGCATTTTTAGATTATTTGTTTAAATGGTGGTTTGTTCGGTCTTGCTTTGGGCAAATGCCAAAAGTTTCAGAAGCTGGTTGCATGCAGAAAATAGTCATGGGGTTTTTGCTTTTCTTGTATAAAAATCGTTCTGATTTAGTATGATAAGAATGTTGTTGTTGGGGAATGTGGTTGGTTTCTCTGCAATCTGTTTCTGTCTTCAGCCTGCCAGTTGTGGTGTTTTTCGACTATTTCTATAAATGGTGATTTGTTAGGTTTCGGTCCTGGTCTGGGCAAATGCTAAAATTTTCAGGCATTCGTTGCATGCAGAAATTAGTCATGGGGTTTCTGGATTTCTTGTATAAAAGTCCTTTTGTTATATTCTGGAAAGAATGTTGCTGTTGGGGAATGGGCTTGGCTTCAGTTTCTGTCTCAGCTTGCTAGTGATTGAATTTTACTCTATTCGAAATTTGGGAAGAATTTTGCATAATTTTAAGAAGCGACTGTCGGACAATGATAAAATTGTTCTGCTTATTTCTGTGATTGTGAGCTTTATGTCGTTGCTTAGAGCCTTCTATTTCTTTTTCTTAAATGGTTTACTTGTTATTTGGGTTGGCAGGTTTCATTTATGACTGTGGATAACTGGGAGTGAGTTAGTTGTTTGGAAGTTGGTTTGTGGGAGTTTTGAATGGACGACGGTCAATTATGGGTTACAAATTTGGGGTGTTTCTGAGTGGAGTAGTTATATATCCTGGTGTCTCTGTTTTGTTTTCAGGGTTTCGCTTCTGGTAATAAAACTTATGGATTTTGTTAAATTGGGCAATGGAAAAGGTCTGTCTGCCAGTTTACAAAACTCCTATTTTTTAATTTTTCTGATATGTATCTGTCCTCGATATGTTGTTTGGTTGTTACTATCAAAAGAGTCTCTTCCTAGTTTTTCTAAGATGGTAAAGAAAACTCGAGGCAGGAAGCCAAATGGAGATAAAGACAAAAAGCCTATCTCTCATCAGACTATGAAAAAGGGAAGGAAATCAACAAAGCAACTCCTGGAGCCGCTAGTGCAAATGTTTGCAGCAGATATTCCCAATTATGTTAAATATCGCATTTATGGTTGGGAAACTGAGGCTTTAAACAAAATGGATGTGGAGGATGATATGGCATTCGAAGATCTGTAGAATGTTGTTGCTGATCCAGGGCATACCCGTGGACGTATTTCTCTGTTCCAGCACTCAATTAGAACTTATTGGCTGATAAAATGTCTGTTAGCAAAAGAAGTTATGTTGACTCAAGAGATAGCAGAATCCAAGATGGAGTCTACTCTGACAAATATTAATAGAAATATTCAGGAAATTAATCTTCATCAGTTGCATCAGTATGCTAGACTAGGCAGGATGGAAAATGATATAAAATCATTACAACAAGTTGAAATGCCTGGTTCCAGTGCTAAAGACCCCGCGAGTCAGAAGATGATTAATGTTATCATATACTCTTTTTTAGCGGCTAGTTTCCTTATATGTAAATGATAGTATTTTCAGACTTAGATATTAAGTATCGTCAAATTTTGTACAGGTTATTAATACTGTTTATGTTTTGGTTGACATACATTGCACTTAGATGGCCAATAGACCTGGTTTCCTATGGGCAGGTTGAGGTATAATTTTTTGTATCCTTGTTGCCCGGTTTTAAATTAATAGAAAATGGGAAGGATCTACCTAAGCTTACAAAAAAAAATGGTTGTTATTTTTTAGATGCGAAAGAATATATTTGTTACACTTCAAAGTATATGAATTTTTATCTTGTTACATTCATTTCATTACATTATGTTATATGATAGAAATTGATAAGATGAGAATGATGGATCAGTTTATAGATTTATGGGATTATTATATTTGTAAATATGTTTTATGACATTTTCATTATAGTTTGTCTGGATTATGGTTGATTATGGGCACATAATGTTTAAAGAAATTAATGCATTGCACACAACACTTATTCATGCCCCTAAAGCATGTTAACGTTTTCAATATTGATTATAGATGCACCATAGTTGATATTAGAGAACTTTCTCTATGTTATTAGTATTATGGTGACACTTTATGTATGGATTTGTACTTAGGAAGGGTGTTTCACATGGTCTCTTCTTGGTTATGATGTTCTACTTAACATATGATTATGTTTAGACATGTTGGTGGTGTGACTTGGTGGTACATTGGCTGCAATGTACTTAACCTTAGAATTTCAGGGTAATCACATATAATGTAATAGAACATTAGTGCATAATAGAAGAACACATGAGAAAAATTGATAAACCTTGACAAATATTTCTTATGTTAATGTTGTTAAAAAAAAAGAGAGAGAAAAGTTCACTACCATCTTCTAGATGGAAACTTCCTAGAGTAGAGCTCCAACTATAATAAAAAGTCCTGACACAATGTTGCATAACCTTCTACTCAATAGATAACGATCAGAAGAAGATTTTAACTATTTGCAATCCCACTTATAATGAGGGTTGACTAACTAATTTGGTCCTTACTAATAAAGAAGACCCTCTTTAATATGAGTGTCTATTAACTAACTGTTTTTTGGGCCTTATTCAAGGAAGGTCACCTCGTGCATCGATAACATATCCTAATTAAATGGGTTTGGGTAGACCCTAACATGCGCCCCCACCCCCCCCCCCCCCCCCCCAATTCCTTATAAAGCACGGTGGTCCTCAAGGATGAAGATGAGGAAATTTTGTAGAATTGCAATCGGCTCCCCATGGGAATCTTCTAGTTTCATATCTTTCCATTTAATCAATACTTCCTAGATCATGCATTGGTGCAATTCATGCTCACTAGTATTCAATATTGCTTATAGTTGGAGACAAATGGAACCTTCTTCATCAAGTTTTGGTAGGTATGTACTCACTTTACAATTCAATTCCACAACCTTGTTCCAATTGAACACATAAAAGACTAGATCAATCTTGGAGTGGGATGGGAGAGCCAACTTGTAGGTCACATGTCCAATGAATTATACAACTTTATAGGGACCATAGAACTTGGGATCTAGAATTTGGGGAACATTATGTTTGAGAGATGTCTATTTATAAGGTTACAGGTGAAGAAACACTTGATCCAATTCAACAAAAGAACATTTCGATCTATCGTAATCAACTTGTTGTTTCATTTGATTTTGCGCCATAACCAAGTTGTCCATGAGGGTACGAATACTAGCTTCTTTATTGTGAAGTGTTATATTTACTACATGAACCTTGGAGGTGCCTAGTATATAGGATGACACTAATATGAGGTTTTGGCCATAAATAACTTCATATGGTGTCATTTTGGTAACTCTACAATAAGTGGTATTTTACCACCATTTTGTAAGGGGAGGTCATTGTGCCCATTAATTTGGTATGGCTTTTTAGAAGTAGAGCATATTAAATAGGTTTCTAAGCACTTGTCGACCACTTTTATTTATCCAATTCTAGGATGATATCCAATGCTCATATTCAATTGTGTACCTTGAAGTTTAAATAGCTCCTTCCAAAATTTCCTTGAGAACGTGGGGTCCCAATATGAGATAATAAAAGTGGGCATGATATGTTGCTTAAATATTTAAACCATGAAGACTTGGGTAGGTAAGGGAGTGAAGGGATGATCCATGGCGCAAAAATGATTAGCTTTTGAGAGATGGTTGACGAGCACCATGATGACTAATTTGTTACCCACTTTAAGGAGTCCCATGATAACATCCACGTTGAGTGTGTTGGAAGTTGTTGTTATTGATTTCAAGTGATGTCAAGTTTAGGGGGAGCCTATTAAGTTTATTAGTAGTGTGTTAAGCTTCTGACTTCATTAATGTCTTGGTTTCTTGTTGTGCTGGAAATATATTTCGTTTGTTGAGTGTTGGATATGTAGCCTAGTAGGGTATCTTGGGAGGTGTTTTGTCTACATGTACCTTCAAAAGAGCATGGAAAGTGCTTGGTTAGGTCACTCTCTCAGAGAGATTTCAAGTAGTATATGGAACTTAGTCTAAATCCTCGAGAATGAAGAAAAAATTGTGTTTGCAGCGTTGGATTCCAACCATGGTTTCAATAGGTCATGGTTTTGAATGACCACTAGATATCTAGCCATTTGTGTAGATGTTGTTGGAAAATCCAGATGGGTGGATGAATGGATTGATCTGGGCTTTCATTTCTTATCTAGACATCCATGGCATGAGATTTTCGATAGGTAACACACAAAAAATGAAGTCAAATACTAGATTCCCCAATGTCAAATAGAAGTGGACCCCAATATGATGTGGAAACACAGGTGGCATGATGATGATGTGGCACCCTATGTTCATGACACATAGCAGGTGGCTTTGGAATTTTTGGATAGTCGCAATGGTCCTTTTGTAAGTGACACATGGGGGTGATGTGGCATGACATGTAGAAAAGAGTGACGTGGCATGAAAAGTGGTAGAAAGATGATGTGGCGATGACTTGGAAGATGATTTGTCAGGGCCTCGGGGTTTGTGCGAGGAGCCTATTTTGCAAGGGTTCACAATGTTAATGAAATTTGATGTTTTTCATGGTTTTAGAGCCCAAATGAAATCTAGAATTTAGAGGTCAGTTGGTCCAAGAAAGTGCATGAAAAGTGAAGAAATGACCAAATATTAGATTCCCGGATCTAGGACTTAGCACAAGGTGAAAAGCCTTATTCAACTATCTAGCCTAATAAAGGTGTAGGAATTGTGGTGAGGAGTAGGGACCAGATCACCAAATCCCCATATTTGATTCAGATGTAAGGAAATCTTAGCCAAGAGCACATCTAGGAACATGCTACCTAGGGTGGATTTGAAAATACCAAATAACCAGATTATGGAGTTTTTTTTTTTGTTATAATGGGAAAAATCAAATTTTAGTAGTTTAGGGGTAAGCACCTTTGGAGATTAAGTCCTAGGTTTTATCTCTCCATAATATGTGTAACAGAGCTGAGAAAATAAGGGGCTACAATTGGAAATTAGGTGTCATCGGGCACCAATTTTCAATTAAAAGGATGAATGATTAAATTTCATTTAGGGACAAATCTGAGTATATGTGTTTATAAATAGAAGGAAAAACAACGTGAGAAAGGGTGTTCCCATGTAAATTGAATATTTTTAGCTTCTATTGACATGTATAATCACATGGAGCTTGAACATAATGAAGAGAATACGAAGATGAATAACAGACAGAAGACAAGAAAACCCGAAACAAAGCTGAAAATTAAGTGTTGATTAAAGGCTAAATGTGAAGACTAGTTGAGATCTAGAGTTGTTGTGAGTTTGACAATTGTAGATTTGAAGTGTTGAGAATTAAACAAGAGAAAATAAGACGAGTATGTCTAATATTTAATAATGGTGTGATTATGATATTTTGACTAAAGGGCCTCAAATATAAGTTTTAAAATATATGAAATAAGGGATCTAATAGGATGAGCAAGTAGGTTATTGCAAATCAAGGGATCAAAGTCTCCTTTAGGTTGGTGTCTGTAAATATCGAAGAGTTGATGCTTCTAGAAAGTGGGTGTTTGCAAAAAATAGGGGGTTGGAGCCTCATGTAGGTTGGTGCCTACATAATTTGGTGTAATTTGGAGTTGGTGCTTGCATTTACATCATAATCAAAAATATTTTGAGGTTTTCTCTCGTATGGGTTTCCACTTAAACATCTTGTGTACAAAATTTATGTGATTATTGTACTCTTGCAATGTTGAATTCATTTAATTAACTAAATAATTGATAAATGTTTTAAAATAATGATCCACCCCCACCCCCCCCCATTATTTTCCTAGTTTCCAATAATCCATTGAGATGTTGATCCAATCCATGTTGGGATTGGTAGTGGTTGTAATGCCCCTGACATCTTCTCTATTTCATGACTGTTTCTTTGGAAAGTGTCATAGGATTCTAGGAAATATTAGATATATCTTTCATTCCTTCCCCAAAAAATGATCTCTTAATTCTATCATAGGTTTTATGAAAGCAAGAGTGATTTTCTATTGGTGATGAATGTAGCTCCTCTAAGACTCCTTTTTTTAAGGTTCAATCTTTTTCCAAAACAATGTGCCCGTTATATTGTAATGTACCTTGTTAACATGTATAATATTTAGATGGGTTGGATCTGCCTCAAGTAGTTGGATGAGTTTCATTAAAGCACTATTTGTGAACCATTCCCTACAAGCTTGCTTGACACATCTTGGATTCGATAAGGATAAAGGAAGGAGTGGTCCAACGTACTCAAAATGTCTGGATAAAGCATCAACCAAAATTTTTTGTTTTCCCTTCTAATATATCATCTCATAATCATACATTAGCATCTCGGTGACACACTTATGTTTTTTTGGTGAAGATAACCTTTGTTCAAGGAATTAATTCAAAATATGATGATAAATCTTAATCTAGAAATGCCTTCCTATGAGAAATGGTCATGAAGTCTCCAATGCATGAAGGATATCCATTATTTCCTTCTCATGGGTATATTTTCCCAATTGTAATCACACAATTGCTTACTTATGAATTCCAAGGGGCATCCTTCATGCATCAAAATAGTTTCAAGGCCTTTGTTTAAGGCATCACATTCCAAGAAAAAAGTCTTAGTAAAGGCATGCATAGCTAATAGAAAAGTAGCGCACATGGAATTATTTAAAGAAGTGAAGGCATGTTCTACTACCCCACTCTATGAAAATGCATTATTTTTAAGAAGTGGAGTTAGGGGAGTTGCTATATTGCTATAAATTTCCACAAATTTATTATAGTATCTTGTAAGTCCTAAGAATCCACCCACTCTATTTATTGTTTTGGGACAGGGCCAATATGGCATAGCCACCACTTTTTGGGATTGACTCATACTCCAAGATGACTTACAATGTGATCCAGTTCAACATTGGGAGCCATAAAATCACATTTGGAGAACTTCAAGAACAATTGGTTGTCTTGCAAGATTTGTGAATTCTTGACATGCTCTATGTGTGATTCCCCTACTTTACTATAGATCAAGATATCACTGAAGAAGACCGTCAAAAAATTACATATGAAAGGTTTTAAAATAGTGTACATGAGGATTTATAAAGTGGATGGATCATTAAAAGGAAAAAGGGCATCACTAAAACCTCATAATGAACTTTATGTGTTTGAAAGGATATCATAGTGATGTTTGTGTCTTTCATATTTATTTGGTGGTATATTGAATGTAGATTGAGCTTAGTGAAAAACTTGGTCGCGTGAATATCATCCAAGATAACATTAATAAATGGGATAGGAAATTTGTCCTTGACTGTTAACTTACTACAATCCCTAAATTAGGAAACATGTGCCAAATACCTTCCGTCTCTTACACCATTACTATTAGTCATGAGTAAGGGCTTGTACTGGGATGTATCATGTCATTAACTACAACAATTCTTGAATGATATTTTCTATTTAGTTATTTTGTGAAAAAGGGTGTCATTAAGGACATATATTAAATGGTTTACTTCCTAGAAATAGGGGAATACCATGATCACACTTGTTGCAAATAAAATCTACCTATCCTATCGTTAGGTATGACCATAAGAGAGAGAAAATTCAAGGAACAATGTTGATATTTCCATGGATTAGAATATGGAAATTTCAAAATAACTGCCAAATATTTATGAGGGAATCACCTAGTTGGATATTTGGTTGAATTCAAACTTCACAAATTTTATTTTCTCCTGCTCGAACTTGTAGACCTACACACAATGAAGCAAGTAACCTTCCTCAAAAAATTGATATCAATAAAAAAAGTATCAAATAACTACTTTAACTAAATTCTATTAAAAGAGTTAGGACCACTACTAAATACTAAAAATATTTTAGATAAATACAACTTAGAATTTAGGGGAGAGAATGAAGAAATAATTTTTTATTGTATCAATGGCAACGTAATAAATTATACTTGGCTTTGTTTATGCCACTATCTATAACCACCATTCAAATTCCTTCAACCCTAGGCCACTCATGATTATTGATCCATATTTATGCAGTAAAGAAACAAAAATACAGTTTTAAACATAAACACAGAGTTACAACGAAAACTAAACTTCACTTCATTAATAAAATACTGAAAACTGTTTACATGCAAAATGGAAATAAACTAGCTCAGGTGATAGTAGCTTATCTCTGAGAAGAGATGTGGCGGCTACATTCCTCATAAATGTGTTACAATGAGGCTCAGAGGCCTTTTTATCATTAAGAAACAATGGGAAACCATAAACATCCAAAAACCTAACCCTAGGAGATGAAGCACCAAAAGCTTGTAGGCCCCATTGGGGGTAGTTGGAACATCAACTTCCTGGGGTCATAATTTTGGCATATGATCTCCATTTTGATATCATAATACATCATTTTAAAGATCTCCAAGAGGAAGCCTAAAATAGTCAAATTTAATCTTACACTTTTTTTATCTCTCTATTTTCCCAAAAAAAAAAATTAGGCCCTCAAAACGGCTCCAGAAGTTTAGGACCCGAAAAAATGCCAAAAATAGTAGTGCTAAAATTAAGGAAAATGAAAGAAACAACAGTGGGGGTCTTCTAAGTGGAATATTCAGGTGGCCACCAATATCCACTTTGATCAATTATTTAACCCCTTATGTTCTTATTTGTGCAAGGAAGAGGAAGACCAAGATGTCTTAGGCCTCAATCTCAAGAAAAGGGAGATGTGAACTGTGGGAAACAAGGATTTATAGGGAGATGAAAGGCCATAAAAACCTTAAGGATATGATGGCTCTAACCACTTTAGGCTAGAAGATAAATATAATTCAACAAAGGTAATTCTGTAACATTATCCTTCCATTAATTCAATCTCTTTATACCATTTCAAAATGGTTGAGACTGTTTTCCATGGGATTCAGGGAGTTGCAAAAGTAGTTAAATCATAATATCCTTCAATGAGTGTGTAATTTTTGCATTTTTTTTAATATTATTAGTAAATTTTAAGCACACTCACACCTTTGATGAGGGAAAATGATAATTATTTGCTGCTACAATTAGAATAAAGTGTGAATGGATCACTAGGAAGGGTTGTTCAAAAAAGTTTTGAGTGGACTCAAGTTTCCAATGATAGATATGAAAGGGATGAAGGTCAAACAAAGGAATCTCAGTTATTAAGGTGGCAAAAGATGCTATAACAAATGCCCCTTGATTTTTGGGGCTAAATGGGGGGCTAATGGCAAAAATACCTTACAATATGGCAAAGGAAGTTGTTGAGTGAGGTCAGGTGGAGTTCACCAAACTTTGGATAAAGTACTTGCAACAAAAATTAACATAATATATGAATCTCTTCCCAAGGTAGGAATACCCATACTCATGTGTGAAAAAAGCATGGTTTCCAAATCTAGGGCATTGTAGATCCATGAAGTATATATAAAAGCAATGATCAAGGCCACAAAAGGATAAACTTTGGATCCATGTCAAAACATATCATAGCCACAAACAAATACATAATGGATCTATGCCTCAATATGTATCAATAGGATAACTAGAACAACAGAATGGACAAATTGATCGTCCAAAAGTATGAAATCCATATGGGTGAGTGTTACTATTTTGCGTAACTTAGGAAATAACAAAAAGAGAGGATGCTACCATTGGCCCAAAATCTTCAATCTAAAACCATGAAAGGTACTAGCCTATGCCATGTGAATAGACGAGATAATGTCAAATATGGGAGAGACCGTTTGATTACTATTCATTAATGTATAACACAAAAAAACATGAGACAAACCATTGATAACAATAAAGGGAATCAAGATACTAAGTACATTCTAGCAAGTGCAAATAGATAAGGTATCACCAAACACTTGTAAAATCTATCAATTAGGGGACATCGATGTATTCCCACTATCAATAGTGAGAGATCTTAGCATTGATTAATGCAAGCCCCAAGTTATTATAAAGTCTATAAATCTCATTCTTAGATAATATGTGTTGAAGTCGATGAGAAGAGATCCACTGGAAGGATGGAATTATGGGACCTTGCATTATCCAACAAGAGTGGACACAAGGAAATGATTTTGGAGGTCTCAAATGAAATTTGGAAGAAGACGCCTCTTAGTATGGATCTCACATGCAACAGATGGAATAACACACAAAAGAGACCCTCTAAGGAATGACTTATAATGAAATCCATTGATAGATGTGATGACTTCCACCAATGATGAAAATAGAATCCTAGGAACAAGATGAATCCCAATGCATAAATAGAGGTAACAATTTCAACACATGGGAAACCACTCAATTAGTCAACATTGATGAAATTTCATATGTTGAGCATAAGGTAATCCCTAAATTATGAAAATTGATCCTAAAGTGCTACTTTAGACCAAACTCTCAAAGTATTGTGTCATAGTTAATTATAGATTGCCTCCTAGTAAGGCGTCAGTGGAGATCTTATACATTTAAGTAAGAAAAAGTATATTTATAATAGTAAGAATAAATTGAGAATTGGGAAGGATGATAGGGATGATCAAGAAAATATGAGGAATGGTTCGCACAAGCTAAAATTCCACTTGAACATAAGCATGACTCAATGGTAACTCATGAAACATTTGAAATAAAGTGGTACAATGATAATAAGTCTATGACATAGGAGACATTGTCGAACTCTCCATAGTGATTGGAAAAGTAACTAGTTGAAGGAGAAATAAACACAAAAATCAAGGTTTCACTTCCTAAGGCCATACTAAAACCGAATAAGTTGAGAAAATAACTCAAAAATTGGTGTCTTATTCAAGTGTGACATAACTTAGGACAACTACTCACAAAACATAAATATTTATTCTCCTCCCCATCTTTTTTTATGAAATTTGATTTTTTTGTCACTTTCATGTGATCAAAGCCTAAAATAAATAAATGAATGATAACATATATTGGAGGAAACAAGTGTCATAGGGAAATAAAACTAGTTCCCGGTGCATGGAACATTCCTATGTGATATGTAGGAACACTCTCATGGTGTTTCATCCAAGGATACAAGGTTATATGTTGCAAAGGTAAGAACTACAAGGGAAACCAACTAAAGATAATGGGGGAGAAATGAGAAACATATGGTAAATTGAAGAGGCTCAAAAGCACAAGAAATGATATGCAATGTAGTAGTGCAACTTAAAAGATAAAAAATGTGAGCTTTGTGGGTAATTTCTATATATGGACTTTGAAGAAGTCAAGTGGGATTGGTACAAAGTCATGGTGGGACTAAGATGACTCCTGAGCCTACGAATAACTTTAACATGGGTTCCAAAATGAAAATTAAGGCTCTAACTTGGGAACCCGTGAGTGGTAGAATCTACAACATAGATTATGATACCTTTTAAATATCAAGAAGGATTCATGTTGCAACATGATAGGTCGATCCTAAGGCAAAAATGGAACAATAAACTGATAATTCACATTGAAAGGTAGAGAACCTAGGCTACATGCCAGTTTCAACTATCCTTTGTCAGAATGGATTAGTGTGGACCAATTTGATGAATAATGCCAATAAAAGGCTTTAAGACTTTTGTAGAATCTAAAAAAATGCAATCACAATATAAAATTTCAATGTTAAGCATTAGATCTTATATAATATATCATATAAATGACAAATATATAATTGAAAATATACATGAGTGGGAACAAATTTATTATATATGTGAAAGTTTGACTTTTACCAAGTTATTATGCCATTGTCACCAAGCCCTTTAGCCCAAAAATCCCACAAACTTTAGATAGACGTTGCAAGAGTTTCCACCATCATAATTAATTTTCATCGTATCCTTGTAATCGTTATATATTCCTCTTAAATTTCCTATATTGCAGTTATTTTTTCTTACCAAATTTGATTGATGGGGACCCTATATATCAAAGTAATTCACACTCACACCTTTCCTTCACATGTGTTTCACATATACATGGATACTCTCTGCTTTGATGAGGTAATTTGTGAGTACTTAATCTTTTACTCATATAAAAGAGCAAATGTACCCTAAAACTTTCTAAACAATATTCTAACTTGTAAACCTTTTGAAAATTTTGAAATGGTTATAATGTGTAGTGAAAGATAGCATGAAGATGTTGATAACAACATCATGGAAGAACTAAAGGCCATGCATAACCTTCATGATTACTGATAGCTAAATTTTTTCACCATTCCCAATCTATAAGCACAAAAATTGTTGTTATAAATGTTGATAGGGTACTAGGAACTAGAGCAAGAAGCATTCATCATAGATGACGAACCACTTAATCGTTAGGTGGAATACATCAATTTCATTACATATTATCCTAGCATGTAAAACTATTAAATATGAACTCAAAAAATGATCTCTCAAGTTTTGATAAATAGCATCAAATACCTTGGTCTAGAACAATCCTCTTGATAGCTAAAATTCCTAATTCAATAGTGCCTCACTTAGCCTTGTTCCCACACATGTACTATGAGTTAGAGTGCTTGTGTCCTACCGTATTTGACTAGTGGACATGGCTCTTAAACAATATGAATGCCCTTTTAACGAACTACAAAATATAGTGGCAAAAGAAATTATTGTATGGAAACATATTATGCATCTTCTTTGAGCAAGTTCCATTGTTGCATCTACACATTACACTCCTTACACCCAACTATGGGAGAGCCCTAGATGCTTCAATGGGTAGTTTTGATGCATAAAGTTGTCGATGGGCCTATAACTACTTCGTTTAGTGATGACTTCTTTAATTGGTGGTCCCACCACGTCATAAGAATTGATGATTACCCATATGTTGACATATATTTTTAGTAAAATTGTGATCTAGCACTATACCTAGATGTTTCATGGGGTGACATTAGTAAGTGAAAATTTTAAAATATTCATATTATTTATTTATTTATTTAATTTTTGAATTTATAAACATTAAGTGGTAAATATTTTTGGTGTGAAGCATGACTAACAAAATTATCTGATAGATGTGGGACCAATGTGACTAGAGGGATATCCATGGCATAGTCATAGGGGTAAAGGTGAGGCCCCAACTCAAGGGAGAGGCCAAAAGGGCCTTGTTGTTGATACATTAGAACTTTAAGGGTTTAACCCACCGAGTGCATATGACATAGATCAAGGACCTTCTTGTGCACATCCAATGTCATGTGGTTTGAGTAACATGAGCATGGGTGATATTTTCTTTAGGTGATGAACATCATAATTTGCTACCATGAGGGTCATGCTAAGACATGGAATAAGACATGGAATGAGGCATGTATATTTTTAGATATATTTTTGTATGATTGGCCTTATACATATGTATTATTGAGGGTTAAGATGCATGAATTTGTGAACCATGTTCTACATTTTGTAATTTATGGTATTATTATATAATATATATTTTCAGCTTTACTTATATTTGCAATAATGAAATGTTTGTTTGACATGATATGTACATGCATAATTTTTTTTATATTAATGGGTCAAATTCCAATCTAACGTGTAATTATCTAACACATTAAATAAATGATTAGATTATTCAAGAAGTTTTTGGGCCTCGTAATTGTTATAATTTTCTTACCTTATTTCTTAGTTTTTGTATAATTTTTTAACTATTTCTTGCATTTAGGACATGATAATCTATGTAATATGGATCCTATAAGCATTTAATGTATCTCTATTATTCTATTTCTTTATGAACTGACTTGATTACAAAAGTGATATTTACTTACGGTTGGATCCTTATTTTGAACAAAAATCTACCGTTCAGTTGACACCTAATGTTGTTCCTTGGAATGATCATAGAAGATTGGATAATTTGATTCTTCTTATTCTTGTTTGGAGAAAATTGGTTAGGGACAGGCTTCTAACTTGGTCATCCATAAATATTAATATCTCTTGTAACTTAAAATGAGCATCCTGGGAATCTTCAAATTCTCAGGATTGTTGTTTACCAAAAATAGATTTATTGTTCTTATCTTCTACACACACAGTATTAAGACTAGGAATCAAGCCTCGAGAAAGTTGTTCAGTTGTAATATTTTTGACATAAGTCGTGAACTTGAGAAGACATTGCTTGTAATCGATCCTCTATAATTTAATGAAATATTTTATTATATAGAGTTAATTTGTTGTGCCGATTTCTTTTACAAGATAGTTTGATTCTCGTGATTTGGGCTCGATCCTGGAAGCAACATTATCTTCAATTGTATCATTGAATCCACGTTATTTTATTTCGCTTCATTTATTTATTTGTTTAAGTGTTTTCAATTTATAATTTCCACTTGGTTCAGTAGTTTTCAAATCACATGTTCTATTTCAAATAGAAATTGCAATTAGTTGTTGCAGAATGTATTTAATTTAGTTATTTCAGTTGGGATTGTTGTTGCTTTATTGTTGTTTCTTGGAGATCATCATAGGATCATTATTTGAGTTCTTAAACACCTTATTGTAGTGTTTTATCTAATTTTATATTTGTTTTTCCTTAGGTGATAGCTCAGTGTTTGATAGTTTTTCTTTGTTGTTTCACGCAGAGAATATTTAGGATTTGATGCTTTGAATGGTTTAGTTTACTTAGAAGGAGAAGTTATTAATTGTGTTATGGGTTGGTTCCTTTATCATTAAATATATTATTTCTGTTAAGATAATAGTAATTAGTTATACCAATATTCCTCTTGCATAAATTGTGCAGATAACCTTGAAATAGAAAGACGAGACCTCGCGTTGAAAATCTAATGTGCAGTAGCTAGTTGGTACTTTAGGAACAATTAATTGGCTAAAAATTTTGGCGTCATTGTCGGGGAGGTTGTTAAAGAGTGTTTTGGTTGTATCTTTGAGGGTTGGGTATTAAAGACGGAAGGTAATAACCTACACACATAGCCTATTAAAAAGAAAATCTTGTGGTGGTGCCTGGCCTCGGCTAATACGTTTAAGTTGTTTAGTGTGTATGACTAGAAAGAAACCTAGGACTAGGAATCATGTAGATATAGATACAAAATATACCCTGAAAAACACCAAAATACAAGATCAAGTTGGCATTGGAAGAACAACCTTCATAAACTAAATCATTCGAAAGGAAGAGTCTCAAGCGTTGATATGTCCTTGAACAGTATTTGGGAAGGGCTCTACTGTTATCCCCTCGAGTGGTAGATTCATCTATTGCAACTAATGTTGATATTCATGAAAAAACTTTAGGATTAGATAAAATATTCCAATATATACCTAATAAACATATTAGTCCTTTTAGCAAGGGTGAGGGTCACTCTTGCAACCTAAGGGAAGGAAGAGGCGAGACAAGTGAACCATATCCTCAACCTTCTGAGCAGGAATCTCCTGCGATACCCATTGTAGGAAGAGAAACCAAAATTCCTAACTTGAGAAGTGTTGTAAGACCCAGTCAAGGCACAAAACCCCAAAAATATACCAATATTTTTCATCTAGTACCTTTTTACTATAGGATTCCTGAAGGTTATTGGCAGATATCTGATCAAATGGTAAACCGTGTAACAGGGACACAAATCTTGACCATATAATATCCCACCGTTGATCCATAGGCGAATGAAACAATGAAGCCTATCCCACTTCAAAACCTCCCAAATTTTCATGGGCTGGCCTCTGAAGATCTTGATGCATTTCTATTTGACTTTGATGTTTTAAGTCAAGGATAGGATTACACAACTAACCCAAAAAAATTAAAATTGGTTCCATATACTTTAAAAGGAGCAACATTACGATGGTTTATGGGATTGGGGGTCGGTAATATCAATTCATGGGATCAAATGAAACAAACTTTCCTTACTAAATATCAGGATTATTTCTGATCCAAATATTTAAGGGAGGAAATATTCAAGATGACATAAAAAGAAGATGAGAATTTAGAAGAATATATTGAAAGATTTCAATACAATTTACAAAGATCACCATATACCATTTTACCTAGGGATGTGTTGAAAATTTCCTTAATTAGAGGTATGAAGGATGAATGGATAGAAACACTCAATTTAGTGGGGTAGGGTGATATTTCTGAAGAATAATGTGATGATATTCTAAAACTATGCATCAGATGTTCATGTGGGAGTACACAGACTAAGCTTGGAACTCATGATCCTCTTAGCAGATCTAACATAGTTGCAGGAGGAGGAGTAACACGAGAAGAGATTGGTAATATTGTAAAACATTTAAAAACTAATATCCTAAGTACATTGAACTCACAATTTGTTTTTTTATAGGTGAAACAGAAGTAGACTGAAGTGGAGCAGGAATTTCCCATTTTCTAGTCCTCATTGTCAAAAAAATCATAGTCATAGATAATGTCTGTCAGACACGGTCGAAATATGCGTTATCTGTACTAAATATCATTCGAATGATCATTGTCCCTCGCTTCTGTTGGATTTTCCATGTTTTGGAAAGTTCGGCAATACCAAAAGATGAGACAACATTAGAACCACTTTAGACCTTAGGATGTAGCCCTTCCAGGTCCAGAGAGGGATCTCTCTATATAGGCAAAGGTTTACGTGTTTGAAGTTCTGTTTCTTTTTGGTTTTAGGTTAGTTATAGGCACGGGTTTGTTTGTTTAATTTTTTTGTTAGGTCTAAGCTCATACTGTTCCCTGACCTGAATGATGGCATTTTCAAACCCAAGTCTGTAATCCTCAAATTCTAATCTTTCCTCATCCCAATATGAGGGTGATGGCTGATCTTCTTCTGTGGTACAGTTGTGGATTGAGTTTTCTATTTCAAACATGTTTATTGTGGTTCCCTCAGACTCTTCTATGATTCCCTTATCTTCATCCAGAAAGTTCTCTTGAAACGGGGGAATAACTTGCTGATCTGAGTCTCTTTGTCTGTTGGGAGTGGTATTGTTTTTTCTAAAGTTCTAGTTCTAGTTTTTGTTTTGATTACTCACTGTGACAACCATTTTTTCCATCATTTGCTGTAGCTTTTCCACGTTTTTAGATAGACGGTCATAATTGGGGTCAGATGTGGAAGCTACGGTGTCATCTCTATATGTTACCCTTTTCTCAGCCCTCATTCTGGCTTTCTTCTCAATCAGGTTAGCCTCTACACTCATTGCTCCTTTTTGCATATCTTCCAGTGTGTTGTAATCTCTCTCCCTAAGTTGGTAGGCCATATCAGCATCAAAGCCTTCAAGGTATTTTACTAAAGCCATACCTTGGGGATGTTTCATATGTGGAGGAAGAGAATTGTAAACGCTGTTAAACCCTGTAGAATAGTCATGGACACTCTCTCCTACGTTTATTTTAAGGTTTTTGTATTCTGCTAAGATTTGGAGAGGGTTGGTCTTAACTTCCCATTTGTTTATGAAGGATTGATATAAAGTAGGAAGATCATGGATACTGTTTGGAGGTAGGCCTTTAAACCATTTCTTCACCTCACCTCCTAAACTCTGGGCAAATATTCTCATCTTGATTGTCTCATCATCTATCTCCATATAATCAAAAGAATATTCCATCCTATCTACATGGTGATGAGCCGCGATAGACTCTTTTGCAGTGAAGTGAGGGATTTTTTATTGATAATCATTCGGTAGAGGCACTAAGGGTTGTGGTAAGACCAGAGGTGCATACAAGGCTTCCATGAGGATGTTCTGTGGAAGTACAGGGTTGGCTTGAGCAGTAGGTATGTGGATGACAGGAATATTAGGACCAGCAGCACTTTATTGAGCTGATTTAGGATGGCAGAGCCCCAAGTTTTGAATGAAATGAATATTCGGAGGTGTAGAAGGGGGAGTCTCTCTAACCTTAATGGGTTTACCATTGTGAGATGGTGAACCAGGAAGCTCAAGGTCTGGCTGGTCTAGAGCATTGAATGACTTAGTTCTAGGTAAACTGTTTTGAGAGTCTAGGTCAAAAAGGGGGTCTGATAGAGTTGTAAAGTCTTCTGGTGCAGAGTTAGTTCTCTGGGTATGACTGGAAATAGTTGGTCTTTTAGGTGTAGGAGATTTCTTGAGAATTATCTTGGGGTTGTCAACTATTTCAAGTGGGTTCGGGTTAGGATAAGATCTTGTGTGAATGGTTCTTGAAGCCAGAATGCTATCTTCAAACAGAGCAGCTTAATCCTATTTGTTACTTCTAATATGGCTGATGTTGTAATGAGGGTTGGTCTCCCAGTGGAGTCTTATGTAAACCAAGATAATCAGCAGGCCTACTGATCACCAGTGGAGTCTTTAATCGTTAAGGAGCTATGGAGTCGCCAGGTGGAAGGTTTAGAATGTTTCAAGAAAGTATACTGTCCACCACAGTGATTAACCACCAAACTAGGCTACTATGGTCTTCTTTGAGTTTTAGAAGTGTTTAAAGGTGTGTTTTACTCAAAGCTCCCCAACGGAGTTGCCATTATGTTGGAGTTCCCATGTTTTGGCAAGTTCGGAAATACCAAAAGATGAGACAACATCAAATCCAATTTAGACCTTAGGATCTAGCCCTCCCAGGTCCATAGAGGGATCTCTCTATATAGGCAAAGGTTTATGTCTTTGAAGTTCTGTTTCTTTTTGGTTTTAGGCTAGTTATAGGCACGTGTTTGTTTGGTTGTTGGGAAACAGGAACAAAGGGTTCACTATGAAACAAGGCTAAATAAAGAGGATTCTAGACAAAGGAGAAATGATTTCAGAGAATACTCGAGACCATTGGGCAATGGAGTCAGGAAAGGGTTTACTTGCTATTCAATATGCAGGCTTTCAGTTGGGCTAGTCATCTAAAGCATTGGATCTTAAAGATGATAGTGTGATATGAAATGGTGAGAAAGAAAGTGAAAGGCAAGGAAACCTCCAAGATGACCACTTAGGAATCAGATCCAGGGACAGGACATGCCATTAGACACCTGTGGCCAAACTCCCAAAAGGTAACTCTTCAGACCAAGGGAACATTAAATATTTAAACGCAACGGTGAAAACCTGAGATCAGAGAGAGACTTTGAACTCTCAATACTTCGGCATCCAGCTTAAGGGAACTTAGAAAGGTTCAATTAATCGAAAAGGATCCTAGTGAGACAAAAAATATGTTCTAAACTCCCAGTATCCCAATTCATTCACTTAAAACCCAACAAGAACATCTAAGAACAGATTCATTAATTCATACATCAGCTAGCAGTAAATATTAGCTTCTACACTGGTTAAATTAACTTAAATCAACGCTCAGATAACACATATAGCAGAAAACATCAAAGGTAGGGAGAGAAGAAGCTTAGGGTACCATGCAAGGGTATATCCTAAACCAGATTTCTGATGCATACCTGAGAAACGAAATGTGATGAATTACAAAGAGAAACAGAGACAAGTAAGAAAAACATCACCGTTGCTTTAAATCAGGATCCAAAGAAATGTGCTTGTCATATTAAAGAGCAACACCAGTCATGTACAACATTGCCAACAGCTTGATATTCAGTCTGAAAACATCTTCCTCAGCCTATCTTACAACTTTACATAGAGAAATATATCTCAAGAGAAAAAGCTTACAGTTCGCAGATATCCAATCAACAACCTTTTCAATGAGTTTCTTCATGAGTTTTATAACTAAAAGAGAGGCAGAGGAGGTATATGAGACTCTAAATGAAACATTAAAACAGAGCGGCGGGAGAGGCTCGAGGCCCATTCTGCCTTAATGTCTGTGCATTGAACTTCAGTACTCTTTGGATGAAAGAGTGGTCTTCGACAGGCTGAAATTTACTCCAGGTATGTTCTTGATGTACTTTGGCTATAGTACTCTGTAGTACTCTAGTGAATAAACAAAAATGAAAATAAATGACTGTGAGGTCTGCCATACTGCATAACAAATGCTCTAGTAGCATTAGGACTGTTGTCAGGGTGGAAATCTTCTCAGGAACACAGTGTGGAATGAAAACATTATGGGTACTGTGCCCTTTCTTGGGAGGAAACTTCTGCTGATGTGAAACGTTGTCAATATTGTTTTTGTGCATCAGGCCTCATTAGGCCTTCTGTGTGATTTCCCAAGGTCTTCAATCTGGTACATTTTCCTTTTAAACACTGGATTAAGGCTTAAAATCTTCAATACTGAGCATTGAATTCTCTGATCTTTTACTGATATTCTTTGCCACTCCATTACTGTCTCTGTCTGTGAAATTCAGAACCTTAATGGTGCTGGGGAGGTTTAACAGTGTTGAACACCATCCCTTTAATGAAAAATCACGTTCTAACACCTTCCCAGTTTCTGAAATTAGTCTTCTCTGCGCTCGGTGTCACTATAATAGCGACTGTGAGCAATGGCGGTTTCTACCGCCTGTAATCCTGCAAAACACGTAAACATGTTAAGAAATCCATGCATGGGGTTGGATGTAGTGGAGGACTGTGAGAATGGCAGCGCAGCATGGTGAAAATGGTGGATGCGAATGGAAAATGGCGGAATAATGCAGGATAATGGTGAAAAATGCGGCGAAACAGTGGGAAAAATGGTCTGGTGAAAGTTTGGTGGAGGAATGAATGTGGATTGCCTGATCATATCTGGGGGGAATGATCGACGATGGAGATTGACTAATGAAATGAATTTGGATAGTCGAGCAAAATGCATAAACTTTAATGTAAAACATTAAACCTTTAATGTAAATCACGAAAGTTTGGACTTCGACGAAATACAAAGAAATAAATGGAAATGCAATGGAATTGGTCGTGAATGGTGGGACCCGGCATGGGCGGAGGGCGATTCATTCAGGACCGTCGGATCTCAGGAGGATATCAATGGCTGCGATCGCGTCAGAGGATCACAATTGGGAGGAATCGAAGGTGGTTTTAAGATTTGCGATTGCGATCGGAGCGGGAAAGCGAGGGCCATTGGATTAAAAAAGGGATCGACGGTGGAGATTGCGATTGGAGGATCACAATCGGAAAGGACGGAGGGTGGCATCGCTTACGATTTGCGATTGGCGATCGGCGCTGGCCGTCAGATCTTAATAAGATCGATGGTGGAGATCACGGCGCGGGGCTATAGACCAAACCCCAATCGCATCGAGATTTTTTCGTATAACACAGAAATGCACTCACCGAAAGTTTGTGATTGCGATTAGCGCCCAAGCCTTAGCGCTTGGTCTTAGCGCTCGGGGCATATGGGGAAGTGGTTAAGGGGCTGGCCGAAAAGGGCTAAGCCATTATATATGAAAAAGAGTGATTTTTAGCCAAAAAGGAGGGTTTTTAAGGCTAAACGAGGAATTCGATAGAGGTAAAAAAGGAGTTTAAACTCAAATGAAGGACTTCACTAGGTTTTAAGGAAGAAATGGGTGGTTTAGGAAATCTTGGGCGGGATTTTTTGGGGTTAAAGGGGGAACTTCGAATATGGAAAAATTGTTAAAATAGGGAATTTTGCAGGGATACAAGGGGCAAATGAAGGTCTTTCTGAGCACAATTTTTTACAGCCAGTGAGGCTTTTTGGATGAAAACAACAATGAGGATCCTTTTAAAGGAAATGGACACACAGAGGTTTCAAGGATGAGAGATTTTCATAGAAAATGTATCTCTTGAAGGTTCAAAACAATTTAGCCACCTATTTGCTTCACAAAAATTCATAGGTGGCTAACAACTTCCTACATTGAAATTTGTAAACAAGGAAGTTGAGAAAAAACCAGAGCCAACATATTTCGTGGCACAACGAAGACAATGGAAAAACCAGCCATCAAGTACAATGCTTGATCCTTCTACGTTTTTTTCAAGAAAATTTTCTCAACAAGAGTTTCCTGGATGAACTTGGCAGGGTCAACAACATTCTAATAATTTCTGGATACCTTAGATATACACTTTATCAACCTTGACAAACCAGTCATTTCTTGGTTCTTCTTGGCCAAATCAACAGTATCTTGGACCCTCATGGAAAAAATTTACCAAATAACCCATACCCTTCGCAATGGGTAAATCAACCTACTCAGGGACCAATGTGGTCTTAGAGTTGGAAGCACCCTACTGGATCGATTAATAAATAGATGGCATCATTGCCTCAGTGAAAACCACCATTAAAACCCCCACTTCAACAACCTCCAAACACTCCACCTCCATTACATCCTAAGCTGCCTACACAACCAAATTCGAACCCGAATAACATACCTATGCAATTTTTAGAAATTATGGAAACCCTAGACTTTTTCCCTTCCTCTTTGCAATGTAATGAATTATGTCTAAGATATAGGAGGATTGTATTTCCATAAGATCATTCAAAGAATAAATAGCAACCAGAAAATTAAAATACTATTGAGGAGCATCCTTTGACAAAACACTATCCTCCTATCGTAATTATGACTGAACCAAAATCATTTAGTAAACTTACTAAGAAACATGAATCTATTAAGATTATAGACATTTCTCCCCTGTTCTCTGAGATATTAGCTATATTAAAATCACTTGTATATCCAAATTTTGATCTCATAGGGGAACTAAAAAATTTATGTATCAAAATTCCTCTCCTACAGGCTATCAGAGAAATACATATCTATGCTAAAACCATTAAAGAGATGTGTGTTAAGAAGCTTGGAAGGAAAACAAAATATTCCCCTACAGTCCATTTTCTTGGTAAAATATTTGATCTTATCCTAGGAAAACAAATATCTATCAAATATGACGATCTTGGAAACGCTGTAGTCACCGTCTAGATTCGGGGGCAACCAACCACTTTTCAAATGGAAATTTTGAGCATTTTTTCTGATTTAATCAACGAATGGCTTGAACTATATATATGGATGATTTCACTCCTTACAATAATGATTTTGATCAAGCTTTACAAAATCTTGAAAAGGTTATTGTACGATGTATAGCTACGAGGTTGTTCCTTAGCAATGAAAAAGGGCACATGATGATGAAAAAAGGTGTAGTCTTGGGATACTTTATCTCTGCTACAAGTATTCAAGTAGACCTAGCTAAGATCGAGGTAATTCGTAAACTCCCTACTCCTCGTACGCCAAAAAAGTATGTAGTTTTCTTGGTTATGTTGTTTATTATCTTTGTTTCATAACACATTTTTCAAAAATTGTAGCACCATTATATGCATTAAATTTGGATATGTACAATTTGAGTGGATTGATAAATGTGACATTGCTTTTGCATATCTAGAAAATTTGGGTTCAACATATCCAGTGTTGCGATGACCAAATTGGAGTCTACCATTCCATATATCATCATACACATCAGATAGAACAATAGGAGCAGTTCTTGGACAAGAAGTGGATAAGAGCCGTGCACAATTTATTACATTAGTAAAAACCTCACACCTGCAGAGTTAAAATATATTGTGATAGAAAAAGAGTTTATGTATGTCGTTTACGTTATAAATAAATTTCGTATATTTAGCTTAAAAAAATTGTTACCAAAAGCATAGTAACTCAATGGTTACTATTATTATAAGAGTTTGACATTTCCATAAAGGAAAAACCAAGAAAATAAAACCTTGTCACAAATTTCTTATCGAGAATCCCATCTGTGATTAATTGCAATCAAATGTATAACACTCTCAGCGTTATATGTAATGGTTTTCTTTTGAAAGGATGTGGATTTTGTTTTTTTTATGCAAGTTTGTTTGATTATGTCAATCCGTGGTTTTTAATATGTCATGGTGTTTTGTTTTGAATTTTTCTATTTGTTTTATTATTTTCAATTGTTATGTTTGGTTTGTTTTGTTTTTTTAATTGTTTGTGTTTGTTTGTTGTTTTATTTGTTTTTGTTATTATTCAATTTTTTTTTGTTTTATATTTGTTTTGATTTTTTTCAATTGTTTTGTTTTATTTGGTGTTTTTTTTTGTTATTTGTTTTTATTTGTTTAAATTATTTTTAATTTTTAAAATGATTTCCTTTAATGTTGTTTTTGTTTTTTTTGTTTTTTTGTTTTTTAAATCTTATGTATTTTGTTTTTATTTTTAATTTAAAAATAAAGATCATATTTAGCAATTTTTTTGTTAAAAAATAATAATAATAATAATAATTAACTAGACCTTTTTTTTATTATTAATAACCAAAGAAAAATAATGTGTTTTAAGAAGATTTGAGACAAGAGAAATTGAGATGGAGATCAAAATTTAGGCAATTTTTTTAGAATGAATAGTCAATTTAGATTTCCTAGTCTTTTTTTCAGATTTATGAATTTTATTACAAAATTTCAAATCTAATTGATCCCATTTTCCTTTTTGATCTTCCAGGCCGTTACAAGGCGCAAGAAGAGAGCATACTTTAGAGTTTTATCAATTTTTTTATTCCTTTGAAATTTTGGAAATAAAAAAAAACAAACAAACAATGTGAAAAGAATTAATCTCAAACCTCAAATTTGAGCTCTCTAAACTCCACTTGTTCTCCTTCTTCACAAACATCCATTTTATTATAGATATTCCCGCCAATGGTTAGTGAACAAAGTGGCTCTTACTGCACCACTGAATACAAATTTCAAGAAAATTAGTGAAATAAAATTTTGAAACAAAAACACTACCCAGCTTGATTTTATTTGTTGATCCTATCCTACTCTATTTTGAAAAGGAAAAGTCATTATCTTAAGTATAAGAGAATTTCCAATGCATCCATTTGTGTAACAAGATCATAAGTAAACTCACATCCAAGTTTGAAAATATATTTTAATGAATGCTTGAACATGAATAATTATTTGATCATAAAGATTTGATGCTAAAGAATGTTGAAAATTGGAGTGTTGTTGCGGCCTAATGACTAGTTGAAACCAAGTTTTAAAATTATCTTTGTTTTCTTGACTTTCCTTAATTGTCATATCACAAAGTTCTTCTTGTGAAACTTGTTCAAAATCATGAATGCCTAAGGGATATTGTGATACATATGATAGATATTCTTCAATTTTTAGCTCTACTGTTTGAACTTCATTGCATGCGATCCATAATTCATTGATCTCTTTACAACAATAACTAGAAGAGGCTTCTAGATCCTCTTCTTGTGGATCCTCTTCATGAATGCTTTGTTCCTGTTCTATATTTTGAAATGAATATTCTTCCCTAGTGACCATTCTAAATTGTGGAAAAGGATTTGAGAAGATCCTTGTGGCGGCATACCCCCCTTCTCTTAATGACTTCTTTAACATCATGTTTGTAGATATTGTTTTGAAAATGGATTTTTGTAGAATTTTTTTGTAGTTTTTGTTTTTATTGGGGGTTTTCTTTAGGGAAATACCTTGCTAATTTCTATGTCTAAACATGAATAACCATAATGAAAAGTGTTTTTTTTTTTTTTTTAATTCTTTTTTTTGTTTTTGTTTTTATTTATTTATTTTCTAAACAATCTTCTTAACCCTAACCAGCTTTATCTAAGTGTGCTTCCTGAATAACAGCTTT
Source organism: Pinus albicaulis (assembly GCA_034641835.2). Classification (NCBI taxonomy): domain Eukaryota; kingdom Viridiplantae; phylum Streptophyta; class Pinopsida; order Pinales; family Pinaceae; genus Pinus; species Pinus albicaulis. Next base: position 577,578,113 of record CM076573.1, on the reverse strand, counting down.
AAAATGTTGGGCGTTTTAATGGTACATTAAATCTCTGTCATTTAATTGTCAGCCTAGGGTTTTCATAAACTTAGAAGCAAACCAAAGTATATGGAATCTTAGATTAAACTAGTGTAGGAAGTATTTGTTTAGATGAAAATAATGGAAATACATATTACAAATATACAAGCTAACTAATAAGTTTCTAATTCAATATGTAATAAGTGAGGGAAGAGGCTCCTAACTTAGGAGATTCCGATTGTCCTTCCCCATAGTACTACCTTCATGAAAAGAAACTAAATAACTGATTAACAATAGCTTATGATGTATACAAAGTAGGAGAAGAGGCTCCTAACATAGGAGGTCCAAGTTGCCCTTCTTTACAATTCTATTCCATCATTGTTACCATTGCATTAAAACTATAAATTCAGGAAATAACTCAAGCAAGGAAAAGATGATGAATTTTAGCTGTCGTTCATGATCAGATAGAAGGAGAACTTAACTTAAATTCTTGTTTGTCCCTTCATATGCAAATTAGAATTAAAATAATAACCATCCAACAACAATAAGAAATATTCACACATCTAAATGACTGAATAAATCTGAAGCAAAACTAGTTCTTGAAAAGTATGCTAATTTAACCAAAAAGTGTACTTAGCTTGGTGTGGGGGCCCTCCACCTTTGCCTTGCACACTTGAAGAAATTCTCAGCTACAAAAATTTAATAAATCATCCACAACATGAAAAACAAAAAGAATAGTAGAACTGGTTCTTCAAATTATCTCAAAGTCTCCAATAATATTAATACCAAATTACACATTGTTAGCTTCCTTTGAAGGATGCTTCTCTTATTTATACATGAATTATGGATATCTTCTCAATAAATGTGAATCTCTAAAATATCTACCAGATCCATACTTGTATCAACTTATCCCTAGATACTAGATACAAATCCCATGACCCATCAAGATCTCCATGATCTTTCTCCTTGGAATATAGTCCACCTCTTGAGTTGAAATTCGAATTTGTGCTTGGGAGGCCAAGTAAGACCCTTCTAGAACCTCCAAATAAGCCTACACATGTCACAAAACTCATAACAAATGTATAGATATTTAAAACCATGTTAATTTCCTAGTTTTTAATCATAAATTCACTTAAAGTACATAAAATAAAAAACTTTGGAAAATGATTATTCTAACCTGTATGATCATGAAGATGGTTACTTGATGTAGGGTTTTAGGCTAGATAGTTATGAAATGAGGGCTAAATGGTTATGAAATTATGGAAATATGGATGAAGATGGAAGATAATTTTTAGACTCAACATACCCCCCAACTGAAGTTGTTGCATGTCCTCATGCAACTATTGCATTGATTCATTTGTCCATAAGTTTATCTTCTTAAAATGATTTGCTTCTTTATGAGCTTTTGGCTTGTATTGATTTTCTTCAAACTTTGCGTCATCATATTCTCTTTTGCAAAGTGTAATACATTTGATTGCAACATATATTTTTGATGGTTCGTTTTTGTGTGAAAACCAAAATTTTTGAGTATTGGTTCTTGTGTAACAATACTTTTATTTTTGTTTCATCAAAGTACATGAAAACATTGAGAGTTTTCTTTTCAAGTTCTATAATAACTATCAATGAATTGATAATTTGCAAAGCATATAATCTTTTGGAATCATATTGCAACAATAGTTGATTGGGAAGAATATGCGAGTTGGAATGAAAAAAAAATGTGTGCTAACGTATGACATGTGAATATGAATTGGTGTCCCTTCCCCCCAACTAAAGGTGTTTTTCAGTTTATGAAAATATGAGGAAGGGAGTATAGAGGTGATGAGGAATTTTCCAAAATTACAATTTTAGTATTTGAAGGAATTGCATGACTAAAAATTAGAAAAAAAACATACTTTCACTTACCTTCAATGTGGATGAGTTGTGTTTACTAAAGAGTGTGGTTGCTGATGTTGGATCATGGAGTATGTAAACAAAGGAATTTGATCTACTTCTTTGTTCTCTTTGTGTTGATGACAAGATTGAGATCTTTATTGATGTTGTTACAAATTGATTCCTACTGCAAACTACTGAAATGATGTAGTCTTCAATCGTAACAAAACTTGATGGTACAATTCTAGTCATGTGAATAAATGTGTTGATGTCGAGCATGAAGAGAAGTCATTGGATTACTAGCCATTAATGAATGTCGCTAACCAATGCGAGGAAAACTCACCATTAATGTTAATGAGTGCCAAGGTACTTAAGTACATCTTTGCGAAGTGCAAATAGATGAGCTGATGTCGAGCCACTTGCAAGATCCAACGATCAAGGGACATTGAGTATTCCCATGATTGTCAACGAGAGAAATTTTCATTAAGGCATACAAGCCTCAAGGTACTTGAAAAATAACTCTAGCCTTGAACCTAGATAATGTGTTGATGTTGATAGGCCAAGACTTGTTAGAAGGGAGGCCTTAATGAATCCTCCATCATCTAACATGAGCATAAAACAATAATTTTTAAGGACTACAGGTGAAATTGTTTTTGTAGTGGATCAAGGTTTATTTGACAACATGAAAAGGAAATGGAATGAATCAGCTTCGTAAGGGAGCCGAATGGTTTTATTGTTGGGTTACAAATGAGATGTAATTGATGCAGGAAAGTGTGAAATTTCAAAGGATAAATGATTTGAAGTTATGCTCTAGGAAGATGGAAATTGATGAATGCACTATAAGCTTAGAAAGAGGAAAATGAATGAGTAAATTTGGTATTATGGATGTGATTTGAAATGGACTTGACTTCTTCGTGTTCATTTTTTAAAAATAGATTGATATTTGAAGATCACTTGTGCATAAATTGGTATTCTTTGATCTTCTTGGAACCTACAAAAATTAGCACTAATTTGCAATAAAATGTAAGATTCTCGAAGGAGAGAGGTGATCAGTGTCTCTTCATACGATATATATGCAACAAATTCATAAATAGTGCTTAATAAAACAAATTCAAGGAAGATAAATAAAAATGAAATGCACTTTTTACCTGCCAGGGAGTGGTACACTTGAACTACCTGTCAGTGTTTCATTGATAATTTCTTCATTTGATATCGTATTTCAGTGATTAAAAAACCAAGTTGAAGCAAATTCATATTAGAAACATATTTTTAAGGATCTAATGCTTTTTCCAAGCCCAATTTCTATGAAATCCATAAAAATGACTATTTTTTATCTTCTCAAATGTTGATGAAACCTATCCCATCGTGTAAATATCACCGAGATCTTTCCAACGATGCTTGAATCGCCTCAAACAGATGTCGTATGAGAAAGATATTATCGTTTGAAAATTTAACAAAACAGGGAAAAATGTGGCGTCAGTGCCACATGGAAAACTCATCGAATAATGATGTCAGTGAGATGGATGAATATCGCGGGTCACGACATGGAAGTGAAGGTTTGACAAAAATGTAACGAAGTTGTTAAAATTTTGTATGATTAACACATTCATCTCTAAAAGTTTTGAAATTGTGCCCTGGTTACAACAAATGCAATGCTTTACCACTAGACAAAACAATTGACTTATGACACAACTTAAAGGATTTTAAGGTTTATGTTGAAGCATATGAACTCGGCTGGATTTTATTACGAGATCTCTGAACTTGAGAATTAAAGTTGGAGCATTTGAAATTGCTTTAAAAACTAGCGCTCTAGCCAGATTATATCACGACATCTTCGCCAAGCAAACAAAGTGTTCGTAAATTGCGCCCGTGTGTCACATGTGATTAGTCATGATTTTATTTTAATGGTTTTATTTTATGTGCTTCAATTTCGGAACGGTCTTTCATCCCAACCACTAGGCTTCTATCATAAATTTCTACATTTAACAATCGAGCTGCATCTCATGTTGTTTATTTTAGTAATGGAGCAATGTCGAAGCCATAGCTGGAGACTGCAATTCATTACATCGTTTATTGTTTAATTTACCAATAACAATCACATTGTTTCTTATGTCCTTGACTTATATCTTTAAAGTTCTTCGTTTTATTTTATGTGACTTCCCACACAATTTAAATCCATGGTTCTTTTTTGTGCACCGTGGCTTTCACCAACTTGTTTCTTTATAATTACCACTCTCGGCCTTATATGTAATGGTTTTCTTTTGAATTGATGTGGATTTTTGTTTTTTTATGCAAGTTTGTTTGATTGTGTCAATCCGTGGTTTTTAATATGTCATGGTGTTTTGTTTTGAATTTTTTTATTTGTTTTATTATTTTCAATTGTTATGTTTGGTTTGTTTTGTTTTTTTAATTGTTTTGTGTTTGTTTGTTGTTTTATTTGTTTTGTTATTATTCAATGTTTTATTGTTTTATATTTGTTTTGATTTTTTTCAATTGCTTTGTTTTATTTGGTTCTTTTTAATTTTTTTTATTTGTTTAAATTATTTTTAGTTTTGAAAATGATTTCCTTTAATGTTTTTTTAAATCTTATGTATTTTGTTTTATTGTTTTTTTAAAATAAAGATCCTATTTAGCATTTTTTTGAAAAAAAAATATTTAATTAGACCTTTGTTTTATTTTTAATATATATATATATATATATATATATATATATATATATATATATATATATGTGTTGTGTATCTAGAGGAATCAGTAACGGTGGAGGTATCGTACTCGCGTAACACGGGGTCGAATCCCTCCGAATATCACTATAAACTCTAAGGGAGAGCGTAAGGCCCGCACGCACACCTCTCGGGTAATCGACTGAGGTTGGAGATTGAACTGGTGACCTGCTTAATAGCATGAACGCCTTAACAAAAAGTCCGTTGACCACTAGGCCAAGCCCCACGGGCTTAGACCCTTTTTTTATTAATAACGAAAGAAAAATAATTTGTTTTAAGAAGATTTTAGACAAGAGAAATTGAGATGGAGATCAAAATTTGGGCATTTTTTTTAGAATGAATAGTCAATTTAGATTTCCTAGTCATTTTTTTTCTTCGGATTTATGAATTTTATTACAAAATTTCAAAGCTAATTGATCCCATTTTCCTTTCTGATCTTCCAGGTCATTACAAGGCACAAGAAGAGAGCATACTTTGAAGTTTTATCAAAAAAAAATTATTCATTTGAAATTTTGGAAAAAAATAAAAAAAAACAATGTAAGAAGAATTAATCTCAAACCTTAAATTTTAGTTCTCTAAACTCCACTGGTTCTCCTTCTTCACAAGCATCCATTTTATTATATATATTCCTGCCAATGGTTAGTGAACAAAGTGGCTCTTACTGCACCACTAATTGAAAAATTCAAGAAAATAAGTGAAATAAAATTTTGAAACAAAAACACTACCAAGCTTGATTTTATTTGTTGATCCTATCCTACTCTATTTTGAAAATGAAAATTCATTCTCTTAAGTATAAGAGAATTTCCAATTCATCCATTTGCGTAACAAGATCATAAGTAAACTCACATCCAAGTTTGAAAAATATATTTTAATGATTTCTTGGACATGAAAAATAATTTGATCATAAACATTTGATGCTAAATAATGTTGAAAATTGGAGTGTTGTTGTGGCCTAATGACTAGTTCAAACCAAGTTTTGAAATTATCTTTGTTTTCTTGACTTTCCTTAATTGTCATATCACAAAGTTCTTCTCGTGAAACTTGTTTAAAATCATGAATGCACAAGGATCTTGTGATACATATGATAGTTATTCTTCAATTCTTAGCTCTATTGTTTGAACTTCATTGCATGTGATCCACAATTCATTGATCTCTTTACAAAAATAACTAGAAGAGGCTTCTAGATTCTCTTCTTGTGGATCCTCTTCATGAATGATTTGTTCCTCTTCTATATTTTGAAATGAAGATTCTTCCTTAGTGACCATTTTAAATTGTTGACAAGGATTTGAGAAGATCCTTGTGGTGGCATACCTCCCTTCTCTAAATGACTTCTTTAACATCATGTTTTGTAGATCTTGTTTTGCAAATGGATTTTTATAGTTTTTTTTTTTTTGCTTTTGTTTTTTTGGGGGGTTTTGTTTTGGGGAACTACCTTTCTAATTTCTATGTCTAAGCATGAATAACCATAATGAAAAATGTATTTTTTTAATGTTTTATTGTTGTTTTTGTTTTTATTTATTTATTTTCTAAACAATCTTCCTAACCAGCTTTATCTAAGTGTGCTTCCCTGGCAACGACGCCAAAATGTTAGGCGTTTAATGCTACGTTAAATCCTTGTCATTTAATTGTCAACCTGGGGGTTTTGTATACTTAGAAGCAAACCAAAGTATATGGAATCTTATATTAAACTAGTGTAGGAAGTAGTTGTTTAGATGAAAATAATGGAAACGCATATTACAAATATAAAATCTAACTAAGAAGTTTCTAATTCAATATGTAATAAGGGAGGGAAGATGCTCCTAACTTACGAGATCACGGTTGTCCTTCCCCACAATACTACCTTCATGAAAAGAAACTAAATAAATGATTAACAATAGCTTATGATGTATAAAAAGTAGGAGAAGATGCCCCTAACTTAGGAGGTCCAGGTTATCCTTATTTACAATTATATTCCATCATTGTTACTGTTGCATTAAAACTAGAAATTCAGGAATAACTCAAGAAAGGAAAATAGGATGAATTTTAGTTGTTGTTCATGACCAGATAGAAGGAGAATTTAACTTAAATTCTTGTTTGTCCCTTCATATGCAAATTAGAATTAAATTAATAATAATCCAGCAACAATAATAAATCTTCACACATCTAAATGACTGAATAAATCTGAATCAAAACTAGTTCATGAAAATTGTGCTAATTTAACCAAAAATTATACTTAGCTTGGTGTGGGGGCCCTCCACCTTTGCCTTGCACACTTTAAGAACTTCTTAGCTACAACAAATTTAATAAAGCATGCACAACATGAACAACAATTATATAGTAGAACTAGTTCTTCAAATTATCTCAAAGTCTCTAATAATATTAATACGAAATTACACATTGTTAGCTTCCTTTGAAGGATGCTCCTCTTATTTATACATGAATTAGGGATATCTTCTCAATAAATTTAAATCCCTAAAATATCTACTAGATCCATACTTGTCTCAACTTATCCCTAAATACTAGATACAAATCCCATAACACATCAAGATCTCCATGATCTTTCTCCTTGAAATATGGTCCACCTCTTGAGTTGAAATTCGAATCTGTGCTTGGGAGGCCAAGTGAGACCGAGGGAAAATTTAAGGATGGAAGTTTATCTTAAAATTTAGAAACCGTGGCAAATCTTACTAGTACCCAATATATAAATTGTAAAATTTGTTATCATATTTTTATAAAAATAGTTAGGTTTATAATTATTTTATATTAGTATATATAAATTTTTGGCGATTTGTAGGGTAAAATAATTTTATACTACAAAATTTGGGCGAATAAATTTTCAAAAAAATGGAAATTGGCGAATATTTTTTTGGAAAAAGCATGGAAAATTATCCCACCTAAGAATATTAGCCACTAAAATTTTCCTTTGTAAGACCCTTCTAGAACCTCCAAATAAGCCTACACATGTCACAAAACTCATAACACATATATAGATATATGAAACCATGTTAATTTCCTAGTTTTTAATCATAAATTCACTTAAAATACATAAAATAAATAACTTTAGAAATTATTATTCTAACCCGTATGATCATGAAGATGGTTACTTGATGTAGGGTTTTAGGCTAGATAGTTATGAAATGAGGGCTAAATGGTTATGAAATTATGGAAATATGGATGAATATGGAAGACAATTTTGAGATTCAACACCTCTATCAATGGAAGACAAATTCCCATATGAACATTTGTTTGTTGTGACTGTCAACATGTCGTGGTATGTTGATGTCACAAATTACCTGGCAGTTGGAAAACTACCATCACACTTATCATCCCGGAAAAATAAGCTTATTATCCAACATAGTGTACGATTTTCATGGATGGATGGTTACCTATTCCACACAAAGGTTGATCTTCAAATTCACAGATGTATCAGAGAAGACGATATTTATGACATTCTTAGGGATTGTCATGATGAACCCTGTGGAGGTTATTTTGCTGATCAAAGGACTGGACATAAGGTATTACAAATGGGCTATTTTTGGCCCATGATATTTAAAGACACAAACAAATATGTCCAGATTTGCAACAATTGTCAAAGGATAGGTCATCCCATTCAGGCTGATGAAATTCCCCTTCAACCACAAATTGTACTTGAACCATTTGAAAGATGGGAAATGGAATTTGTAGCCCCCTTTAATCCACCTTCAAATTAGAAGACATACATTTTATTCTATACAGACTATGTAACCAAATGGGTGGAAGTGGTAGCACTTTCAAGGGCCACAAAAGAATCAGTTATCAGTTTTCTATTCAGACTGTTCACTCGATATGGGTTACCTGGAGAGCTTGTAACTTATGGGGGATCACGATTCACTGCTCATAAAATTTCTACTACGCTAAAAAAATACCATATCAAACACAAAGTTACCTCTCCTTACCACCCACAAGGGAATGAACAGGTGGAAAGTGAAAACAACGTCTTGGAGCCAATTTTAACTAAGACAATATCTAAAAACCACCAAGACTGGGCCTCCAAGCTTCTTGAGGCCTTATGGGCCTATCAAATAACTTTGCATAACACTACTGACTATTCACCTTATCAACTCATTTTTAGTAAGGAACCTATCTTTCTGATCGAGTTTGAAGTCAAGACTCTCGGAATTGCTAAAAAAGTTAGATTGGATCTTATGGAAGCATAAAAACAATGCCTACAACAACCCAATAAATGTGCCTTCTTGCTTTACAACACAGAACCATAGTCCAACAACAGAGAGCTAAATGGAATGATCGACTGATGAAAAATAAATCCTTTCAAAAAGAGGATTGGGCGTTGTTATATGACTCCAGATTCCAAGACTTTCCAGGTAAACTCCAAACAAGATGGTTGGGTCCTTATGAAGTTACTGAATTTTATGAAAATGGAACGTTGTGCCTCACTACCATTAATAATTCTGGCATTTATTTCCTTTCCAATGGGAACTGACTTCATTTATATCACCAACTACTCACACGAGAATATTTTCTTCATGAAATTATTAATGATGTGAACTTGTAGTTTGTAGATGATCGGGGAAATATCCCTGTAGTCACAACTAGGTAATTTTTTTTTAATCCCTTTCATTATGTACATAATGGAAATAATTTTTATCTTTTTATGGTATGTACGTTATTTTATTTTGGGAAAACATTTTGAATAATTTTATGAAAATGTGGTTATTTCCTTAGTCACAGTTGGTGTTTCCTTAGCCACAACTATTATTTCCTTAATCACAGTTGTTGTTTAGTTACAGTTGTTGTTTCCTTAATCACAATTGTTGTTTCCTTAGTCATAGTTGTTGTTACCTTAGTCACAATTTCTCTTTCCTAGTCATAGCTGTTTTTTCCTTAGTAGCAACTATTGTTCCTTAATCACAATTATTTTTCCTTAGTCACAATTATTGTTTCTTTAGTCACAACTGTTGTTTCCTTAATCACATTTTTTGTTTCCTTAATCACAATTGTTGTTTCCTTATTCACAACTGATGTTTCCTTAGAGCTGGTTAATCTTGGTCCTTGATGATTTTAACATGTTATAGAAGTGGAGAAAAATGGAGAGCAAGAGCGTGAGGGTTTGCAGGTTAGGGCTGGAGGTTGGCGCAATGACGACTCCTCTGGACTGTGCACCAGGAAGGGTTGGCATACATTTCACTTGGACCCTGGGACACAAGGAAGGGAGGTCTCCGACCTCGGGCCATGCGGAGATTCATGGTGGAGTTGATACAAAGGCGAAGCCAGACTCCGTTCTCCAATCTCCCACAACTCACTATGACCTCGGATACGGGATCACCCTGGGGTCTCTACTTCCCTACTTGGCTTCAGGGTTTACTTGTTATTTGTCTGCATTGGGCGTCAGGCTACAACCTCTCGAAGGTAGAAATGAGGCATTATGGGTCTATGTTGGAGGGATGGTGACTGCGACTCTTTGGCAACTAGCCCATTTTTTCGAAGGAGGCAAGGGTGGAGTGGATCGGCAGTAGAAGACTCTGCCATCAGATGTCGATCTCACTTGGATCTCCTGCACGTTTTGTTGGCCCGTTGCAGCACGGTTGGTAAAGGGTCTCTCACAATAGCGACCGGATCTATTCGGATCCGAAGGGCTTGATTTCTTCAGGTATCTATCTCCCTTCATCATGATTTTATTGTCTTTCGCTATATATTCATGTGTTGTTTTGGAAGCCTGAAGGATGGGGGTTTCTGCCCAATGCGTGGGAAGTTATGGAGATGAAGTCCCTCGCTATCCCTATGTGGCAGCGTTTACGGAGGAGGAGCAGGGATGCTCCCACCCAGGTGCCCTCCCTGTGTGAGGTCACAATCATTTCTGGATCTCGTGATTGTCTAGTGGGTGGTTCTGGGTGCAAGGGGTTAACCACAAAAACTTTTTACACAGATGAAAGAGGATGGGGCTTAAAAGTCGAGATCCAGTTTCATATTTTCATTAAAACCTTAAATGGTAAATCCAAAAGCATATGGGTACAAGATTCAGCAAAAGTTACAAATATGAAGCAAAAGATCAAAATTTCTATGGATATTCTAGCTATAAAAAAAATCTTGCTTTTTCTGGGAAGTTACTCCAGGAAGAAACAAAATTAAAAGACTACAATATCCAAAGGAACTCCTCCATTTTACTAAATCTAAGACTCAAAGGTGGAGTAGTAGGAGTTAATATGTCTGCTAGAATAGAACATAACAGAGCTCATGAACTCAGGAGGGGAGCCAACACCTCCAGAACAGAAACCTCAATCAGCCCTTCATACAGAAACATTCTTCAAGGGAAAAACAAAACAACATCACCATCTGAACCGGCCAAGAACACCCCAAAACCAGACATTGTGGAGCAACTGAATTATGTGCAAGAACTGAACATGCAGGCACCAGAGATTGAAGAACATTGATCCACTCTTGAATCACAGACAATAATCTGCAGATTTAATTGCTATTGGACAAAACCAATGGAGCTGTTCCACTGGATATTTACCAACTGGACTATGGAATGTGGTATCCATCTATGCTCCAAGGGGTACTTTATTATAAAGTTTCCCTCGCAAGAGGCCATAGATATCATTTTGAAGGCGGGTCTGTGGTTTTGGGGCTCTACTGGTCTCTTTATCACACCTTGGTTTCTTGACTTCGACGCAAACACGATGGAGATTACCAGAACACAAATCTTGGTCTGGTTGTATAATATCCTACTCCATTTCTAGAATGAATATGTTCTAGAGGGCATCGGGAACATTATGGGGAGATATATCAAAACATACATTCAAATATTGGAAGAGAGAATCTTCACCTTCGCACAAATATATGTGGAAGTGGATCTCAGAAAGGGGCTTCCAGAAACGATGCACCTGATACATAATCATCAAAAATGGACTCAACACCTGGATTATGAAAAAATTTCATTCAGGTGCAGGATTTGCAGGAAAACCGACCACTTACAAAATACTTTCCCAGATGCAAAAAGAGAAAACAAGAAGAAGAAGAAAATAGGGAAATCAACCAAAGGATGGAAATTTCCCTCAAGAGGACCAGAGCAAGAGACAGAAGACGAAGGAGATATACCCACCCAAAATGAGAATAAACAGTCTGCAACAGAACTAGGGACACAAGAAAAAGAAGTACAAGAACCTTCGAGAACAAACACGACGGTACATTTGGCTCATCTTATGGATGATTTAACGCCAACTGAGACTCGATCTGATGTAAGCTCTGGTGCAAACAAGCGAGCGCATGTATTCGAAAGTTCAGATTATGACAGAGAAAACACAAGGAACAATGAGCTGGCCTTGGTTCCTTCTTCTCCGCATTCAGGGAATTGGCAGATTGTCCAAAAGAGAAAAGGCAAGTGTGAAAAGCCCAACCCTGCTGGCAATTTGTAATTTTAGGTAGCTTTTCTACACGATGCGCATGAGCGCACAGGCCCTTTGGGCATCTTGAATGCAATATGCATGTACTAAATGTAACTTTTAATTAAAATATTAATAGAAAGTTGCTGATTTTTTCTGAGGAAAAAACGGATGCTTCCCTAGATGCGATTACTATTTCCCTAGTTTGTTAATATTCCTATTTATTTAGGGTAAGGAATATTTTAAGCCTTATTTCGATATGATGGTTGGAAGAGAAATTTTCCTAATGATTATCTTAGGAGGATATTTTATAAGAAATCATTATCAGGATTCTAAATTTCCTTATTTCTTTTAATTCCCCTTATTATTTAAGAAATCTATAGAAGTACTCATGATGAATTCCTCCTATCACCACTTATAGATCTTTCCTTCACTCCAATATTTAATGTTTCTACAATCTTTTAAAAATATAAGTTTTGGAGACAAAATTAGTGAACTAAAAAAAGTAATTATAATAATACTTTTCACACCATCCCTAACTCTTAAGGAGTTGATATGCCACCCCATTCACTAAGTAATATTTTATGATTAACAAAAATCATAACAAGCACAATGAAAATCACACAGAGGATAGGAGGTCTCATCATGAGCATACCTACCATGATCATAGGATCTAGTGGAGTGACATTACCACTTTTGGTCACCAAGCCAAGGTAATGGCCTTTGGTTGTCGGGTCAAAGGAAAATAGGTCTCATCACGATCTGTCTTGTTAACCTCATTAGCCCTGGTGTATGGCATTGTTATTATTTGGTTACCACACCAGAACAATGGCCTTTTATATATGTTTCATTTTAAAAAGGGAGGGGGGCGGGAGTTATGAATATTTCCTAGTAAATGGGATACTGGCATCTCAATGGGTTAGAAGGAAACCCTGTCGAGGCTATGGATGCCTGTTGGAAGTAGAGGACATGCGTGTGGTATTAAAGTAAATTTAAATATTACAATTTAAGTCGTCTATTTTGTCTCCTCAAAATTAATAAAGGATAATCATTATATTTATTATGGAATTTTATAAAACCCTCCTAGAAACGAGTAATGTTGGTTGATCATGAGAAACTAATTATAATTATACATACCAGGGATATAAGTTTTTCATAAATTCAATATTTTAATCAATTTCTTTTCTTTTTTCTCTCTAATGATACTCCTTAGGCAAATATTTTTACAACCCATCTTTCGTTCCTAAAAATATCTGCATGCCTTTACTTCACTCTCATACTCCACGCATTCTAATAATTAGCCTCATCATTACACCTCGTGATTAATAAATGTCTTAATGATTATATCGTGTGGCACAAATATCTATTGTCCTCCATTTTTGTTTATGATGGTAATCCAAATATGCCTAATTGATACCACCTTACCTTTTAATCCTTTCAAATCTTCCAACCTATTAACAAACTAACTGACGGTCGTGGAAAACCTTCAACTCTATTGGGGGTGAAAGGAGGCACTGATATAGGATTTGTTACCCAAATTCCCAAAAATATCATTGCATTTTATGGTCACTGAGTCCCTATATTCTCTGCAATGTTACTATATTTTGAATTCTCTTAATGTTTCCAACTTCAAAATTTCTTCTTGTTGAACAACCTTCTTGTTGAGAAATAGGTGTCCATTCGGTACATTATGAACATGTTCAATTACAAGCCACGAAACAGGCACACAAAATTTTGGACCAAGAACGATGGTTATAATATTTTGGGCAATTACAGGGCTTTGATAACGAAATAACATGGGATTTCACAAATAATTTGGCTAATGGTGTAGCAATGGTAAAAAAAATATAGGTACAAGTGGATGAAGGTACAATAGAAGAAGTCACAGTTTTTTCGATAGAGGGAGAAAAATGGTATGAGATGCATACTTCACTCTAGAATGAAACTCTCCTGTTTTGAAACCTTGTTGAAGAGTTGGTTATGAAAGGAAAGGGGTATAACCCCAATTCCTTACCAGGGCCATGGAAAGAAGTAGCAGGTATCTTTCAACGGTATATTACCTATGATTGAAGGTACAATGTGGTCAGGGGACGTCATCTTAAAGTAATGGCATCTCTAAGGTGAAAGGTAAACCTAAACCTTCATTATTTTCTTAATTCATCGTTGCATGAAACGACGCTAGGATAAGAAGATCCAAACACCAAGTCTTGGTCATTAGTCATCGCGGTCTTATCAAATTATTAGTTGTAAAAAGTTTGAGTCGAGCACAATAGATATTGGAAGAGTTCTTAGGAAACCCTACTGTTATCCAAAGCATTCCTTTGAAAAATTAAACTTTTATGAAAAAATATATCCCATAGGAAACTATACAAACTTAAAATCCTCAAAAAAATAGTGAATCAGAGAAAATAATGATTTCTTTATTAGCCTCACTACCCAAGAGAAGGAGAAGGTCAACTAGGTTAATCAAGTTATATAAAATTCAAAGTTATTTAAATCCCCTTGAGCAGTTACTAGAAGAACATTTGACCCAAGAATTATCCATTGTAGAAATTTTAAAAACATAGTGATGTATTACCGAACTCTCCTGATCTAACAATTATATCCACTGTTAAATATAGAATCCTTATACTTAATTCTTTTGCGGAAATTTAATCGCCAATTGCAAACACATGAAGAAAAATCAATTGCACATAACACAGAAGTTTTTACCTAGAAAGGATAAAGATAAAAACCCCAACTATCATATATTATGTATATCATGGATCATGAAACAATCTCATACAAAACTCTACTCCAAGAGCTCTCAATAAAATATACAATCGTATCACACTGTCATACAAAAATTGGTTCACACATGCACCAATTCACTGCCTCCACTGCGTAATACCTGCTGATGAAGATCACTGAATGAATTCGATCTTGCCTTGCCTTCACTGCGCAATCCTCATAGGTATCTCCAGTGTGTCTGTAGATGAATTGAATGCACCACTATAGTCACAAATGATAGTCAACCAGGCCCTTTCACCTATCTCTCAACTGGGTCTCCAATGGATCTGACATGCATGTAGTTAACAGTAGTATTTATTCAATTGCATGTGAGACCACTGCTTGTGAATTAATTTAATATTTAATTCACTGATCTCTCACTATTGTATCTTTAGTTACAACTAGCTAAAACTAGCAGAACTAAGTTTAACTCACCTAACTGAGTTAAACTAAATAACAACTCACATAACTACACATCCAACTCTGTTACAACTTTGTATCACTCAGTTACAACGAAGTCCACTGCATGGTCCACCAACCAACCACTTCAACTTGAAATCCACTTAGCTAACTGATTTTCCACTTCAGTTAACTATTTCCAAGTGCTCATTGAAAATAGATAATTATTTATTGTCTAATTTTTGTTAAGGGCTTAACAAAAATCGACATGCATTCTAATTTTAGACATGCATTCCACGAAACAACTTCACACATGCATTCCAAAATTAGATGCCCATCCATCCATATAATTTTCTCAACCATCTATAAATAGATTACTACTAAAAATATACTTTGATCCGAATTCTAAAAATAGACATATCACCTAAAAATATCCTGTGTGAGCTCCACCTAGTGTAGGTGCTTAATTTTCACTAGGATCATCATCTTGTTGAATCTCAACACTCCCTCTCAACAATAAAGTGATTATCCTTCACCTCGATCCTGTCTCTATGGTATTCGAATTTTCTACTGGTAAGCGCCTTCGTCAGAATATCTGCATCCTGATCTTCCGTAGGAATGTACTGAAGCAACATGATCTTCCGCTGCACACAATCTCTGATATGATGATACCAGATATCTATATTCTTAGATCTATAACGAAACACAAGATTAATCGAGAGTTTAAAGCAACTCTGATTATCACAATGAATCACTATAGGATCTAAATGAGAAACGAACAAACCAACCAGGATCTTCCTCATCCAGATAGACTCACATGAAGCTTGACTTGCTGCCATGTATTTCGCTTCCACTGAACTGAGTGCCATAGATCTCTGTTTCCTGTTGTACCAAGGAACAACTGTAGTTCCGATACAGAAAACCCCTCCTAATGTGCTCTTTCTGTCCGTTGGGCTGCCTGCCCAATCTACATCCGTGAAGCCATGCAACTTCACCTCATCCATCTGTCTGTACCATAAGCCATATTCATATGTGCCCCTAAGATATCTCAAGACATGCTTGCCCGCCTTCCAAAAGAGCTTGGTAGGCTTAACCATCGCTTGACTAAGCTGGTTCACTGCATAGCATATGTCCAGTCTTGTATTAACTAAATACATGAGTGAACCCACCAACTGTCGATAGACAGTAGCATCCACTACCTCTACCAATGTAGCATCCTCTTTCCTCCAGTTTCTTAGAAGAGGACTATCCATGAGTTTGCAGCCCTCCATGTGAAACTTATCGAGTATCTTCCTTGCATACTTGCCTTGAGACACAAACAGTTCACCTTCTTGCTGCCATATTTCCAATCCAATGAAATACTGAAGGAGGCCCATATCCTTCATCTCAAACTCCTTTGCAAGATCCTCCTTGCATGAGTGTATCGGCTTCTCATCACCAGTCAGTATTAAATCATCAACATAAAGAACAATGATTAAAATCTTACCCTCCACCACAATCTGGTATAGGTTTTCAGCCACCTCACTCTTGGTGAAGCCAAGTCCAGTGAAATAGATGTCGATCCGAGTGTACAAGCACAGGGTGATTGCTTTAGCCCATATAGCTCTCTTTTCAGTCTGCACACATGTGACTCACTGCTGAAGATCTCAAATCCTTCAGGCTTCTCAATGTACACTTCTTCCTCAATGATCCCATTAAGGAACACAGTCTTCACATCCATCTGATGAATGTGCCAACCCATTTGCACTGAGAGAGCAAGGATGGTCCTTATGGAATAATATCGTGCGACAGGTGCAAAGGTTTCTTCATAATCAATCCCCTCGATCTGTGAGAAACCCCGGGCCACAAATCTGGCCTTGTATTTCTCAACACTCCCATCAATAGCTTACTTTACCTTGTAGATCCATCTTGAACCTACCACTGATTTATCAACCAGCCTTGGAACAATTTCCCAAGCACTGTTTCGGACAATGGATTCATACTCCTCCACCATTGCATCTACTCATGTGGGCTCTTGCACTAATTCCTGAAAGGAATATGGCTCAATCACAATACATTTGATCATGAGATCCATGTATCCAGTATATCGATCAGGAGACTGTCTTTGTCTGTGTTGTGAAGTGGGGACTCCTACATTCTGTGATGCATCAAGCTTCTGTGGTACACCTTCTGCCAGTTCTGATGTTTGGCTCTATGTGAGTGGACTCCTCCACTCCATGAAAATCCTCCTGTGGCTTATCCACATCTAGAGACTCATCTTTGGGAACAAGTAGTTCCTCCTCTGCATGCAAGTCTAACTCCCTCTCAAGCGACAACTTCATGGCTTTCTCCTCATTGAATTTTGTATCCTATCGCACCACAGTAATTTGACTATTCGACATACTCATGATAATTATGGGGTGTTTCTATGTACCCCACAAATATCCCAACTTCAGCAGTTGGCTCCAGCTTCTTACTGGAATTCTTGGTCACATGCACATAAACAGATAAGCTAATAATCTTAAAATGATAAACATATGATTTCTTACCAGTAAAAGCTTCTTCAGGTGTACTCATGCCAAGTACTCTATGAGGACAACAGTTTTGCACATAAACCGCAATGTTTCATGCTTCCACCCACAAGTGCATTGGTAGGCCCTGATCATGCAGCATAGCTCGTGCAGCACCCATGATCATTTTGTTCTTCCTCTTCGTGACCCCATTTTGCTGTGGGTTATGAGGTGCTATGAGTTCTCTTCGAATTCCTTCTTTTCTTCAGAATTATTTGAATTCATTCGAGATATATTCACCACCATTATCGCTCTGCAGAGCCTTCACTTGCTTCCTCGACTCTTTCTCCACCAATGCTTTAAACTCACTGAACTTTGAGAATGTTTAATCTTTCTTATGCATGAAGAATATCCAGCATCTACGAGAATAGTCATCAACAAAAATAACATAATACTTGTGTTTTATTGTTGAAGCAATTGAGAATGGCCCACACACGTGTGTGTGAACTCTCTCCAGGATCACCGAACCACGGTTCTCCTTTTCATGAAAGGTGGTCTTCACAAACTTACCCATAGTACATCCCTTGCACTGATCTATCTGCGCAAGTGTACCCTTGGGTAGTCCAGTAGAAATCTACTGCTAAATCTTTAGGGCGCCATGGTGAAGATGGCCTAATTGTCTATGCCATAATTCGCCCTCATCCCAGCTCACCACTTATTCTTCTTTGCCCACCATTGCAGCGCAACCATCTACCTCTAGTTTGTAGAGATTCTTGGCTCGAATCCCTATCCTCTTGGTTTGAACCATTGTTTTATGTCACAGGAAAGCTTTTCCATCGTTGAAAACAACGTCATAACCTCTGTCCTCCAACATCGTGATTAAGACCAATTTTTTCTTCAGACCTGGAACATGCATAACATCTTTCAACATAAATGGTTTACCTGAATCCCTGTCAAAGGTAATGGTACCAATGTTGATCACACTGTATCTTCCATCGTCGCCCATCTCTATATGCATTTGGAGATATTTCTCCTCCAAGTCACTGAAAAGCTCCTTATCTCCCGTCATGTTGAAGGAAGAACCACTATCAAAATACCACACTGATCCAATTGCGCTTGAAACCAAGAATGCTATCAAAGAGAAATCAAGTTCAAATTGTGAGGCAAGGGCCTCACCATCTGCAGCTCCAACAACCTTCTTTTTATTCTTTTTCCATGGGAAGTTTGTGGCGAGATGCCCATGTTCGTGACAGTGAAAACACTTCACCTTGGAAAAATCCAACTTCTTGCCTTTAGCCTCAGATTTTGAGTGGAATTTCTTCCCCTTCCCTTTCCTTGCCTTGGCAGCCAAACACAATCCTCTTCATCATCATGCTTTGGTGAAGAGCCATCCCTAGTGTTCCGCCTAAACTCCTCCTGCACTAGATCTGACCACAGTCGTTCCCAATCCAGTAGTTTTTCCCATCGGTTGACAGAGTCTTGATGACTGTGCCAACTCTTAGGAAGTCCCAAGAGAGCCAATCTCACCAAATGATCATCAACAATAGTGATTCCCACACTCCCCAGCTCATCCCTACATTGGACAAACTTTGTTAGATACTTAGGAATATTGTCGCCCTTCTCCATTTTGATTTTTCTGAGTTTATCCTTCAGTGCCAATTTCCTATGGTCGATGCTTCTTTGGAAAAGATCTGTTAAAGCCTTCCACATTGCAAATGGAGTGCCTTTCCCATGAAGGCTTGAGACAATATGGTCTCTCACACCTTCCAATAGAATTCTTCTCCTCTTTGCTACTTTCTTTTGCCATGCATCAAGTAATGCAGCATCCGTCGAAGTGGGCTTAGGAACATTGCTATCTATGAACTCCTTCAATTCATTATATTCAAGCACCGCCTCCATCGTATCCTTCCATGCAATTTAGTTCGAGCTTCCCTCGAGTGCATACTCTAACCGCAAACCATTGAAATCCATTTCGATGTTTACTCAACTGTTGCACCAATAAATTCTTGCAGCAAATTTGAATTGTTTCCACCAACAAAACTCAGTTACTGCTTCAATATTGCAATCTTATTCGCTCCGATACCATGTAGAAATTTTATAAATACACTGATGTATTACTGGACTCTCCTGATCTAACAATTATATCCACTGTTAAATACATAATCCTTCTACTTAATTCTTTTGCGTAAATTTAATCGCCAATTGCAAACACATGAAGAAAAATCAATTGCACATAACACATAAGTTTTTACCGGGAAATCATAAATCTAAAAACCCCAACTATCATATAATATGTATATCATGGATCATGAAACAATCTCATACAAAACTCTACTCCAAGAGCTCTCAGTACAATATACAATTGTCTCACACTGCCATACAAAAATTGGTTCACACATGCACTAATTTACTGCCTCCTGACAGCCTGCCTCCACTACGCAATCCCTGCTGATGAAGATCATTGAATGAATTTGATCTTACCTTGTCTTCACTGCACAATCCTCATTGGCATCTCCAATGTGTGTTTAGATGCATTGAATGCACCACTATAGTCACAACTGATAGTAAAACAGGCCTTTTCACCTATCTCTCAACTGGGTCTCCACTGGATCTGACATGCATGTAGTTAATAGTAATATTTCTTTAGTTGCATGTGAGACCACTGCTTGTGAATTATTTTAATATTTAATTCATTGATCTCTCACTAGCGTAACTTTAGTTACAAATAGTTACAACTAGCACAACTAAGTTTAACTCACTTAACTAAGTTAAACTAAATAACAACTCACATAACTACACATCCAACTCTGTTACAAATTTGTATCACTCAGTTACAACGAAGTCCATTGCATGGTCCACAAATCAACCACTTCAACTCGAAATCCACTTAGCTAACTAATTTTCCACTTCAGTTAACTATTTCCAAGTGCTCATTGAAAATAGATAATTATTTATTGTCTAATTTTTGTTAAGGGCTTAACAAAAAACGACATGCATTCTAATTTTAGACATGCATTCCATGAAACAAATTCGCACATGCATTCCAAAACTAGATGCCCATCCATCCATATAATTTTCTCAACCATATATAAATAGATTACTGCTAAAAATAGGCTTTGCTCCAAATTCTAAAAATAGACATATCACCTAAAAATATCCTACGGGCCCCACCTATTTTAGGTGCTTAATTTTCACTAGGATCATCATATTTTTGAATCTCAACATCCAATGCATAGGGGACACAACAAAAAACCCTTGGAGAAAAATCATCTCAAGACTCACTAGCCCCAGAACAGACTGAACAAGAAATGTAAATATCTCAAACATTAGAAGGGTTAATTAACTTATTGGAAACTGTGAATTTAGGAGAATAAATTACTATTCCAATAGAAGAATCTGTAGCTCATCAAGAAAACCATTTTGGCCAAGAGACTTCACCCAATTCACCAATTGCATCCTTCCCAGCCAATTCTTCAGTTATTGTCATTCTGGAATCATCTCGTGATCCTAAAGTTGTTTCCTTCCCGGAGCATTCTAAAGCCTCTGTCGCTACTGTATTGGAGCACTCCTCTCTGAAATATATGGCTTCACATTTACCTCTTGAAAATATGATTGGTGAAAGACGAGACGACAACATTGTTTTTTTATTTGGACCTCAAATTGATCCTCTTGTCGATGACCTCTCAAAATCTGTAGTTGGTACAATACCAATGGAAGTTGACTATTTATTTCTTGTCCCTTCAACAGTTGAATCTACTTAGGAGGTTACTTCTAGGAAGCCCGAGGTGATAATTGTTGCTTCCTCTCATCTTGCCCCAACAACTTTGGCTAAAAACTCTATTCAAAAACCTAGGAGCACCAAGGTTGTAAGAGAAATAAAAGAAGGTAAGCTTCATAAGGAAGTTGATATATTAAGAAAATAAAACAATATATTGCAGAGGAAGGTAAAAAAACTGAAAAAATAGGCACATGATAGGAAGCAACTGTTGGTTTTAACCCTGTACAGAAATTATCTGCACACGAATTCTTAAAGACAACAAATAAACAATAGCGAGAGCATAAAACATAAAACACATATACACAGAGATTTTCCCCTGGATCCCAAATTGGGACTACTAGCTTGATTTTTAATTATATCCCTTTTAATGTTACAACACATATATATACATGTCGAAGAATTCATAAACACCAATCCATTAACCCTGGATTAGAACATAATCGTAGTTCCCTTAACCGGATCTACAAAGGACCAAGGGCCGAAAACCATCATGCCCCAAAACCATGTGCAAACCCATGCACAAAACCATAGGCAGGTCCGCCACCAAAAAATAAGGAAAAAATAATTTCCTAGGGCGTTACCCCAAACCCTATGTAGGGGCCTACCAATCCCCTATGAACCCCCCCCCCCCCCATTGCACCCAGAGCAACATACAGGGGAGGTTGTCACCCCCCTATGACCCCTCTACGCATGTGACTAATCATGGAAATAATATAACACATACCCAACATTCTCCCGCTTGTTGTTTTCTTTACGCAAGGGTACACAGGAGAGCTTAGCCATTAGTCTAGCCCTGCAACACCCATTGTTTCTCTACACCAAGAGAAATTATGAGTGCTCACAGACTTCATCAATGCATCTGCAACATTCTTCAAACTTTCTGCCTTTACCAGCAACACCTTTTTATCCTCAACCATATCTCTCACAAAGTGATATTGGACATTAATGTGCTTTGTCTTTGAATGATAAGCAAGGTTCTTAGCCAAGAAAATTGCACTTTGGCTATCACAGTCTATCCTTATAGATCGTTGCACCAACCCCATACTTGAACACAATATTTGCAACCAAACTACTTCCTTGCTTGCATGAGTGGCTACCATGTATTCTGCCTCTGTAGTTGAAAGAGACACTACATCCTGTCTTTTACTCATCCAACTAATTGCACCTAAAAACAGGTTAAAAACATACCCACTTGTAGATCTTCTTTGGTCTAGATCTCCAGCCTAGTCTGCATCAACAAAACCATGGATGTCCAAAAATATATCCAATCCTGGTCTTCCCAGGTAGCACAAACCATAATCACTAGTGCCACGCAAATATCTGAAACCTAATTCACTGATGTCCAATGATCCTTCCCTAGTTTTGATATAAACCTGCTTAATAATCCCACTGCATGTGCAATGTTTGGTCTAGTACAAACCATTTCATACATCAGGATACCCACTACACTTGCATATGGAACATGGGACATATCCTCCTCTTCTTCTTGTGTCTTGGGACATTGTTCAGTAGATAGTTTGACACCTACAAGAATAGGAACCTTCACCATTTTACTATCCTGCATATTGAACCTCTGCAATATTGTCTCGACATACTTCCTCTGGTTTAACCAGAGCTTCCTCTTTGCCCAATCTCTCTTAATTTCCATGCCCAAAATATAGTTTGCAGCACCAAGATCCCTCATGTCGAATTTGGAGAACAATTGGGTCTTCAAATCCTGGATAATTTCTTTGAAATTTCCAATCAGCAACATATCATCCACATACAAGACCAAATAAATAACATGGTCACCAATTAATTTAAAATACACACAATGATCCTCTTTTCTTCTAGTGAAGCCAAGTCCCCATATATAGGTATCAAATTTCTGATACCACATCCTTGGTGACTGTTTTAACCCATACAAAGACTTTTTTAACCTGCATACCAGTTCTTTCTTACCCTTAATTGTAAATCCTTCAAGTTGCTTCATGTATATCTCCTCTTCCAGATCCTCGTGAAGAAATTTTGTCTTCACGTCCATATGTTCTACCTCAAAATCAAATGTATCAGAAACAGATAAAACTAATCTAATAGAAGTAACCTTGGAAACAGGACAAAAAATATCACCAAAATCAATTCCCAACACCTGGGAATAACCTTTTCCTACCAACTGAGCTTTGTATTTCTCCACCTTCCCTTCTACATTCATATTTTTCTTAAATACCCATTTTCTCCCGATGGGCTTCCTTCCATCCGGAAACTCCACTAGATCCCATGCATCATTTTTGTGCAAGGATCTCATTTCATCAACCATGGCCTCCTTCCAGAGTTTTCCATCCTATGAATCCACTGCCTCCCTAACAGTTCTGGGATCATCATCAGTGATATTTAAAGAAACTTTTGAATAGAAATCAGATGGACTATACCTTTCTGGTTGCCTTCTTTCCCAAACTAATCTTCTCACAGCTGGAGTTTGTGACTCTTCCTCTTCTAAATCTTGTTATGTTGTAGAGTCTGATTCATCCTCCTTTAGCTCAAACTCTATATTCTCAGGTTCCTTTGGTAGGACTTCATGTTTAACAATAGCTTTCACCTCTCTAAACACCACATCTTGACTGTACACAACCTTCCTTGTTTCTAGGTTCCAATGCTTGTAACCTTTTAAACCATCCTTATACCCAATAAAGATGCAAATTTCAGATTTATTATCCAACTTGATCCTTTTATCCTTTGGAACGTGTACATATGCATCACATCCAAATACCCTCAGATGTGAAAGAGAGGGTTTCTTACCATTACATACCTCATGTGGAGTCTTATCCTCCAATGTCGATGAAGGTGATCTGTTAACTAGGTAACATACAGTCTCCACTACCTCTGCCTAGAATTCTTGTCCTAACCCGGTACCACTGAGCATGCTTCTTGCCTTTACCATCAGTGTTCTGTTCATTCTTTTTGTAATTCCATTTTGTTGAGGTGTGTATGGAGTAGTATTATGTTGTGCTATACCACACTTCTTACAGAACTCTTCAAATCCCTTCTTGCAAAAATCTCCACCATTATCTGTCCTTAGCACCTTTATCTTCTTCTTTGTATGGTTTTCCACCAGAGCCTTAAATTATTTAAATCTTTCAAAGGCTTCAAATTTATTCCTCAAGGAATATATCCATGTATTCCTTGAGAAGTTATCTATGAATGAAACATAGTACACAAACTTTCCCAGTGATGAAACCGACACAGGTCCAAATACATCACTGTGCACAAGCTCTAATATCGTGTTCGCCCTCTTAGCACCAGAAGGAAAACTCACCAAATTTAGCTTCACATATACACAATGTTCACAGAAATCGAAATCCAGAGAGAAATTAGACATACCTTCTACTATACCATTACCATGCAGTATCTGAAAGCCCTTCTCTCCAATATGTCCAAGCCTTTGATGCCATAACATGGTCTTTTATCTAGAGACCACTATGGTTTCCACTCCACTTTTGAGGAACCACAGAACTGTTGCACCAGTCAATAACAGTGCTACCTTGAAGATTGTATTGAGTTCCAATCTGAACTCCCTGCAATAATACCAATTATCCCTAAACCATCTTGTAGGTATCTTTCTCGAACACTGTTTTTACACCTGCATCATCCATCTTGCTTACAGAAATTAGATTTATGGCCAATGCAAGAATATGTAGAATACTAGGAAGTGTTCTAATCCTTCCACTTTGCAGCTTCAGCTTAAATTTTCCATGTCTAATGATTTTTGCCTTCCTATCATCCCCTAAGAAGACATCACCACCATCATACTTCTCATACTCGCAAAACCACTCCCTGTGGGGAGTGAAGTGAAAGGATGCACCTAAGTCAATCAACCATGCCTCGTGATATACATGTGTATTTGAAGAAGAATCCAAATACACCTCCCCACCTTCATCTGAGGTGGTTTTTGCTTCTGCAGAAGGAGCATCATCAGATCCCTTTCCTTTCTCAAGAGCTTTAGATTTGTAGTCCTTTTTGTATGCCCTTCCTTTCCACATTTCTAGCACACCTTTACATGTTTTCATGGAGATTTAGAACTCGCTCTAGATTTAGATCTCCCACTCGAAAGCTTATTTTTGTTTTTGTTCTGGGACCTTCCTCGTACAGATAAGGCACCTCCATTCTGGCCCTCCATATTTCTCCGTCTCATTTCCTCTGACAGTAAGGCTGAGACAATTTCATCAAAATTCAAGGTAGTTGTATTGCTACCTATTGCAATAACCATATTGTCCCACGAATATAGTAGAGAACACAACAAACTGATTAACTTATCTTCATCTAATATTTTAATATCAAAATATGACAACTGATTTACCATAGTATTGAAGGCATTCAGATGCTCTGTCCCCAAGTCTCCATCCTTCATCCTCGGGTTATACAACTTTTTCCACAGGAACAATTTATTCACCTGAGATTTAGATTGGTACAAAGTCCCTAACTTGACCCACAAAGTCTTCACCGTAGCTTCCCTAGATACATTCAAAAATATCAAATCTGAGATACACAACCGTATTGTGCTCTTTGCCTTCCGATCCAAATTTGTTCAGTCTTCATCTGACATTGTCGTTGGTTTAGTATCCATATCTACCGTGATCCACTGATATTTATCCACCAGCAAATCCTCCATCTTGAGATTCCACAACTCAAAACTATGACCATTAAATTTCTTGATCTCTATCTTTCCACTGCTCACCATCTTCTTTCACCGCAAGAATTGATCCCGCAGATCTCCCACTGAACAGGGTCTACCATAGGCCCCAGAAAAAAAACACCTTAGCAGCAAAGGCGTCCCCTTGAAGCTGAAGCAAATCTGATACCAAATGTAGGTTTTAACCCTGTACATAAATTATCCGCAAACGAATTCTTAAATACATAAAATAAACAATAGTGAGAGCATAAAAAATAAAACAGATATACACAGATATTTTCCCCTAGATCCCAAATCAGGACTACCAACTTGATTTTTCATTATATCCCTTTTAGTGTTACAACACATATATATACATTTCGAAGCATTCATAAACCCAAATCTGTTAACCCTGGATTAGAACATAATCGTAGTTCCCTTGATCAGATCTACAAAATACCAAGGGCTGAAAACCATCATGCCCCAAAACCATGTTCAAACCCATGCAAAAAACCATAGGTGGGTACGCCCACCGAAAAATAAGGAAAAAAAATTTCCCGGGGCATTACCCCGAACCCCGCAGTGGGGCTACCCACCCCCTACAAACCCCTTGACATGGGGGGCTCTCACCCCCGTTGCACGTCTGACTATTTGTGGAAAGAATATAACACATACCCAAAAAAAACCTCATAAGGGTCACGTGAAGAAGGATGAAAGGAAGGTTCAAACCCAAACCAACCCCACACCTGTCTCCATTGAAGTAAGTGTCCAAACAGATTTTTCCCTTGTTTCAACTGATGTAGGAACTCAGACCGATTCTGAGATACAAATTATAGCGAAAAAATGTTTGAAATTTATACCATAGGGACATTGAGATATTTTTTTTGTCTCTTCCATATTTCCTATTCTGAAACATCACAAAATAAATATATAGTGAAAATACCAAGTTTACTTATTTGAATAATAATCCAGGAGCATTCAAGAAGTTGTATATCATATCTTTGAAATTATAGAGCATAAAGGTCTGAATTTTGAACCAATAGGACATGGCGATATTTTATCTCTATCCTCCAAGTTTTATATTCCAAAACATCCTTGAACAAAATTTATACTCAAAATTCCAAACTAATCTATTTGAAAGAGATTTCAACATCATTCAAGAAGCCTAACTTCCTTACACCATATCTCTAAAATTTTAGTCAATCAAATTTTGAAATTTGAACTATAAATACATGAATATATTATATCTATATCCTCTAAGTTTAACGTTCTAAAACATCCCAAAAGATAATTTATAGTGAAAATTCCTAGATGATTGATTCACCCCATGAATCACATTTTTTCTTCCACATTTAGAATCCAAGAATCACCCAAAAAGTTATTCCTTATCTCATCTTGTGATTTCAGATATCTTATTTCTTGGATTGTGTTCAAATAATCATATTACCTTTATTTATAGTGTTTGTATATTCAATTATGGGTTTGACTTGTAAAACTGGTTGGATTGACCTGCTTGTACTTTGGTTAAGTCATCTTGACAAAATCTTTCATATCTCCTCATTTACATGGAGTTAGAGGGAGTTCCATATGCCATTGGAAATGTATTGGAATAATATTTCCAAATAGATATCCTATTCTCCCATTTGATCTAGATAATTTAAAGTAAAAATTATTTCAAAGATAGGGTATCCAAAAGGGGCATAAAAATTGCAAAAACAATATTTTTAACAATCTTCACTTTCCAATATTTATCTTGGACATAAGCAGTCTCCCGTTGTATTTTACATCAATGACAACAATATTTGCAAAATTAAATAATCCTTATAAAATGAGGACACCATAATTAAAATACTTACAAATGGAACTAGAAGGGTTATTAAAGAAAGGGTATATATGCCTAAGCATCTTACCTTGGGAAGAAAAAATGCTTTTTATGAAAATAAGGATGGAACATAGAGGATATGTATTGACTTTAGATAGATTAATAAAAAATGCATTGAAGAATAAATATCCTTTACCCATAATTTATGACCACTTTGATCAAATAAGAAGAGAAAATATATTTTCAGAGATAAATCTAACATTAGGATATCACCATGTGGGAATCAAGGAAGAAGACATCATCAACAAAAAAAATTTGGATAAGATTTTCATTATGTTCTTTGATGACATACTTATATATTCTAAGTTATATTAAAAACATGAACAAAATTTGAGCTTAGTGTTGCAAGTGTTAGGGGAACATCTACATGCCAAATTTATCAAGTGACTTTTTTATCAAGAGTTAATTCACTATTTTGGACACATTGTTTGAGAGGGAAGCACAGTTGTGGATCCAAAGAAGATTGAAGTCATTAGAGGATGGCCAAAACCAAAAAATGTTTCAAAAGTTAGACTTTTTATGGGATTAAATGGATACTACATGAGACATATAATGGGTTTTTCTAGGATTGTTCGTCCCATCACTTCTTTACTGAAGAAGGTAACTAAGTTTGAATGTACAAAAGATTGTGAAGAAAATTTCAACTATTGAAGAAATTATTAACTTGTGCATATATTGTGAATATTGTATATCAAAATCTAAAAATTGTAATATGGATAGATGCATGCAAAGAGGGTATTGGTGGGGTCCTTACTCATAATAGCTATGTCATTAATTATGAGCCCAAAAACCTTAAAGAATATAAGAGGTATTTTGACATGCATGTTTTGAAGCTTGATGCCATAGTAAATGCATTGAAATGTGGAAGCATTACTTAATGTGGAAGATATTTGAATTTAGGACAAAGTATAGTGGTTTTAAATATTTGTTTAAACAACCGCATTTAAATACTAGATGAACAAGATGGCTAGAAATTTTAAGTGAGTATGATTTTGACATCAAACAAATCAAAGGAAAAGGGAATAAATTTTTTAATACACTTAGTACAAGGGTACACTTATCCCTAATGATGGGTCGAGTGTCCACTCAATATGTTGGACATTTCAAAACCACTTACACAATCTATTTCTAGAAATTCTTTAGCAAGAAGGGTACATGTCACGCATGATACGACCATTAGTATGCATAAATTAAATTTAAAGGGTGTAATTTTAGAGGCTACTATTATAGAAAAACATTATCTATAGGAAAAAGAAGGTTTACAGTAGGATTATGTAAAATAAAAATTTAAAGAGTATAATATGAGAGAAGAAGCAATACCTATGCATAAAAGTAGAGTGTATGCTCCTAATTTTGAAAACTCAGGAAATTTGTGTTAAAAGAAATGCGTAATTCTCCATATGTAGGACATGTTTGTTTATAGAAAATAATTATAGTAATAATAAGCTAATAATTTTGGTTGGAATTGAAAAAGGATGTTATTGATTACATAGCTAGATGCATGGAATGTCAAAGAGTAAAAGCTAAGCATAGAGACCCGATAGGTTTGCTACAACCCTTACCAATCCCGGAGTGGAAATGAGAAGTGATAATCATTGATTTTATTGCTAATTTTCCTAGGACAATGATGAAACATGATTCAGTAAAGGTAGTTGTAGATAAACTGACAAAGGCTAACTATTATTCTCTAGTGAAACTAAGTCATAAGGTAGTTAGTATTGCAAAAATATACATGATGAAATTGCTACGTTACATGGAATGCATAAGGCAACTATTTAAAATAGAGATCCAAATTTTACTTCAAAATTTGGGAGAGCATTATTTAAAGGATTTAGTATAAAATTAAATTTTATTGCACCATATCATCCACAAATATATGGATAGATAGATAGAGTCAACCAAATGATTAAATAAATGTTAAGGATTTATGTCATGGATAATCCATCTAAATGTGAGGATTATTTGCATTTGGTTGAGTTTTCCTACAATAATGGGTATCAAGATTCGTTGAAAATGAGCCTATTTGAGGCAATATATGGTAGAATATGCAATTCTCTAGTGAGTTGGGATAACCCAACATACAAATTGGTACTTGAAAAAAAATTGCTCAAGGATATGGAAGAGAAGATGGTTAAAATTAAGTAGAATTTGAAAGTGGCATAAGATAAGCATGATAATTATGCAAATAAGAATAAGACACTTAGAGAATTTAAAGTAGGAGAGTATATATTTTTTAAAGTGAATCCTAGGAAAAGTTCCTTGAAGTTAGGAAATTGTATCAAGCTAGGAACCACATTCTATAGTTCATTTAAAATATTGGATAATATAGAACCAATTTCACACATGCTTGCATTGCCTACTTCCATGAATGTGAATAATGTAGCTCATGTATCTCTTCTAGAAAAATATGTGCATGATCCTAACCATGTAAGTGATAGGACTTTGATTTAGGTGGAGCTAGAAGGATATTTCTAGGTACAACTAGTGCATATACAAGATAGGAGGGTCATGGTGCTCTAGAAAAAATATGTAGGTTAGGTAAAGATCTAGTGGACATGCTATAGCCCTAAAAAAGTGCTATGGGACCTAGATGATGCAATGTGGGAGGCATACCTCATTTATTTTTGAAATTTTGAAAAATATGTATATATGTACACCTACGTCATGATGTGCACTAAGGATAATGCCAAAATAATGTGGGGGTGGGGGGGGGGGTGGGGTAATGTAATGTCCCATATTTTATCCTAGATCCATAATATATGTTTTTACATGATAAAAGGATGGAGAGCTTAGAAATGTAATATATTTTTAACATTAATAATAAAAATACATCTCTGACTGTATATGGACAAGCATATAGTTATAGGGGGTTATGATTCCACAAGAGATTGGGGTAGCTAAAAGTGCTAGACCAAATTATAATATTTATTAAACCAATCCTAAAATTAGTTGGGAAAAAAGAGTTACATGAGATTCTTGGGGAAGCTAAATGACACATTGTGATATTTCATATATTTACCAATCTTGATGGTTGAAAGGGTTTTTATTTCCTCATTCTTTATTTTTCATTCTTTTTTGTTCTTGCTTCAAGGAGAGAGGAAAATATAATTTTTTGTGAGATCCATTGCTAGTTGATTGTATGAGAAGACTACTTATTTTCCAAAAATATAAGGATGCTCGAGTGCATGGATGCATTAGAGTTTTGGGGAAAATGATCGAGAAGTGAGAATATCTATAGCTTATAGTGTTGATATTTCCTAGTTAGTTTATATTGGAGCCTTACAAATAAGTGGAATAGCCCAAGTTACTGCATTAGAGAGAAGGGGATTCCTTTCTTTAGGATATTTATATTGAAGGGGAAAGAGAACTATCAAGTTGAGATTGTTGCATAATTGAGTAGACTCTAATAACATGACAACTTGATTATCTATGTGATATTAGATTCATCCCAGGAACTTGTCCTCATAGCCTTAGCTTGGCAGTGACCTACTACCAATATATTTAGAGTAGTAGTGTGGTTATTTGATATATTTAGCCAATTGTTGGTGTGGTTATTTGATATATGTAGCCAATTGTTGGTGTGGCTATTTGATAAAGATGAGAGAGAGAGAGCCAATTGTTGGTGTGGTTATTTGATAAATATGTGTGTGTGTGTGTGTGTGTGAGAGAGAGAGAGAGAGAGAGAGAGATTTTGAGATTTTGAGCTTGTTGCTTCTTGATTCTTGATTCATTCAAAATTGAAGATATTTTTTACTATTTTACTCCTTACTCTTGATATTTAACCATTGGATTTGAGAACCCGTTATACCTTGGAGATCACATCATTGACCATTTCAAGCATATTTAGAGGGACATGCCATCTACAAGGATGACATGTGTCACTAGGAGGATACATCTTACACATTTTTTTATGGTTTATGAATGGATAAACTTCTTTAAGAGGATATTGGAGCTTTGAAACTATTCTTCACCTAATTTGAGAAGGCATACCACCTATTAGAGCTCATCTTGATTTGAGTTTTGTACATGTTGAATGGCCACCACCATTTTATTTTTGCTTGATTTTTCCACTTTTACTTAGTCAGTGGAGAATGTTAAAACATGAATTCCTACGTTAGATCTAGGGTTTTAGACTTGATATTTTTTTTATTATGGAGGGTTCGAGCTTCAAAACTATATATAAGAGAGGCTCTTCCATTTGTAATTGTTGTTGAAAATGCTCATAAATTTGAAAAAATATTGTTCTAAACTCTTTTCAAGGATTGAGTGGAATATGATCATTCTTTCTTGATAATGTGAGGGAATTTCTATTGGTGTACCGTTGTTGGATTATTATTTTTTATTTGTACTTATTAAAGCTAGTTCATGATTCTAAGGGGAAGAGAATATTAGCAACAATGGATGTAAACCGGGTGTGATACTTTCTCGTCTTAGTTTCCATGTCATTTTGTTAAGGGAATGAGTCTATTTGCATCTAATCTCATTTGATTTGTTTCATAGTTAATTTCCTAGTAAAAGCACACCTTGGATCCCAGCTTGAAGGTGAACCTCTTATATGCCCCTCCCTTTATAAGTTTTTTAGTATTTTTCAGCAAACTTAGGGCTATGGTGGCATGCATTTTGTAGCTCATACATTACCTAAAAAAATGTCAAAAAATAACTCTATAATATTACCCATTTAACCTTGTTTAAGGCTCAAATTCAATATGTAAACAATAACATGTTACATTATGAAAGAATATCAAACACACGCACACATTACATAAGAAGAATATATTTTAGGAAAGAATTCCAATCGATTTTGTATTCAGTCTTGATATGTATTTATACATAAGAGATGTGGCTGAAGTGGTTGTACCTGCTCCAAAGAATCATTCATTTTACCTCATAAATTTACCATTTTTTACTCACATTTACTTATGAATGATGACCTACATAGGCCTAAGAGGCCCCTACAACAAACCCCATATGCCAAATTTTGAAATTAAGTGCTCATCTCATCTTTCAACCATAAAAGCATTCATAAAAATCAACATTTTATTTTCTATTGTGAAATTCAAAATTTACATCATAAAATATGTTACTTCAAATTTTCCCCAAGTCTAATAAATGACCCTAATTTTTCATCTTTAACTAGACTTAAAATTTTGTTCTGCAAATCTAGAAAATATTTGCTACAATTTGACTAAATCCATATTTTCCTCAAGTCCTAAAGTTCCTTCATTTACCATTATTTTCCTAGACTTATATTACCTTATGGATTTGACCCTTGTATTAGGGAAGAACCAACTTAAAGTGTGGAAAATACTATGAAGGTGATGATGGGTGGTATTTCTAGGTTTCCCTTGGGGTTTCACATTTATGATATAAAATTTATATTATAAGATATCTTACTTTAGATTCACTACAAGGAAAAGACCCTCTAGTGGAGGTTATAAATGAGGTTTTAATGTTATAAAATTGGCCAAAATTGTCAAAAAAAATATTTCTACAACATTCGTTTTTAGCAACAAAGCTTTGACGGAGCTTCTAACGAAACTTCAACACAACTAAAAAAAATTGGGTGGCCGAAGGTTTTTACGAATGTTTTTCTCATCGGTGCGTGCATCATGCATGAACGCACTGGTGTGTTTTACCCTATACGCACCGGTACGTAAATATACCAAGCACTAGGATGGAAAAGAAACTTCGGAAGCCCGGGGCATTTAGCAATGTCCCAGTGCATGTCACCCACAAAGATGCACGAAACCGATAGAAGGTGCATGCACCAGCGCCGTTAAGGTGTAAAAACACACCGGGTCGTTTAGGTGTTAAAATGCACCAAGTCGTTAAGTTATAAAAACGCACCAGCGTGTTAAAGGCAAACCCTACAGGTGCATGCAACACCTATTCGCTACCCGGGTGGTAGTCGTCGATAAAGTGCACAGGGCATTCTAATTGGTATTGGTATTTGTGCGGTGACCATAGGTCATAGAAACACACCGATAAGCAGTATCATACAAACACACTGGTGCACAGTAACTAACTCGAACTGGTGTTCATTTTCTATTTTTAAGAAACATCGACCTGTGACAATGCAATTATTGCAATTTTTATAAATTCATTATTCATCAAAAGTCGACACATATCTTATAATAATATTCATATCAATTAAAATTTTATTAGTGCATTTGAATGTGATGTTTGGATGAATTTTTTATATCATATCATCAGATTTCGCATCTCTTCATTATAATATTTAATCATGCACATATTT
Organism: Pinus albicaulis; assembly: GCA_034641835.2. NCBI lineage: Eukaryota > Viridiplantae > Streptophyta > Pinopsida > Pinales > Pinaceae > Pinus > Pinus albicaulis. Next base: position 577,543,945 of record CM076573.1, on the reverse strand, counting down.
AATCAGTGGTGTAACATTTCACAACAACAATGGAGAACACAATACAATAAATTAAAACGTATTTTATTATATATATATGAATACGACACCCTTTGTCATACAAAAAGGGACAATTATTGGTATCCCTTTATCTTTCAATTGGGACACTATGTCCATTACATTAAAAAAAATGTTTGATTTCACAGACAAATATTTCAAAAAATACAATGCCTTGCTTTGATATCCAAATATATTGATTATCATTCTTCGCTGGAACTGTTGTCACTACTCGAGCTACTTCCATGACTTGGGGTTATTTAGAGGAATGTTTTGTTCATTGTGTTGATTGTTTTCTTCTTCTTTAAGTTCCATATACAAACATAAAAATAAAGTGTAATGAGTATATATACATTGGTGAGAATAATGAAAATTCCAAAATAAAATAATATACATCGATGTAAATCGAAAAGAAATGTACCATAGCAAGAATTGACTCACGAACTATACACATTCTTTCAAAACAAAATTTCATGACATCCCTTAACAATTTATTTGTTGGCGTAGTTCCATACTTTGTTTCCTGCAAGTTTTATACCCCATAAAAAATCATAGATTTAATATAAAATATTTTTTTGTTCTATTAATTATAGACGGAGCTAAGTAAAGCAAGATAGATGCTTACAAATTCCACAATTAATTTCTGATATGTGAACATATACTTACAACCCATATTTAACCCAAAGTCAATCAATTCTTCTGATGGTTCTTCTTTTTATGTTAGCACCTGTTTGAAGACATTCAATGATGATTGTTGTAAAACAACTTAAAATATACAAAACTGAAATCTAGTTAAGTTGTTATAAGGAAGTAACAATTTCTCACAAACATAGATATTAACCCTTTTCTTCCTTGTCGTCTTCTTTTATGTGCTGAATGGGTTCCATTTTCTTTTCTTTTCTGCAAGAAATTACTTGAAAATTAATATTTAATGCTAAATTGTTTATTATTTTACCTAATCGAAAAATTCAATGATTATATATTACATTTGAAGCACGTTGTTGTTGAGATGGCTCCTCGTGTGATGCAATTATGTCCATTTCTTTGACCATCTCTTTGTACACCTTTTTGGACATTCCTACTAGTATATTTCTGATATCAGCTCGTTCATCCTTTGAGATTTTCATAATCTTTCTGAAAATGTAACATGACAATAAACTATTTAATTTTTATATTGATATATGAAAAGTAAATATAACAAAAGTGATATTTATAAATGATTGCTTTGTAGTAATATACACATATAATTCTAGAAAAGCATTTAAAGGAATATTACTTTTTCAATCCTTCTTTTTTGTTGTTGTACGTTTTTGCTATTAAAAGTCTGACATGACTCTTTGATCAATTCTCTGGAAACTCATCCTGTAGTTTAAATAAAATTTGGTTCTTGGAATCATTAGATTAATTTTTTCAATGTAAGTGGAAATAACATCTATACATTCACTCCACTAGATCCCTCAAAGTTTTGTAAAAAAATTTCCCCTTTTGTTAACCTCCAGCACCACTCCAGATGAACTAAGGAGAAATTCATTTTTTTCTTAGAACAACATTCATTTTCTTCGTTGTTGGTCCCTGTAGAACATTAAACATATATAAATTAATATATTGTTTGAAATGTATTATGTAATATTTTTAAGTATATTATTAATTAAAATTCAAAAAAGAAACTCATATTGGATCGATAATATTTTTTCATTCACTTGATTCATCCTTCTGCAATTTTTCCATCAAGCTTTTATGCTCTTCTAGTCTTAGATTAGAAATAATATTATCGAGATTCGTCATTTTGTGGCTTTGTATGATACACATGAAACAATAAATATTAGTTAAACTTACATATAGTTCAAATATAATATTTTTTGTAAAATAATTACAAAGAACTTGCCTTTTTTGCTTTTCTGGATGTTCTATCAGTGTTTTTGTTACTTGAACTCTTGTCTGCCATTTATTTATCAATATGAAACCTATACCATTCATTAATAAATTTTATAAATAAATCACATACTTTTTAGGTAAAAAAAATAAAAAAAATCAAGAAAACGGTGCGCCTTTCGCAATGTATGCACCGAACGTGGTGTGGTAGGTTCTTATAAACGCACTGCCAATATAGTAGAAACATTGTACGATGCTCTTTGTCAACAAGGAGACCTGGTGTGTTATATTAATTCCAGAGCACTGATTAACATAAACATAAATTAATAAAAAAATGTTTTTATCAAAAAAAAAAATTTTGTCAGTATGCACCTGGTGCGCTATACTATAATCGTGCACCGTTGCACTATTTTAAAGAGTGCACACCAATTAAAAATATATATATTTTTTAAAAATCGTGTAAGGGCCGAAATGGATTGGGATCCAACTCTACAAGTGATCCCATGGGTTAGATGTCATACACCTATATATATATATATAGTAATACAAACACTATAAATCGAAAATGAAAAGCCCTAATTATGAAGTCTCATAAACAAGAAGAAGAAAGGGTTTAACATAAGAATGGATTTTTTTTGTTTTTTTCTTCTGAATTTTAATTAAATGTAAATATGAATAGATATTGTAAATGATTTTATTAGTAAAATTTAAAAATTCTACTATGCATGTATTAAATCTAACAAAAACTATAAAAAAACAATTATTATAGTAAAATTTAACAATTTTACTATACTACAGGATTTTTGTGTGAATCACCATATGTTTCAAATTCTGATTCTCTAAATAGTGTTGTTGTTCGAAAGTATTTTTTTGCTACACAGTGCACTCGTGCTCTCTTGCTCCAGGTATGTCTCTCGTGCAAATCCCTCCGTGAAAAATTTTGCAAAAATAACGAAATAATGAATAGATTTTACTATTTAAAGAACTTTATTATGAAATCAGATTTCCGAAAATCATTTTCCGCCCATTTTTCAATTTACCGTTTTTTTTCACTTCAAAAAAATAAATTTGCACTTTTTTTTCCTGATATTCAGTGTGTTTGTTAACTAACAACACCGGTGCGTCCGTTAATAAAACCACACTAGTGCGGTTAACAATACATTAGCACCGATAACAATAAGTCCTTTTTTTAAGGCACCGAAATTACTTTTAGGTATGTACACTAAAATTTATTGTTGACTTTGCTCAAATGCAGAGAGAAAATCTCATAATTATATCAAATGGACAATTCTTCAAAATCCATCTCATTCCATAATATTTCTCAAAGTCCATTGCAGAGTTCTCCCTATCTATCTCCAGATGTAATTACTTCAAATTTTATTTATATTTTCATTATCTAATTGAATTTATTTTTTTTATCCATGACAATCAGCTGAATAAAATTAATGTATACAAATTTGTAGGTTCGTGCAGATTCAGAATCGAGTTCAGATACACTAAATATTCAAACAGTTCCAAAACATCAGAAGCTCTTATTAGGAGAAGCATACCGCAAGGTGCGGTTGGTAGATGAAAATGGACAGTCGCTTCACCCTCCCAATTATAACATGCCATCTTACAGCCACAATCCTAAGACAATTATGTTAATAATAATTGTTTGGTATAATGAAATTATTTCAACATCAAAGCAATTAATCATGCATTGACGTGCTTACTAATTGATATCATCGATTTTGTACTAATCATGTTCAAATATATTTTTTGAAATTATTAGGAGTATAGTGATGATGACCGACCTACCTACCATCTTCCATTGCACCCCACGACAATGTCAAATCGAGAGAAGGCCAAATTAAGAGAAAAAATCAGAGAGGAACGATACCAAGAATGGTTGAATCAACCACCTATTCAATTCCCACTACGTCCAGATTCACCAACTAGGAATGACTACAAAAATAGTAGTTCTTCACAAGCTAGCAATGGAAGAAATCAAATAGAGGTTGGTATGGATTATTACTTAAGGGATACGACTTCCATGGAGACAATGTTGTTAGATGCATTCCAGAACGATGATCAGCTAGGGGATGATGCTCATATCACTAATACCTTTTTCGAAAGCCTTAAGTTTGCTTCCATCACCCCTCTCTTTGGACCTGGCGGTCAATCAAAGTCTACCCAGTTGAGGACAATGATGTTACAGTACAACTTGAAAGCAAATTTTGGCTTGTCGAATGCATGTTTCTCAGAAATTTTGAGGTATTTGACCATAAATTCCCTTATATTCTAAGAAATATAATCACACAATCAACATTACAAATGGTCAATTTTATGAACGTTAATAATTATCGGAATTAATGTACATTTAATATTGTCCATGAACAACTACAAGTTATTCAAAGATAAGGTTCTTCCGAGCAAAAATGTCTTGCTCGGTAGCTGCGAAGAAGCAAACAAATTGTTGAAAATGTTGGGTGTTGAGTAAATATCATATCATGCATGTCCAAATGATTGTATTCTATATACAAGAGAATATGCAAACAAATAGATTTGTCCAAAATGTGGGCATGATAGGTATGATAAATAAAAAAAGAATGGTAAGTCACGACGTCCTCCTTTTAAGATATTGAGGCACATGCCTATAATCCCAAGGATTCAAAGGCTCTTTTATTGCAAAGAATTATCTATGCTGCAGGGATGGAATGCCTCACACAGAAGTGAGTTGGGATTTATGTGAATCCCAATAGATTCAATAGCCATGAAGCATATAGAGGATACATGGCCCGAAAAATTCAAGGATGAAGTATGAAGTCTATGACTCAGCATAGTCATGGACAACGTCAACCCATATTCCCTCCAGAACACCAACTATTCTGTTTGGCCTGTAGTAGTGATCAATAACAACATCCCCCAATGGTTGTATATGAAGAATGAACATCTTATGTTGGCTCTCATAGTAACTAGTAGAAGACAAGTGAATAATATGGATGTCTACTTAAAACCATCGGTAGATGAATTGAAGGAATTATGGGATGGGATAAATGTATACGATGTATCAAGACCCATCACAGCAGAGAGCAGTTTTGAATTGTATGGAATATGTGCTTACACGACACATGATTATCTAGGCTTAGGAGTTTGCTCTGGTAAATGACATATTTATTGATTTGTTTATATTATACGTAACAATATTCTTTCGCATATTAATATTTAATTCGTTGTAATTGTTATGATATTCATGATATTCTTTAACCTGCCATGCATATTGTATACAATAATTTCGCAGGTATTGTAACAAAAGGGCATTATGGATGTAAATTTTGTGGACCTTCTCTAAAAGCTAGATGGTCCAACGACCTACGAAAGCTAGTGTATGACTTCTACAGGGTATTCCTCCCAGAAGAACACCCTTACAAAAGAGCAAAATTCGCTTTCAATGGTAAATGAGAGAGAACCCAAAGGCCTGCAATAATGACACCAGCTGAATGGCTTAAAGAATATGAGAGAGAGATGGATAAGGAGTTGATAGAAATGTTCTATTAAAATGTGGAGCCTATGTTCGATGATCCATAATTCTTCAACACCTATGTTGAGAAATTTCCCATTGGGATGAAACGTAAATATATATTTTGGGATGAAACGTAAATATATATTTTATAACCTCCCATATTGGGAGAATCTTAAGAATAACCACTTATTAGATCCCATGCATATATTTAAAAATGATTCATCTTCTTTATGGAGGAACATATCATCGAAACAAAGTGACACATTGGCTATTAGGAAAGATCTTATTATTTCAAAAACTAAAAATAAACATTAACCAAGACGATTAGAAAGTACATGATTGGAGGCAGTTGGTCCCTCTAATTGGTATTTCAAAGAAGGTGATGTCCCATGGATTTTTAAAAAAGATGATCTTTCTTTGGCAAAGGAAGTTGTAATGGGTGTAAGGGTGCCATCTTCATATGGGTCCTCACTACAGTGCTGCTTCACCATGGAAGACCATTTTTTAGGGTTAAAATCACATGACCATTTGAATCTTCTAAGAGTACGTATAATGTCAAAAGCATGATTTTATTATTCTTTATATTAATAAATTTTATCCCATGCAAGGATCATAAAACATAACTAATTTTGTATATTATTGCATGTGTTTATAACTTTGCGGTTTCATTATCCTTTGTTCGTGCATCGATGTGTGAAGCGTGACTTCCCCCAAGACCTAGGATGTGCCATATCTAAATTATCTGCATTTGTACGTTGGATCATGTCAAAGGAGATTCATGTAGCTAACCTTACACAGTGGTGTCAAGAGATAGTTGAGATTGTTTGTATGTTTGAGAAGGAATTGTCGACGAGTTTCATGGACTTGCAAGTTCATCTTCTAATCCACCTAGTATATGAGGTTGAATTAGTTGGGGTGGTTTCTTGTCGTTGGATGTTCTTCTTAGAGAGGTACATGAAGAAATTGAAAGGTTTTGTTCGACAAAGGGAAAAACCCGAGGGGTCTATGGCAGAGGGGTATATATCGTATGAGCCTTTCTATTATTCCCGTGAGTACATCAAGAATATCGACAACAGACCAGGTGTGGTGATTTGGGATGATGAAAGGGATGAAGAAAAAAGAGAAGGGGAGCTTCTCCAAATGAATGGAAAAAGGCGCTTGATAAAGAGTAAGCAACCTATAATTTTTCAAATTTACACAAATTAAATATTCACGTTGAACTTCGATATAATGTATATTTTGATCTCATATGTACTATATGTCAGTTTGATTTCATCAACAAATGCATAAATTGAAGCAATCAATAAATTTGTTCTTTACAATTCTGAAGTGACACAACTGTGGGTCTCATTATACGAACAAAACAGAATGAAATGGGATGGTGACAGGAAAGAATTCAAATAGTTGAATGGTAGAAGTGTGCCTTATCCTAATCATTTAAAACAAAATATGCCAATAATATGCCCCGAGGTGGTTAGTTTGGTCAACGCACCACCCGACATCAGTACATAGTTAATGGTGTGATCATGTAAACGACCGCACCGTTAATTATGTACTATTGTCAAGCGGTGCATTGACCAAACTATCCACCCCGGGGTGGTTATTTTGGTCAACACTCCGCCCAACAATAGTACATAATTAACGGTGCGGTCATGTAAATGACCACACCGTCGTGTTATTTTTAAATTTTTTATCAGTGTGCGTTTTCTTGGTACCGCACCGAGACCTGGTGCAGTTTCCGTTAACACCGTTCATGGTGCGGCTTGTAAATTTATAGGCAGCACCGTGAACAGTGTGAGTCGAACGGCTCGAACACACCATGCAGATTTTTTTTTTTTTACATGGTAAATTTTAACTGAATTTGACAAATTAATCCGCTAAAAGGTTTAGTTATTGAGAAAAAATTTGATCCAGATTTATGTAAGAACACAATAGAATACACATATAACCATAAATACAAAAATGCAGCAAAAAGAACACTTCATTTCATTAATATCAAATAATTGAAAGTTGTTTACATATAGAATGGAAATAAACTAGCTAGGGCATTGGTAGCTTATCTATGAGAAGAGATGTGGTGGCTATAGGCCTCTGAACTGTGTTACAATGAGGCTCTAGGGCCTATTTATTATTTAGAAATATGGAAAACCCTAAACATCTAAAACCTAACCCTAGAAAATGAAGCACCAAAACTATGGGCCCCGTTTGGGTAAATTGGTACATCAACTTCCCGGGGATGTAACTTTGGCATACGATCTCTGTTTGACATGTTAAATACCTTTTTAGAAATATATATCCAAGGAATACAAATTTTAAGTGAGAAACATTTTTTTATAATCCGCTTTGCTCCCGATTTTACCAAAAAACGTCGTTTAGGGCCTCAAAACGACTCCGGAAGTTCAGGGCCCAAAAAACTGCTAAAAATAGTAAAATGTGCTATAATTAAGGAAAATGAAAAACAGAAAGAAACAATGGTGGGGCCCCAAGTGGAATATTCAGGTGGCCACCAGTATCCACCTGGATCATTCCTCCCCCCTTAGGAAGCAATGGTCCCCATTGCGGTGATTTCCTCCATGAGATGAGGAAACTTCTATTGAACTTGAGCCCTATTGAACCACTTGCCTTGGTGTAGGAGTTGGCCAGCTTTGACAACCCAATACAGTTGGATCTTCTGCTTCCAAGTGTTCTTGATTTGCATGTCCATGATACAATATTTGGTGGCATGTTCCATCAGTCTGAGTTTAACATTGTTGGTGTGAGTTGTTCTGCAATGTTGGAGGTGTCTAGTAGAGGTGGGAAGTAGGGCCGAAGGTGGTCCACATTGAATACTAGGTGCAGACCAAGGAATGGTGGAAAACCGAGCTCCAAGGCATTGTTCCATACAATCTTGGTGATGGTGTATGGCCCATATTGAAGAGGGAAAATCTTGTGGTGGATTCTAGTGAGGCACTCCTTCTACAAATGTAGCCACACTTTGTCGCCGACCTGGAAGTTGTGTAGCACCCGATGCTGATCATGTCGTTGCTTGTACTTAGCATTGGCTTTGTCCAATATGTCATGAACCTGTTGGCAGATGTGCTGAATGTGATCAATGAATTTTTTCACTTTGTCAGCTTCAGATTAGACATGAGCCAAATCAGCCTGAGTAGCCACAAATGGCATGGCTACGTCAATGGGACATAGTGGTTGGAACCCTAGGCCCACCTGAAAGGGGTTATGTCAGTTGAACTGTGGAGAGCCTGGTTATAACTGTGTTGTGCATAGGGAAGGCTCTCATCCCATGTCCATAGATGCTTTGAATTGTACATGTGCAGAATGTGTACAATCATCATGTTGATGACCTTTGTCTGGCCATCAGTTTGGGGATGGAAAGTTGTGGACTTGGTGAGCTTGGTGTCCAACATTGACCAGAGGTTGGAACACAATTTTTTGAGGAATCTTCTATCCCGATCTAAAATGATACAGCGTGGGATCCCAAATTGCACCCACACTCGTTCAAAGAAGAGGTTAGCAGTGGATTCTGCTGTGATATTCTTCTTGCAGGCCGACATAATTGCCATCTTCGAGAATATGTCGACGACCACGAAAACATAGTCATTTCTATGCTTTGTAGAAGGAAGTCCCGACATGTAATCCATGGAGATGGATTCCCAATGTCGATTAGGGGTAGGTAGCAGGGTATAGAGGCCTTGCTTCTTGATGGTCAGTTTGGCAATGGCACAAGTTGTGCAGGATCTGATGTACTTCCCAACATACTGTCGAAGGTTTGGCCAATAGAAATACTTATGCAATACTGCCATTATTTTCTCGACCCTGAAATGCCCAGCGAATCGACTGTAGTGTGGTTCCAAAATCGTCTTGGCACGCTCGCTTGAAGGAAGACACAGTTGTCCCAGGTGACATAATAGTGCATCCTGGAGGTGAAAATTTGGAACTTGCATACCCTCCAAGAGTGTCTTGTATGTGTGGCCGAATTCCGGATCTCTCTTGTATAGAAGCGACCAATTAGAAGTCTCATGCCCACAAGAGTTGAGAATGGTGTTCAGCGCCACGATCGTTAGTCGTCTGAGGCAGTCTGCACATTATCGGTGTTGTCCTTCTTATACTTGATGTTCAAATGAAATTTTTCTACAACTTATGATGGCGATTGTTCTGCAACTTCCCTTGTGTTTGTATGAACTGCAGGGGTTGGTGGTCTGTGTGGATGAATGTTTCCTTCCCTAAAATGTAATGCTTCTATTGGCGGAAAGGCTTCACGATGGAATACATTTCTTTGTCATAAGTGGGATACTTGCGGACTGTGTCAGATAGTGTCTCACTGTGATATTCCACTGGATTCCCTTGTTGAGTGAGAACTTCCCCAATAACATAGTCAAAGGAATTTGTCTCGATCTCAAATGGTTATTGAAAGTCTGGTAATGTGAGCACTAGGGCAGAGAATAGGCGATGTTTCAATTCTACGAATGCATTCTGTTGAGATTCTGACCAAAATAATTTTTCTTTCACTCCTCCCTTGGTGACTTGACTCAAGGGCCAAGTGATATGAGAGAATCCCAACACGAACCTGCAGTAGAAATTAGCAAGACCCAGAAAACTGTGAAGCTCTGTTAGATTGGTTGGGTTGGCCAATCCCGAATTACTTCAATATTGGTTAGATGCACATTCTTTCCCCATTCATCAATAATGTATCCCAGATACTGAACCTGGTTCATGCAAAAAGTGCACTTCTCCAAATTGGCACACGAATTGTGTTTCCGTAGTGTTTGGAGGAAGTGTAGGATGTGGTGGAGGTGCTCTTCCCAAGTCTGGCTGAAGATCAGGATGTCATCCAAGTACACTACTACAAATGAGTTGTTGAATGGCCGCAAGATTTCGTACATCAGCCTCATGAAGGTTTCGGGAGAATTCGTTAACCCAAAATGCATGACCAGTCATTCACAAAGCCCTCCTTGGCTTTGAAATCAGTCTTCCACACATCGGAGGGTTCGATTGGTACCTGGTGATACCCAAAATTCAAGTAGATCTTGCTGAAATATTTCGCCCCTTTGAGTTGATCAGAAGGTCATCAATCTGTGGGATCGAGTACCTATTCCGGACAGTGATCTTGTTTAGCACCCGATAGTCAATACAGAGTCTCCAAGTCCCATCCTTCTTCTGCACCAACACAATTGGGCTCCCACGGAGTGATTAACTCAGTTGGATTTGACCTTTCTACAACAACTTCTGAATCTGCCTCTTGATTTCATCATTATCCATAACAGAGTGTCGATATATTGGTCCATTGGACAGTGGAACACTTGGGGTCAGATTGATGGGGTGCTTGACCTGACAGCGCAGAGGCACCCCTATGGGTGAGGTGAATATCTCCCCATACTCCTCCATGACCTTGTCCATTTGTTGTTTTCATGTGGAGGAGCCCTGTCTAGAGGTTGTGGCCATAGTGTTCTTCTTGCCCTGGGGGAAGATCATCTGGAAAAGAAATTTACCGATTTTGGAAATGAGCTTACAACATTTTTTTGCAGTAACCAAAGAGATAGTCAGAGGTGGTGGTACCTTTGGTATCCTATACAACTTATTTCCCAAAGTAGCAATAACAACGTGAGGTCGACACTCATACACAGCATGTCGCTTCCACAATTATGGTTGGCCTAATAATACATCAAAAACATCAAGAGGAGCAATGTCACATAATACCTCATCCATGAAGGGCTTGATGTTGTAGGGAAGACGACACCACTGGTGGACGCGGAGATCTCATCCTTGGTGAAGCCACCCGATGGTGTACGAGTGTGGGTGTGTTGTGGTCAGCAAGCCCAAACGCTTCATGACCTCTACTGAAATGAGGTTCTTTTGGCTCCCACTGTTGACCATAAACTATAGTGGGGAACCCTTTACCCACATCTGGGAGTGGAAGAGACGATCTTCCTCCTCTCGATCTTTCAGTTCCTCCTTCTAGATCTTTGCAGTGTCAACGGTTGTGTTGGGCTTTGCATCAATAATTTGCTTCCCTTTGTCATTACCCTTGTCAGGTTCTAATTCAGAGTCAGAGCATGCATCTGATTCAAAAGCCCTCATCTCGGCCACCAGTGACTGCTTGTCCCAACACTCACTTGTGTTGGGAGTGGATCCCTTATAGAACTCACACCACTTTCCCATGTCCTTCTTTGTCTTCGCGGTGTTTTTCTTTGCTTGTTGATTCGATAGGTTATCTTGGGCCTCCATGACTTGGCTTTGTCCTTTGTTCTGCGGTTTTGGGGCACTATTCCCTTTCTTTTGATTCGTAGATCCAAAGTATCGCTTCTTCTGTTTGAATTTCTACTCAATATTGGCAGCATACCGTTATGTCATACCGAGCGAGGAGATGTTGAAGAACTCCATTTCCTCCTGAATGTATCTGTGTAGACAACTGTGGTACTTCAGCACCAAATGTTTCTCTCAATCTTTGATACCCAACTTTGTTCGCAGGGTATGGAACAGATTCGTCATCTCATGCACATCTTGATCCCTTTGTTTTCGCAGCGTATTCCATTGTATGTACATTCCCTCATAGCTCCCCATTAGATAATATTGTTCCTTGATGGAATCTTGGAAAGAATTCCAAGTGGGTACAACCGAGAACAGAGAGGGTTCCCCCTCGTCCTTTTTCTCACATTAGGTTTCCCACCAGTCCTTGACATGGGGGGTAGCTTTGAGGAGTGAATAAAAAAATCTTCTCCCAGTTGGAAAAGTCATGAAACGAGAAATATCCTTCTAATAGATTCAACCATCTATCTACAGTGTCTACATCTATTTGGCCCTCAAATATGGGAATGTCAAAATTTACTTGTACCTCTAAAGTGATTGTTGGATGCAGATGCACCGCCGATGGGAAATCGTTGAAGGATCTAGGAAAAGTTATCCATCATCGCATTCCTTTGTTTTTCGAGGGCCTCCTTGAGCAATATTTTGATGGGATATCCTACTCCCTCATCTTTCTTTTCATCCTCCATGGGCATTCGTCGGGGTTTGCGAGGCTGATCTTGCAAAGGTTCAACTAGATCGAGCCCTAACTCCTTATACCCCGACCTCGTTGGGGACATGCAAAGGAGGATCGAGAAAGAGTAGATCGCTCTAATACCACTGATCTGGATTTATGCAGGAACGCAACAGAACACACATATAACCATAAATGCAATAATGAAGTAGAAATAACACTTCAATTCATTAATATCAAAGAACTGAAATTTGTTTACAAATAGAATGGAAATAAACTAGCTAGGGCGCTGGTAGCTTATCTCTCAAAATAGATGTGGTGGCGACAGGGCTCTGAACTATATTAAAATGAGGCTCGAGGGCCTATTTATTATTGAGAAATAATGGAAAACCCTAAACATCCAAAAACCTAACCCTAGGAGATGAAGCGCCAAAACTATGGACCCCGTTTGGGTAAATTGGTACATCAACTTCTCGGGGACGTAACTTTGACATACGATCTTCGTTTTATACGCTCAATACCTCATTAGAAATATCTATCCAAGGACTACAACTTTTGAGTGAGAAACATCTGTCTATAACCTATGTTGCTCCCGGTTTTCCCAAAAAACGTTGTTTAGGGCCTCAAAATGGCTCCGAAAGTTTAGAACCCGAAAATTTGCTAAAAATAGTAAATTGTGCTATAATTAAGGAAACTAATAAACTGAAAGAAAAAATGGTGGGGCCCCAAGTGGAATAAGCGGTGGCCGCCAATATCCACCTGGATCACAAGTATATTAATTGTACATTTGTGCGTCGAAGAGGCATATTTGTTGAGGAATAATAAAAAATAAATTTTCCCACCGTTTTTTAAAATTTGAAATCCACACAATGAGCAATGGACGATAGCAATGCGGGAAATGGGAAAACCAATGGCAGGGCGCCTCAGAGAATAAAAACTCTCACCAGTTCTTGAGAGCTCTAGAGAATTGAACAAGTAAAAATGAGGTTTTTACAGCCGGTAAGTTTTTTTAAATTAACCATTTTTCAGTGTGCTCGATTTTGAGATGCACCGGGCGGTTTTATCAATGGTGCACTGCATATCATTACAATGTGCTAGATTACGGAGACGCACCAGGCGGTTTTATCAATGGCGCATTGAACATCGTTACAGTGTGCTAGATTCGGGCTGGTTTGTACGTAGAGCACCGGTGCGCTGGAGTACTGAGACACACTGGGCCAGTTTGTGCAGAGAGCACGGTGTCTCAATGTGCTAATTAATAGTATGCACTGGTGTGCTTTTCATAAAACGCACCAGTGTGTGTTATGATTAGAAACACACTACAAAAAAAACATCTGCAAAAACCTCCACCCGCCAACCTCTTCTAGTGACCTCCGTTAGAAACGAATATTTGGGTTATTTTTATAAGAGCTTCCTCAAAAACATCCGCTAGAGGCTTTTTTCCTTGTAGTGATTTTCCTTAATTCTAGGGAGTAACTCTAATCTATGATACTTAATTAGACTTAATTTTTTTTTCCAAATCTAAAGTTTATTTGCTACAATTGGAATAAAACCAAATTTACCATAAATTCTAAAGTATCTTCATTTACTACCATTTGCTTGGACTTAGTTTATATTACAAATTCCACCATTGGATTATAAAAGAATTGTTTTAAAGTGAGGGGAAAATACTATTAAGGTGATGGTGGGTTGTCTTTCAAGGTTTCCCTTTGGGTTTCCTATTTATGACTATAAGTTTTCAATTTTAAGTGAAAACCTAATTGGTAATATTTTGGTGTCATTTCTAGGAATAAAGTTAATTCCCCTTGGCCTTGACTTTTCATATTCATAATTTGATGAGCATAGAGTTAAAATTTTGTTGTACAATCTCATTTAGCAACTCCACAAATCAAATTTTTTCCCAAGAGATATTCCACAAGAACATTATCACAGGGCCTTATTCATCAAATCCTAGAACTTGAAAGGAATTATAGAAGAATAATAAATGGATTATAGAATTCAAACAATCAAGACCTTGCTATTGTTGAATATATAAGGTATTTTTTTGAAAGGGACCCATCTAATCCATTTAAAGTCAATTTGGTTGCACCTTGGATGGATGAAAATTATAAGCCTCTAGGTTTCACCAACATAAATGGATATCCACATGATATCCTAGAGAAGACCAATGATTAATTACCTTCGTTCTAGGTGAATAATGTTATATTTTCTAAGGACCATTAAAATGGATTTATGGCTATGATTAACAGGAAAGGTATTAGGCATTTATATGTTCTTATGAAGTTATTTATTCTATCACTAGAGGAGGATGAAATATGTTGGTTCACAAACTTACAAAAGAATAGTATTAGCACCAAGGATTAATTGGAAAATGCTTTTGTTGTAAAATGGGAAGAAAGTAAATACAATAGGTATTTGTCGAATTCCTAAGTAGTGCAAAAATAAATTAACATGAAACTATAGGAGATTTCAACAAGAGGTTTAACCAAATGGTGAAAAAGCTACATACAAATATTATACCTACAAAGTAATCCATCCTCATATATTATCTTGAATCATTCGATGGGCAGCTCAGTTTCCAAATAAGAGAAAAATATTCCTAGTACCTTAACATAGCCCAAGGGTTAGCAATAAAAATTGAGAAGAACATGATTGTATTTGGAAAAATAAATCAATCAAGTTCCTTAATGGCTAATACTACTAGAACTAAAATGATATTTAAAGCAATGAATACAATTAAGCCCACTCTAGGTCCCATAAAAAGCTTAACATAAGTTATTTAATGTATGGATTCTAGTTTTACCAACATAACACATTCATACAAAATATATTGGTACAACTAGAGAGAGTTCAAGAGCCAAATATATAGGGTTAAGGTCCTACCCTAACTTCTCTACCCTATATTAACTACGAGTTAATCAATTGATGTATGCAACTATCATGTTTTAATAAGGCCCATTAGATAGTAGTCTTAATTTATTCATATCATCATCCTCTATTTCAATTATGTAATAAATTCATTTGTATATATAAATCATAATTTCAGAACAAGGAATTTAAACTCATCTAGTCAAATATGCAGACTAGGCAACCGACTGAGATGAAGTAATTTACACCTGAACCTAAATAATCATTTATGGACACCACCCCTTATCTAGGCTATGATACCACTAGAGTGGAGTATGAAAATAAGGTTATGAATTAGAGTAGAATAGCTCCAAAAAAAAATCTTTTTCATTATTAAGTTTCTTGAGAACATTGCAGCTCTTAAGCACCCACATTGCTTGACCAACACAACACAAATACTAATTTCTTCTCTGCTACATATTTCCTTAGAAGTTCCTCACTAAAAAACTCTTTAATGTGTACATAGAAAGTCCAAGATGATATTTCATGACTTTACATAATTTTCTTGATTTATTGGCTCTTTTTCCAAGTCCAATGGTTCATTTTCATGGTTGGTTTTTTATATAATGTAACATTTTTCTTTTTCTTCTATTCCATGTACCTAAAGCTTCTTCCATTTTTATTTTCTAATGACCTCTTCCCTCCCATTCAAATTTACCATGCATTATGATAACACGAGAATTTCCACATAACTATTTTCTTGTTCCAAGAATATAGGGAGGACAACTTGCTAAGTTCTAGGACATGATGGCACAAATAAAGGATTTGTTTCCTCCACTCCTCTTAACCTCTTTTAACTTTGCAAACTAAGTTTTGAATAAATGAAGGTTCAAAGTAACATAAGGCATATATTTTTAGGCATAAATCCACCAATATCCCCTTACCTTCTCCTCTTGTAGTATCATAGCCCCTATAGATGCTCCTACTCCACCAACCTTGATCATTTTTTATTAATTAAGTAAATATAATATTTATAATTTTCAAGAGGCTCAAACTAGGATAATACAAAAAAGTAATGAATAATGTTCCTTAAATTTATTTTTAGAATTCCCTTACTCAAGACAGGCATGGAAAGAGGTTGAATTCCATACCCGTCTTCAACATTTTTGAGAGAAATCAACCCTGGAAGATTACTTTCAAGAGTTCTTTATTAGAAGATAAATGAATGAATATAGAACACTTTCATACTTGATTGCTCCAGGAATCTAGTTAGAGTGGACTGCTATACTTTTTGAGGATGTCCAACTTCCCACTTTCAAAGTTTCATTACAAACTCTTTCACTATGTGATTCTTCTAAGCCAAAACCTAGTCATTTGATATGAGAGATGATTATGAACATGGATTATGTATTGAGCTTCTTTGATGGAGCTTGCTAGGGTCCAAAAAAAAATTTAGTTTGGGTTTTATGTTATTTACTACTAAGATCATTATTTCATTAGTAAGGAAAATTTGGGTGTTGGGATAAATAATCAAGGTGAATTTATAGAATTACTCTTCCTATTGAAGTGTTATTTAGATAATAGTATTATGCGACTCCGAGTATTTGGAGACTTTTTGTATGACTATCAAATGGATGAACGATGAAATATAGGTCCACAATAATGGCCTTTCATAGCTAGCCTTACATTTGAAGGATATCTCTAGTCATTTTCAAACGATTAGTTTTACTCAGACATTTAGAGAATTGAACATTTTTGTTGATTCACTATCTAGAGAAACTTTTCACTTAGTTATTAGTTTTCTTGTCTTTAGATGACATTACTGAGATACATTTGGTTTCCTTAAGGCGTTAGTAACCTTTTAGACTTTTATCTTATTAGAACTCAATTAGATATCTAAGTTTTTGGAACATTTTATGTAAATGATATTTGTAGTGGACCTATTGGTCATACATTATATCTGTATAAACACCTAAGGATTGCATATTTAGTTTGTCTTGAATAGAAAGTACATTTTTTTTCTTTCGAAAAAAAAGAATAAGTTAGATGTTATAATCACTAAATTAATTAGAAGGCATGCAATTTTTCATCCTTCCTCCACTTAAAAGGCTAATAAATAAGTCAATAATGTAATTTAGATAAGAGAAAGACTAATGAATGAAAAGATAATGTAATTTAGATAAGAGAAAGACTAATGAATGAAAAGATAATTAAAGGTAGTAATCACTAATAATTTTAATCAATAAATCCAATATTTTCAACTCTAAAATAAGACATAAAATTGATTTTTTAATAACAAAATAAATAAAATACACTTTAATATTAATTAAAAACAATAAACTTAATCAATATAAAATTGTGAATATGAATAAAAACTTATAATTAACAACGTATCCATATACAATCAATATCAAACTTAATGTTATATATAATACCTCACAATATACATGATCATACAAAATACATAAACATTATAAATATGAAAAAATATATATATAATAATGTAAAATCCAATCAATATCAAACTCAATACTATATATAATACCTCACAATGTACAAGATCATGCAAAATACTTAAACATTATATATATATATATATATATATATATATATATATATATATATATAATCAGTAGGCATTATATATATATATATATATATATATATATATATATATATATATATATATATAATCAGTAGGCATTATAGACAATTTTCATGAACAATATTGAATAAAGAGAAAATAAATGACCATTTTCATGAAAAAGATTGAATAAAATATATTATTTTCCATTTTGAAATTATACATTATAAAATATTTTGAAATTTATTTATTATTATTATTTTTTAATTATTATCATTTTAAATTTTAAATATTAAATATTATAAATTATAAATATATATATAATTAATTTTTAAAAAAAATATTATTAATATGAAAAATTAAAAGAATTAAGTTTATAGGATGTAAAGAAAATGGTGATAAGGTGTTTGTTAAGGCACCTCGTGGTGTAAAGGTCATTGGTTCAAAATTCTGTAGGAAAAAATCTAGCCATGCTAAGAGTTAGTATGGCCCCGCCCTCGGTCAAATGTGATCCCATAACTTAACCCTTTAAATGATACTTACATTAGAGTTCCAATAAATATTGAAATACCTATAATCTGCCTCGGTCAAATGTGATCCCATAACCTAACCCTTTAAATGATACTCACATTAGAGTTCCAATAAATATTGAAATACCTATAATCTATGTTAACGGTAAAAGTCTAAATTGAAGAATAAAAATGGCACCAAATTTTAACCATTTAAATGATACTTATGTTAGAGTTCCAATAAATATTGAAACTTGTAAGCCTACCTGGCAGTGTTGTCACTGTTATCCTTTTAAATTGAAGAATACAAATGGCACCAAATTTTAACCATTTAAATGATACTTATGTTAGAGTTCCAATCAATATTGAAACTTGTAAGCTTAAGTAGCGGTGTTGTCACTGTTATCCTTTTAAATTGAAGAATAAAAATGGCACTAAATTTTAACCCTTTAAATGATAGTTCCAATAAATATTGAAACTTGTGAGCTTATTTGGTGTTGTCACTGTTATCTTTTTAAATTGAAGAATAAAAATGGCACCAAATTTTAACCTTTTAAATGATATTTATGTTAGAGTTCCAATAAATATTGAAACTTGTAAGCTTAGGTGGTCATAATGTTGTCAATGTTATGAGTATCTATTGAGTCATTAGTATTATCTTCTAGCTATCTTTAGAAGCCTCTATTGTTTCTATAAATTAAGTTCATATATAACTCATTTTTTCAAATAATAAAGTGTGTTTCTCTTCTTTATCTTGTAATCTCTTAATAAAAAAATTATTTAACTTTGTAATTTGATCCTTCAGTATTTTAATACTCTTTCATGGTATCAGAATTATACTAAGAGGTATCAAAATTATACTACGAGCTGCCTTCTATTTTTCAAGATCTATTTTAAAGATTTTAAGATCAGTTTAGGATTTGTTAATTGCCAAGGCAGCGTGTAAGTGAGTATAGTTCATTTTCTAGTCTCACATTTGCGCAGACCTTTTCCAGCCGCTCGATTATAGTGAAATTCCAAAAAAATTCAATTGTTTGTAATAGTGGTGTTGCTAAAAAAGAGTTATATTGGAGATAGGTGCAGCGCATTTGCAATGCATGTAGATTAGTTCAACAGTCAGCCGTAAGTTTTCCTTTTTCTTAAGTTTGCCCACATAAATTTTCAAAAGAGAAAGGTTGTTTATAATTTACTCACATTTAAAAAAAATGTGACAGACATTATTTTGATCCACGTAAAAAAGAAGGTATAATAAAAATAGACGGTGTATTAAAAAAAAACCGAAAAACACCTTGAATAAAAATGAAAATTGACAAGGTATTTTTATTTGTCCCTCATTTTAATTTGCCTTCTTTAGGAAGAAAAATTATAGTTAAAAATTATTTACTCGAAAGTTTTTTCCCCAAAAGAAAAAGTGAGTATTTGTTTTTTTTTTTTTTTGGGTTAAAAGGAAAATTGGGAAAAAAAATTAAGGCTAAAGTTTTTTTCCCAAGTTAAAAGAAGAAGTGAGTACTTTTTTTTTTGGATTAAAAGGAAAATTGGGCAAAATTTATTGACTCATGTAAAAAGGAGAATTTGGGAAAATATTACTGGAATTTTTCAAGCAAAAATTATTGGCAATTTTTTCACTTGGTAAAAAGAGATTTAAGAAAGTTTTTTAGGCATTGTCTTGTAGTAAAATTGGGGTTTTGAAATTATGGTAAAGTTAAGGATAATATATTTACTTACTTTGTACAACTATCATATTTGGAAAAGAAAAATGCAACAATTACTGCAATCTAAGGGGTTGTGCCAAACATTAAGTGAAAACCAACCGAATTTTACAAAAGAATTCAAGATTTTTTTTTTTCCACACAAAAAATCGGTAACCTTTTATTTATGAAAATGAAAAGTTACACATAGCATATGCATTGAAGCATTTTCAGATATTTCCCATTGGGCTCGTGTGCTTTGGCACACAATGCTGCGTAGCGAGGCTACCGTGCATTCAGAAAGAATGAGAAAAAGAGAAAAAGAAGGGAGGAGGAGACAGTAAAAACTGGTTCCAGAGAGTGAGTAGAAACTCACACCTCATGTTTTTCTTCCCTTCTTCTTTTCGACCTTGCGCCACTCTCCTTGGGTGGGCTCGATCGTAGCTAGGACTAACTGTGTTTCTGCTTTCTGTGGACCTGTATCCTTGTCTGAGTCTGAAGTATCAGAGGGATGATGCCGTTTGATCCCTCCCATACTCAGATCCTCACTTATCTTCTCTGCCTGAGTTGAATAGGATTGTGAATCCTTGTTAGCTGATATGATTTCCTTTTGGGTCTCTTTTCCTTGGGTTGTCTCAGTATTCTCTGTGGGAGTGACTTCCTCCTCTGCTTCTGATTCGTCGTCCTCTGAGTCAGGAGGGGGATATTGCCACCCTTTTCGCTGCTTCCCTTTCTGCTTCTTTTTGCTGTTTTCTTTCTTGGCTTCTGGACATGTACTTTGTAGGTGTCCTATCAGCCTACAGATTCTGCATCTGAAAGCAGTATTTTCATAGTCTAGTCCTTGCAACCAGTTTTTTTGCTTGTATACCAGCCTTATACTTTCCGGCAGTCCTTTACTTAGATCAACTTCGACACAAATTCGTGCAAAAGTGAAGATCCTCTCCTCAATCCTCTCCAGATCTGTTTTGATATATTTCCCTAAGCTGTTCCCAATACCTTCCAGAACTCGTTCACTCCAAAAGTGAAGAGGAAGGTTATATAGGCGGACCCAGACCGGCATTCTGGAGACTGTCATTTTGTTTGGGTCGAAATCCGGGAACCATGGGGTCATAAAAAGACCCGTTGTTCCCCAAAACCAAGGCCCTGCCCTGATGATTGTATCTTTGGCTTCCGTGGATGCGAACTTAACAATGAAAAAACCCTTGGAGCATAGATGTATATCACATTCCATGGTCCAGTTAGTGTAGATCCAGTGAAATAGATCCATTGGCTTTGGCCAAAAACTGTTAAATCGACAGATTAGGGCCTGAGTTTCATATGACTTAACATCTTCTTCTAGTCCTGTAGAATCAATGTTGAGGGCTGGGGTTTGCCCAAGCTGATCTACAATGTATGGCCTAGGTATATGTCCTCCTTGGACTGGAGGGGGCCCTGGATCTCTGTTACCCTGTAAGATATTTTTGTAGGAGAAGCCTCCCTTGGGTTGTTGCTGAGTTGTAGTCTTTTTCCCCTTGTCTCCTCCTGTGGAGCTTGGATGTCCCTGAGGCACAGCACCTCCTCTCAGCCTAAGGTTTAAGACTATGGTTGTTTCTGGGCTTATATCGTAGTTCTTCAAATTTCTGCTATCCTGAAGGGACCATCTACCACTGACCAGATGCTGGATCTGAACAGGGTATCCCATCAATGCCCAGATTTGCTGTTTCAACTGCATAATGGTGCTTTCTACATGTACCCATACTAGACTGGTTTTCCCCATAGGGGGTTTAATAAAAATCTGAAAAAAAGTTAATGTTACCTGTTGCCGGGGTTCTGGCTGTTCTAGCTGCCCGTTTCTTAGCGCTGCCTCAAGGTACGAGTAAGGGGGCTGCCCCCGTGGTATGCATTGAAGAGACCTCTTCCATGCCTCATGCCAGATCTGGAGAAGATTGGGCTTAGGCTCCTTTACGCCCCAAGGGAAGGAAAAGAAATCGATGTAATCTATAGCTGCATGGCTGCCAGATTCCTTGAAGATCGTCAATCGCGCCATTGCAACCTCTTCTTCCTGTGGAGGACCCCCCCAAGCCAGATCCATAACTGATGGGAGACAAATCATATCCTGGGCGATCCGAGCTGTCTTGACATTGCAGGATTTGCCTGGGGCTGGATCCGCATGCGATCTATCAGGTTTGTGAAGCCCCGATCCACCAGCATGTGAGCCGCACCACCGATCTTGTCTTGGATTCTTTGATTTCCCATGTTGCAGGCCCCATGGGGGAAAGGGCGCAACGGCGTCTCCAGCCGAGTCATTATTTGCAGGATCTTTTGCGCTGAGCTCCTTGGCAGAGCTATGAACTCTGATACTGCGAAAGCCAGTGTGGGGCGCGGCCAAATCCAAACCAGGATCCACGGCTACTGTGGCCAGATCCGCACAAACCTTGGCGGCGGCGGCAGAGCGCGAATAAACCCTAGCGCGATCCATCACCCACTTTCCAAAAGAATTCAAGATTTGCCTACAAGAATAAACTATTTTGATGTGATTTTCACCCAAAGATTTTTATCACAAGAATAAACTAGATGAAGGAAAGTGGTTGATTGGGTTGCATGTTTCATACAACCTATTATTTCATCTTGAAGAATGTAAAACTACCAAAGGAAGTTGGGAAAAACAAACTTATGTATTTAGAGATATCATTGAGTTTCATGCATGTTAGAATTGGAAACTAATTTATCAGCCCTAGTACTTGACGAGCATGCCTCTATTGAAGAGTCTCTTGTTTAATTCAACTCTTTGTTGTCTCAATTAAAAGCATGTGGTAAGGATAAAAAAGATGATGGATGTATTTTCTTGATTTTGTCAAAACTAAAGGGTCATTTTCAAGTTTTTGCATCTACCTTCTATGCAACAAGGGATTCCCTCTGTGGCAGATTTAAAATGCCCAGCTTTGAGATATTTTGTGACTATATCATAAGAAAAATATCTAATCTCAAGCAACTAGATGTTCTCTTGGGCTCTTCAAATCAAGCTTCGGTGGCTCATAACTCCATGAAAGGTAAGCGCAAAGCTCAGTTTCGACCAAAGAAAAAATTTGCACAAGCCCGCAAGTATCTCTCCAAGCCTAAGAAGAATACTAAGTCTTCTCCTCCAGTTTCTAAGAATGAAGAATCCTTCTCAAAGAAAAAAGAAAAACAGGAAAAGAAGAAGACCAAACAGATGAAATTTGTACTTTTTTTTGGCAAACAGGGACATATTGAAGCAAGATGTTGGATAAAGTTGAATGCCTTAGAAGAGGCCATGAAGAAACACAATATTTCAATAGGAAAGGGACATGCTCTATCATCCCAAGCCATGCGTAAATGTACAAAAACTTGGATACTTGATTCAGGATCTTCACATCATATGACTCCTTATCAATACCTACTTCCCTCTACATCACATAGCAACATCTCACAAATTGCAGTTGGTGACTCTACACAACTTGAAGTCTTGGGATGAGGCACTCTACATATGACACATGGGAGCATTAACAATGTGCTCCTAGTCCCTAAAATTTATGCAAATTTATTGTCCATTTATCAGATCTGTCATTCTAGTAATGGGAAAATTGTAGAGTTTTCTCCAAATGAAGTAGTCATTAGAGAGATATATGATCCTGCAGTTGTTTTTGCTATTGGACAAGCTAATCATGCCTCTAGACTATATAAGTTTGTCTACTTCGAGCCTTCCTCTGCTTCTTGTTTTATAACTCATGTTGATTCATTGAGTAAGCTTTGGCATGAAATATTTGTTTATCTCAATTATATATATTTGCAGCAAATGTACACTCAAAATTTGGTTTCAGGTATTCGTAAGGTTTCATGTATTGATGGAGTGTGTGCAGGTTATGCCCTTGGAAAAAAACCACCAAGATCCATTTCCTGAAGGGAAAGCCTCAAGGGAAAAAGAACCTCTTGAGTTGGTGCATAGTGATGTCATGAAATTTTCAACTCCTTTTTCAGGGGCCAAATATGCATTAACTTTTATTGATGATTTTTCACAATACTCTTGGGTGTATTTTCTCAAGTACAAAAGCAAGGTATTGCAACCTTCAAGACATTTAAAGCTCTTGTTGAGAAACAATATTCATGCTCCATTAAAAATATACGCATAGATAATGGGGGGAATATGTCAACAAGGAATTTCACAATTTTTGCAAAGCACATTGTAATATTCCAAAATTTGCATGCAGCAAATTGGAATATTAATTTTTGCTTGTATCATCTAGGAGATGAATAAAATGGGTAAAGAGACCCATAAGTGGGAATAAATCCCTCATAAGTGTGAAAGGGATCATTGGAGCAGATTATTTTGCACCTTCCAGTGTGAAAAGGGGCAATTTTCATGAGGACAAGGTCAATTTTGACCAAGTCAACAGTGTTGCCTACGAGGTGTAGCTTGCTTGGGAAGACAACGCAATTTGAGAGGGAGAAAGATTCTTTGTGGAATAAACCCTAATTTGTGGGGTCCAGGGCAAAGAGACATTCACTTGCATAAAAGGAGGAAGAGGCAGCCATAGTCAGACATCTTTGAGTTTATGATTATTTGTCTGATTAGACTATTTGCAGTCTCTAGCTGTTCAGCTGAGTTGCAGTGTTGTTTAGCACGAGGGTTTCCTGTTTAGGATTTATTCTCCTTCTTGAGAGGCCTCTTAAAGGATTACACTTCATTTCTCCACATCTTGGCTCAAGGCCAAAGCCACTTCCATCAGTCACTGCGTTATTTCTGCTGAAGTATAACGTAGTGTTGTTGGGTGTTGCAGTGGAGGGTTCCACAACACCTTTCCTTGGCTCATCTTTCAGAGGAGGGAGCTCCTATTCCTCCGAGAGGTTAGTGAAGGAGATTTCAGAGCTGATTGCACATCTTTGGCACCAGGCCAAGCATTCTCTATCTCCTACAGTGCAGTCCAGCTCCTTGACTACATTATTTCTGAGCACATTTGCAGTGGGGGTTGCACCACTACTTTGGAGGGAAAGATCTTCAGGGATTGGATCAACCTTTCACTTGAGAGATCCATTGGATGATATCTATGCATCATATGCAACATCATCAGCTATCTTCATCCATTTCTATTTTCTGAGTTGCAGTTGCTGCCCAGCAACTCCGACATTTCTGCAGATTTTCCATTTGTACATATATTTCAACCAATCCTCTTAAGGATTGTTGTATTTATATTTTCAGGGGTTGAGAGCTTGCTCCACCACCTTTCTTGAGCTAATATTGCTATATAATTGTATTTTCATTTTATATGTGGCAGTGTCTCCTATAGACTGCGCTGCTATAGCCATTGCTTCCTTCATGTAGCAGGATTTTCCATTTATCATGTATATGTTCTATTGAGAGAGGCATTTCCCTAATTGAGTGATTGTTTCCTCAAGAATTTGTATACATTGTTGCTACTATGATCTAATATGATGGCTATTGGGATCTTCTGACTATTTCTGCATTCATCTAACGTTGTTGCTCCATTGAGTGTTCATAAATTGTTGCAGTCCCTTCATCGGACATTTTCCAAGGACAACTAGGTGGGGGAGATCTATTTAACCCACCTAGAAGGATTTATTTGGAGCCTCCTCTTGGATTCAGCACTTAGATACATTGATCTAAGGGATCCAGGTCTTGGTTTCAATTCCTGTAGCAGCCATTACTAGAAAATGCGTTTTCCAGTCATGCCTTGCTAGCAGATCCCATTTTGGGATATTACAGTGGTATCAAAGCAACTTTCTTGGCTCAGCCTGTGAGTCTCAGCCCAAGAAGATCAGAAGATTGAAGAGGATGGGTTTTATCTCATCATATTTCAGATCCATGAAGAACCTCCCCATGGAGGATAAGCAAATAGAAGAGGAAGAACTCTGCACTTCCTATTCTCATAAAAAAGGAGACAGAATAATGAGCAGGAAAAAGTCTTCATCTGCTAGAGGAGCCAAAGGGGATAAGCTCACAAAGATTCTTCCTAAATCTGTACATAATATTCACAAATATTTCAAGAATATCAGGAGGGAGATGTATGAAGAATCTCCGAGAGGGTTTGAATCTAAAGGAAACTCTAGATTGTCAAATGAGGAGTGTGAGCAAGCAGCTACACACCAGAACACACAACGCAGTCACATGCCTAGGATTTCCAGAATAGAGATGGAAAGAAGAGAAGAAGTTGCTTGGAGGGAAAATCTTAGAGATTTCCTGAAGGAGTATGAGTCTCAAACTCAAAAATACTGAGATCACCTCAGTTTTTCAGAGTTTTACAAGATCAAGGTGAAGAGAAAAGAGCAGCAGGATAGATTTCTTCTATCTATCTTTGAGGGTTCACCTACATGTTTAGCCAAAGCTTGGGTGGAGGAGTTAGACACCTTCTTGTAGCAGCACCAAATGCCGGAAGATGAAGCCATCAGAGTTGCAACACTGCATTTGAGAGGTAAGGCCTATGCTTAGTGGATCTTTGAATCATTTTCTTTAAGAAATGTAAACATTACATCTTATGCAAGTTTCACTAAGGCCTTAGTGAAAATATTTGATGGAAGGATTCGTGAGACACACATGGTGGATCTAAACAAGGAAACTCAAACAAAACCCTTGCATGAAAAAGCAATTCCGCTTCAGAAAACCTTGGAGGAGGCTGAAAACTTGCACCATACTTTGCCGGAAGAGAGATTTTTATCTCATACTTAGGAGAAAGGAAGGTTGCCCATTCATGTTGCAGAGATTGAGGGCAACAACGCTGTCCCATCTAGAGATTATCTAGTGCCTCATGCAGAGGAAGGAGGAGCTCTTGCTCCAAGTAGATGGATTCTTACATCTTTGCAAGGAAGTCCCCAGGATCTCATGTGTGGAGACCAAGGCACAACTCATGTGCCATTGTTGAGGAGGTGTGGAACCATGGAGACACAAGGAGGAGGTAGGGAGAAGAACCAACATCATGATATGGGGAGTAAACACCCCTATCCATTTCTGGAGGTTGTTACACCTAGGAGGGAGACTGGATTGCGCAGTGAGAGCATGGGTAGATTTTTCCATTCATATATGCAGTCATCTCTAGATGATGACGTCTCATTGCATGGAGACATTTTGCCGGGGAGACCACTGGATCAGCAGAGGTGGATGGATGCTTCACTAGTTAAGGCACCCCTCATTGATTTCAGGAGAGTGGGGACCTTGGGAGAGCTGGATACAGCGCTGGGAGTCTTGGGTAGACTCAAGGAGAGAGGGAGCATTCTCTCAACATCACTTTTACCCACTCACATTTCAGATTCTGCGTTGTGGCAGAAGCAGCAGGGGAAAGATAGCAACCTTCCAACTTGTATCTTTGACATGGGAAATGTCAAAGGAGAGGGCAACCATATGACAGATGTTCTTCATGATAGTTCATCAGCGCTGTCACTATGGAGGATAGATCCATATTGGAGCTCCCAGCTGTTGGTGGAGTATTCCAAGGATCTTCATACTTGTCGGATATTGGATGGCCAGTTGCATGAGGAGGAGTATTCAGTCAGGGATGGGTTCATCTACTATCATGGTAGGATCTTCTTATTTGAAGCTTCCAAGCTCAAGGAGAAGTTGCTACAAGCAGCACATATGGATTTCCTTTTCAGCCACACACATTCTATGAGAGCATACCACACCATCATGGAGGGGTATTTTTGGAAGGGCTTTGAGGAGGAGATGTAGCAGCATATGAGGAGATGCATGGATCATATGGAGATAGAGGAGTTAGCACAACCACCTCTTTTCTCTTTGAGAATGAGAGGAGACTCATTTATGAGCCACTCCCTTTGTATGAGCAGAACATATGGTAAGGGTATTCATTGTTGTTTACATGATTATTCATATAATGTATGTATATATCCCTTAACCATATATGTGCAGGATGTTGCTCCAAGGAGGAGCATTCTTTCTTTTGAGCTTCATGGTCTAGTTGAGGCCATCAGCATGATTGATGGCCATTCCCTAGGAGGACCTAGGGAAGAGGCATGTTATGGAGGACATGCTCATTGTACACCTTACATCATTCACTTCCTCCATAGTTATGAGGAGATTGGAGCAGCAGGCAAGTGGTTGAGAAACCACACTTTTTATCAGTCTCTATTGCAGTTGAGGGTCAAGCTGTGTTAGTTGCATTTGAGGGACCATTTTCCTTCTCACTTATTACACATGGCAGCAAGCATTATTCTCATTTTTGCTCCCTATGGTTCTATTGTTTCTGTCTTTATGAGGAGCATGCTTGGGAGAGAGACACATTGGATGGATGTGTCCTTTGAGGGAGAAATTCCTCACACTTTTCACACTACATGTTCTAAGGGGAGCATGGGATATGGTATGGCCACTAGAGCAACACATTTGTCTCCATATGAGGTGAGCCATATGATGGATGAGATGCCATATGATGATGACTTCCAAATCATCATATATGGGGATGTTTGGGCCAGCATGATGTGCAGCGCTGGAGGATAGATCTTTGGAGATCTAGTCCTCTTCTTGCCTCTTGAGGGCAACCTTATTGCAACCCAAGATCAGCAGATACTCTACACTTATCTTAAGTGGAGAGATGAACAGCGTGGGGTAGGCTACATTGTCTACCATGTGCAGATTTTCATCCCACCTACTTTGCCGGAGCCAAAGGTGGAGGACAGTTTTCAGGAGTTGCCTAGTTGGGAGGTGACTCATTTTGCATGGCTAATAGCTTGGGGATGGAGGATCCATATGGGAGAGATAATTCCTATCAGATTTCAGATCCTATTCCTCAAGGGGACCTCTAGACATCACTTTTCTATCCTCTTGAGTATTTCACCTTTATATGATGATGGCTTGATAGCTGACTTGCATGCTTAGGAGGGGCAATGTGGAGACTTGATTGATGAGATAACATCACTTCACTTGGAGGAGATCATCATACATGGATGCTACAGGGAAAGGAGGAGAAAGGAATTCAATCTATCCTTGCACTTGCTTGAGGACAAACAATCTTTGAGAGGGGAGGACTGTAATATTCCAAAATTTGCATGTAACAAATTGGAATATTAATTTTTTCTTGTATCATCTAGGAGATGAATAAAATGGGTAAAGAGACCCATAAGTAGGAATAAATCCCTCATAAGTGTGAAAGGGATCATTGGAGCAGCTTATTTTGCACCTTCAAGTGTGAAAAGGGGCAATTTGCATGAGGACAAGGTCAAGTTTGACCAAGTCAACAGCGCTGCCTAAGAGGTGTAGCTTGCTTGGGAAGACAACGCAGTTTGAGAGGGAGAAAGATTCTTTGTGGAAGAAACCATAATGTGTGGGGTCCAAGGCAAAGAGACATTCACTTGCATAAAAGGAGTAAGAGGCATCCATAGTCAGACATCTTTGAGTTTATGATTATTTGTCTGATTAGACTATTTGCAGTCTTTGGCTGTTCAGCTGAGTTGCAGTGTTTTTTAGCATGAGGTTTTCCTGTTTAGGATTTCCTCTCCTTCTTGAGAGGCCTCTTGAAGGATTGCACTTCATTTCTCCACATCTTGGCTCAAGGCCAAAGCCACTTCCATCAGTCACTGCGTTATTTCTGTGAAGCATAACGTAGTGTTGCTGGGTGTTGCAGTGGAGGGTTCCACAACACCTTTCCTTGGCTCATCTTTCAGAGGAGGGATCTCCTATTCCTCCAGGAGGTTAGTGAAGGAGATTTTAGAGCTGATTGCACATCTTTGGCACTAGGCCAAGCATTCTCTATCTCCTACAGCGCAATCCAGCTCCTTGACTACGTTATTTCTGAGCACATTTGCAGTTGGGGTTGCACCACTACTTTGGAGGGCAAGATCTTCAGGGATTGGATCAGCCTTTCACCTAAGAGATACATTGGATGAGATATATGCATCATATGCAACATCATCATCTATCTTCATCCATTTCTATTTTCTGAGTTGCAGCTGCTTCCCAGTAACTCCGGCATTTCTGTAGATTTTCCATTTGTACATATATTTCAGCCAATCCTCTTAAGGATTGTTGTATTTCTATTTTCAGGGGTTGAGAGCTTGCTCCCCCACCTTTCTTGAGCTGATATTGCTATATCATTGTATTTTAATTTTATATGTTGCAGTGTCTCCTATAGACTGCGCTGTTATAGCCATGGCTTCCTTCATGTAGCAGGATTTTCCATTTATCATGTATATGTTCTATTGAGAGAGGCATTGCCCTACTTGAGTGATTGTTTCCTCAAGCATTTGTATACATTGTTGCTGCTATGATCTAATATGATGGCTATTGGGATCTTCTGACTATTTCTGCATTCATCTAACATTATTGCTCCATTGAGTGTTCATACATTGTTGCAGTCCCTTCATCGAGCATTTTCCGAGGACAACTAGGTGTGGGAGATCTGTTTAACCCACCTAGAAGGATTTATTTGGAGCCTCCTCTTGGATTCAACACTTAGATACATTGATCTAAGGGATCTAGGTCCTGTTTCAATTCTTGTAGTAGCCATTACTGGAAAATGCGTTTTCCAGTCATGCCTTGCTAGCAGATCCCATTTTGGGATATTACACACATGGAATTTTTCGTCAAAAATTTTCTCCCTACACCCCTTAGCAAAATGGTGTAGTTGAATGGAAGAATAGAACACTTAAGGAGATGGCTAATTACATGATTCATTCCAAGAACTTGGCACCTAGGTTTTTGGTTGAAGCAATTAATTGTGTTAATTACATTCAAAATAGGATGCCTCATAAGGCAATTGAAAATATGACTCCAATGGAAGCTTGGACACATGAGAAGCCTGATGTATCTTCTTTCAAGGTATTTTGTAGTCTTGCTTGGCCATTAATTCTAGATGAAAAATACAAAGCCATGGAAAAGAAAAGTCAACAATTGATATTTGTTAGTTATTGTGAGTACATGAAATCTTATCGACTCTTTGATCCTAACTCTAAGGAAGTTTTGTTTCGAAGAGATGTTAATTTTGATGAAAATATCAGTCCAGGATTTCCTTCTTCCCCTACTACCTCTTCTTCAATTATTGATTATGGTTCTAATCATTGTGATGCTTTTATAGATATGGCAGAAGAAGAAATCTCTACTGAAGATCCTTAGCTAGAAGAAAATCTTCCATCAGCACCAGCAGAACCCGTACAGGAGCAATGTGTTCTGGATAATTCCTTGAGGAGAATTCTTCCTAAGAGAAATCATCCTGATAGATTTGGCTATGATACAACTGATTCCAGTTATCTAGCCTCAAATCAACCACATTCTGAAGGAATCTCTCTTTTGAGTCATGCCATTTCAAAGGATCCACAATAATTTTCTGATGTTGTTGGAAAACCTTAGTGGGAAGCTACTATGAGAGAAGAGTATTCTTCTTTGATGAAGAATCATACTTTGGATCTTGTCTCTCTTCCAAAGGGACGTAAGTTGGTCTGTTGCAAGTGGGTCTACAAAACCAAATATGAAACAGATGGATCTATATAAAAACATAAGGCACGTCTTGTGGCTAAGGGATTTTCACAGGTTAAAGGAATTGACTATTCTGAGACTTTCGCTCATGTCGCCAAGATGGATTCTATTTGTCTTGTGCTTTCTCTTGCAGCCTCCCAAGGCCGCTCAGTTTACTAGATGGATGTTAAGAGTGTTTTTTTGCATGGCGATCTGCATGAGGATATTTATATGGAGCAATCCCCTGGTTTTGTGTAGGATCTTGCACTTCTTTGCAGGCTTAGTCAATCTTTGTATGGTCTTAAACAAGCTCCTAGAGCTTGGTATGAGAAGATGGATAGTTTTACGCTTTCCTCAGAGTTCAATCGTTGTCACTCTAATCCAATAGTCTACACTAAGAAACGGGGCTCTGATTTATCGATTCTAGTTCTATATGTGGATGATTTGATCCTCACAGTAAGTTATTCATTTATGATTCAGAATGTTAAGGAAGCATTGATGGGATAGTTTGATATGACATATCTTGGTCTTCTACACTACTTTCTTGGGTTGCAATTTCACCAATCTTCAAATGGAATCACCATATTCCAGTAGAAATATGCTCTTGATTTACTCCAGTGTTTTGGCATGGATAATTCTAAGCCTTCACCTACTCCTTTCCAGTCAAGTGTTATTCTTACGGCTAGTTTCTCCACTCCAAGGGTGGAACCTACATTGCATCACTAACTTGTTGGTAGTCTACTTTATTTGACACACACTCGACCTGGCATTTCCTATGCAGTTGGGTTGGTCTCTAGATTTTCTCAAGATCCTCATTTGAGTCGCTGGAAAGAAGCAACACATATTCTCATATATATTCAAGGAACTTCAAATTTTGGCATTCAGTATGATGTTGGTTATCCTGAGCTTGTAGGTTTCACTGATTATGACTAGGTTGGATCAATGGATGATTGTAAATCCACCTTTGGATTTTTTTATGTCTTGGATCTGATCCTATTGCTTGGTTCTGCAAGAAACAACCAACAATTGTATTATCTACGGTAGAATTTGAGTATAGAGTTGCAGTTCTCACAAGTCAAGAAGTTCTTTGGCTGTGACATCTATTTCTTGATTTTGGCATTCAACAGGATCAACCTACTCTCTTATGGTGTGATAATCAAGTGCAATACAAATTTCTAGAAATCTCGTGGAGCATCAACAAACAAAACACATTGATATTCATATGCACTCATTCTCCAACTTATTCAAGATGGCATTCTCAGCCTGGAATATGTACCTACTGAAGAAAAAATAGCAGATATTTTTACAAAGTCCTTGGCCTCACTACGGTTTCTTCAGTTACGACGTATGCTTGGAGTAAAGGAAGTTATCCTTGGGGGGTCATCTTGAGTCCTCCTTCCTTCATCTCTTCATTTTCTTTCCTTTTTTCTTTCTTATGAAATGTTGTACATGGGTACCTAAGAAGGCCTAGTTGTTGGGACCCAGTCTTTGTGTTCTTTTTTCTTTATTTTCCTCCATACATTTCTCTTATGGGGGGTGTTAGAGTTCCAATAAATATTTAAACTTGTAATACTACGTAGCGATATTATCAGTTGGGTTGTCAGTCGTATCCTTATCTATTGAGTCATTAGTCTTATCTTCTAGCCATTATTAGAAGCCTCTATTGTTCCTATAAATTAGGCTCATGTATAGCTCATTTTATCAAGTAATGAAGTGTGTTTGTCTTCGTTCTTTGTCTTGTGATCTCTTCGTAGAAGGACTTTTTAGATTTGTAGTATGATCCTTGGGTATTTTGATACTCTTTCAAATTACCAATATAAATATGGACATAGAAAATTCAACTGATCCAAGTGGATATCGGTGGCCACTCGCCTATTCCACCTAGACCTCCAGTCTGTTTCATCAGTTTCCTTGATTATAGCAGATTTACTATTTTTAGCAGTTTTTTGGATCCTGAACTTCCAAAGTTGTTTTGACCCCATAAACGGTGTTTTCCCGAGGTTTGCAGTAGGGCCGTAGCCGTAGGCAGGGCCTGTAGCCTTAGGCAAGGGTTTGCTGCTAATCCTATAGTACTTGGAGATGTATTTCCAATGAGGTGTCATACGCACCAAACATAGATCATATGACCAAGTTACTAACCCGGGAAGTTGGTTGCCCAACTAATCCCAACGGGGCCCACAAACTCTTGGTGTTCCATCCCTTGGAGTTATGGTTTTGGTTGTTTAGGGTTTCCCATTTATTGTTCAATAATAAAAATATCCTTGAGCCTCATTGTAATACAGTTAAGAGGCATGTAGCTGTCACTTATCTTCTCAGAGATAAGATACCATCGCCCGAGCTATTTTATTTACATTATACTTGTAAGCATCTTTCAGTTATTTGATATTAATGAAATGAAGTTTTATTTTTGTTGCATCTCTATGTTTATGTTTATATTTATATTATATCATGCATAAATCCGGATCATCAACATATCAATCTTTACATTTCAAAATTTTAATTTAAACTTAATTTCATATTTTCAAATAAATTAGAAAGTTGAAATCACAGTTAGAAAATTACAAATGATGACTTTAGAAAATTGTAAATGATGACTTAACTATTTAAAATTTACACAATTTCTTTGAAGTGTGACACATTATTTGAATAGCTTATATCAACATATATATTATATTTAATATTCATTAATATTATTTTAAATATTTAAAATTATTAAAATGGTAAATTTAAATTATTATTTATATATTTAAATTTCCAAAAAAAACTAAATTTATATATACATTTAAAAAAAACATTTCAAGTAATAAAAATTAATAATCTCAATTAAAATTATAACATTAAATTCCAATTAAAAGACAAAACATAAAAAATTAAATAAATAAAAAATATTCACTTTTATTAATTTCTCAAATTTAATCCCTAATACTAATACAATAATTTAAACTCTTATGTCCACTCATGTTGTTGTCCCACTAAAATTCAACTACAAAGTCTAATTAGGATAGGGTCTGGTCAATTATGGTAATTGGGTTCTCTAATTTTGAAGACTTGAAAAGGGTGGCATAGAATAGGTGACATCACTCTTTCCATTTTTCCAATGTTTCTATCTCGCCACATGTGCTCTTAACTTGTGTTTAGTAAACACAACTTACTACAGCTCCGATGAATGCCCTTGGGGCTTTGTACGAGCCTGGTCTCTTTACACACAGGGTCTTCACAAGCAAGAATTGCATGGTCTTCACAAAGTTATTTTTGTTGGTCTTTACCTAATCATTATCAATATTGTGCCCACTTATTGCTTCATTGATGGGGCGAGTTTTATTTCCAGATTTATTGGTCTTTAAATGTGGTTGGGCATATATTAAATTTGGTTAAGCATATATTGTCCATTGTTGCATTTAAACGAATTTAAATCCAACAGCGAATAGTATATGCCCAACCACATTTAATGAGTGATAAAACAAAAAAAATGCTGAGTGTCGAAGTCTGGTCGATAAGGAAAGCCATATGACACACGAAAAAATTCCGGGGAACCAACCAAATTTAGATATGGTCTACATGTAACCCGAAGTTTCCATATTTTGTAATCTTACAGTGTCTCTATACATCAAATGCCAAAATTTTGTTCAATGCGGGAATGATAGAAAAAAGGGTGAACATAGATTCAACCAATAAGATTATGGGTAATATGATCTCTTTCTTTTCTATGTTATAGGTTATTACGTTGTTGAAAGTAGTGTTATTGTCAAAATGATTAATATAATTTCTATGTGTTCGATATATATCAATACTCATGAATAATACTTAGAAATTAAATATATATATATTTTTTAATGATAGAAATTACAAATAAAGTATGTAGGTTAATATTCATGAATAATACTTGAAATTAAATATAAAATCTATTTTTTAGCAGGATAGAAAATAAAAATAAAGTATGTATGGAAAAATAAGTTTATTTTTTTAAATGGGAAAATCATGTTTATTTTTGAAATGATAAAAAAAATGAACATGTATAAATCAAATTTAAATAGTGATTTGTTTTTATCATTATATTATTTGTCATATATTTTAATGTTTTTAAAGGGGATACCATATTATCCCTCATTACTCAAGGAAAAGGGGATAGCCACGTGATCATGATGAAGAAGACTCTAGAAGACTTAATATTATAACTCTAGTTAAGAGTTGAAGGATTGAAACTTAACCGCTATTAGGCTATTGGGTTGTGTTATAATTAGGTCATCTTAACCACTATTAGGCTATTGGGTTGTGTTATAATCGAGCCATTAGGAGGATAAGGGGTTCTACTCTATTTGGTTGCATTTTGTTCATAGATGAATATAATAGCTTAGAGTGGTCAGGGAGAGAGCAAACCTAGAGGATTTGTGCATTGGAACAACCCACGAGTCACATGCCTCACTTCTTTGTACTTGCATCCATTTTCTTCTTAGAGAAAGAGTAGAGAAACTGTGAAAATTTGGTGACCCGAATCCTATTGCAACAACTAGAAATAATTATCCAAATTGTTAAATTAATTTTTAGCAATTTATTTACTGTTTGTTACAATAAATACTTAATCAATAACACTGCAACCTACACAAATAAACCGCAGAAGAAATAAATAATGGAAGAGATGCTAGCACACACACATAAATTTACACAATTATTTTTGGACCAATGTCCCAGGAAAAACCCAACTTGGGAAAATCAGTGTAACCACTGGGGGTTTTATTATTATGCAATAGTGAAATAATATGAGTACAATTGGATGCTGAAACTAGATATCCTGTAGAAAAAAAATTGGCAAGAAAAATCTAGTGAGGAATTTCCTCACTCCACAGACAAATCTGGGCTCTGACCTCAGCTCAAATTGTGTTGTCCAAACTAGCTCTGCGCAGTCACTGAGTCACCTCAGTGCAGTCACTTTTGCACTGAGCTCAGAAAAACTTCTCCTCAAGACGTATGGTCTTTTATTGTCTGGGAAAATATCTCTCATGGCCTTTGGAACCTCTGTCCAACTTATGGCACTGAAACTCTGCTTCTCCCCAACAAATTTGAAATTTCCTTTAGAGGCTACTGCACCACTTCGCGTAAGCCTCACTGTGGCTCCTCTACCTCTTTGTAAATGAAGTTACCGGAACTGGAATCCTTCCTTTGGCTTCATTGTCCCTGCCCCTCTCTTACTGATTCGATCTCACTGGATCTCTCTCTGGCAACTGAAATTTGCTACTATAGAAATCGATCTTCTAATGAAATCGAACTGTTAAAGTGATTTCTCCAAACCCCATCAACTTCTTATTATAATCCTCTGTTGAGACTTCAACGACCAAGATTATATATTAATTGATGGTTATGATTAACTTGAAGTCAATCCGTGTGAGTTTCTAGAACATTCACACCTTGACTTAATTAATTCTGATTAATTAGTCATATTCCCTAAGTTTATACTTAGGAAATATTTAAAAACTAACTA
This sequence comes from Pinus albicaulis, assembly GCA_034641835.2. Taxonomy (NCBI): domain Eukaryota; kingdom Viridiplantae; phylum Streptophyta; class Pinopsida; order Pinales; family Pinaceae; genus Pinus; species Pinus albicaulis. Next base: position 577,507,048 of record CM076573.1, on the reverse strand, counting down.
ATAATCTAATTAAGTCATTTATAGGCGGAATTTCAAGAAACGATTTCTGGGTTTTGGATATGTCATGTATTTTAGCCTCTCCAAAAAAATTCAAGGCTAGAACACATCCTATGCTACAAAAACTAACAACAACCTCATCTTCTAGTTGGGTTTTCTCCCGAAAGGGCTCCCTAACATATATCTTGTGTCAATTGTGGTTTATGAATTTTTATTTTATTGCTATATATTTTCTAGATAATTATAGTTTTCATACATATGCGATGTGAAGTAATTAATATATCTAAAATTCCAAGGAGAAATAAACCCTCATAGTGTAGATTTCAAATTTTAAGCTTAAATTTATCAGATCTCTTATGACAAAATATCTAGTGTAATATCTACGAAATTTTATAGATCATATCGGTATAAGAGTAAGTTTATTTGGGTATATTGTGGGGAGTTTAAAAGGATCTCGATCAATAAAGTTGAAATTTACAAAACCCCAGTAGTGGTCAATGAATATGTGAGCAACCCTCATGATCCTATAGAGAAGAGGTTTGCATGGTTAGAAGCACAAGTTGCATAGATAAACCATAATGTGAGCCTCCTCATGGTGGCCTTAACTAATAAGCTCGAGTTATTTAGAGAAGATAAAGTTCTAATGTGTTGGTTCAATCAAAGGGGAGATTAGGAGATCAGCGGAAACAGAGAAGGAGACAAAGAAAGAACCTTAAAAAAATCAACCAAGTTCGAGTGTTGTGACCCATTCGCAATCCCTATTCAAAATGGAATTGAAGGTTGACATCAAGTTGTATCATGGTGAGATTGATGCTCTAAAGCTAAATCACTAGTTGCAATAATTAGAAGTTTATTTTATTTTTCATCATAGAGAAGAAGAACAAGATATTATGTTTTCTTGGCTGAAACTAGAGGTCCACACCCTAATCTGGTGCAGAAGCCACACAGAGACCTTAAGGTTGGAGGAAGATCCTCTAATGACTAAGTGGGAGGATTTCAAAATCATCAAAAAGTCATCATTTTAATTTTTTGGGTATGTAGAGGACTAGTGGATCCAACGACATTAGTTCAAGCAGAAGCAGGGGCATACTGTATAGGAGTACATGAAGAAGTTTAGAAAGATGGCTATAATGCTAGGTATCTCCCAAAATAACCCACACACACTCCTCGATTATATAAGGGGTTTACTCAACCATATGTGAAAGAAAGTGATGCTATTCAAACCTATATTAGTGGACAAAGCTTGTGTATAGGCACAATACCTAGAGAACATATGCTAAAAAAAAGGTAAATAGAGTGATTAAAAGTAGAAGGAGCACCGAGACACTTCTAAGAAGGGGAAGAAGAAGTGAAAATGGGTAAATATAAAAATACGGAAGCCATAGTACACCAGTGCAAAGATCCCAGCAACCACTGCAACCATTATAGCATTGATGGTCATATAGAGGAGAAGTGTTGGAAGTTGCATCCAAATCTTAACTAGAAAACAAAAGGAAAAATAATAAGAGGAAGAATCTCATGGCCACTAATTTGAGAAATAGGTTGAAAGTATCTCGTACATGGATGAAAAGATCGCTTGTACATAATTATAGAAGGAGATGAATTTGGGTAGCCTTCAACAATATGAAGAGAAAAAAAACCAAACTCTTCAATATAAAGATACAAGTCAAGAAGACCAATATCAATGCTCTATTTGACACGAGATCATAGGAAAATATTGTTGTAGTAGAGTTGGTCAAAAAATTGGGATTGGAAGTTTGTGATCATCCAAGCCCATATCCATTGTGATGGGTAATAAATAAGGATGCAAAAATAAGGGTAACCAGACAATGTAAAGTTATATTTGCTACCAGTGGTGATTTTAATGATGAAGTAGAACTAGATATAGTTCCCCTTGATGTATGTGGAGTCGTGTTTGGAATTCCCTACATGTACATGAGAGATGAAATATCCATGTGGATATACAACTATTCACCATCAACAAATGCAAAGGAAATTAAAGAAATTCACTAGTAAGTGCCAAGTGATGGACCTAAATTGAAACAAAAATGTTACAACTCCCAAGGATCTGAGATTTAATTGTCAACCTGAGGTTCATAAAAAGTTAAGAGGGGTTTGTACTATATTTGTAGTTAGCACTCTCTCTTTCTTTGTTGACTTTTATGTAGGTGGATGTGCTTAGATGAAATCTAGTTATACAAAGACCATTCTAATTGTTCTATGCTATATGAAAAAATGAAATTGTAGGGAATGAAAGACACCAAGAAAACTTATGCTAATTTCAATGAAGGAAGAAAAACCATCTTAACTATAATGAAATGAAAGCATATCTATTCTACTATGCAAAGGAAGCAAACACATTGCTGAAGTAAAATATTGCAAATAGTAAACCCTAATTCCGTAGGAGAGAAGAATTTTTTATATTGATCTAGGTCAAAGCATCTAATTTGTCTCTCTACTTCTAAATTCTATAATTTTTACTACTTGTTTATCCATTGATACATAATCTAGCTTTATTATCCCCTTCGACACACTATGTCAAATGAAGTGATACAAGATCTGAATGTGTTTTGATTTTTCATGAAACATTGGATTATCTGAGCTCGATATAGCTTTGATTATCACAATGAATAAAATTTGGTTCCAAGCCTAATCAAATAGCTTCATGAGAAGTTTCTGAAGCTAAATTTCCTCACAAGCTACCAAGATGGCAAACATATACTTAGCCTTAGTAGAATTAAGGACAACTGAATTCTGCTTTCTGTTAAACCAAGAAACTACTCTTGATCCCAAGTTGAAAAAACACCCAAAAGTGCTCTTTTTGTCAGCTATAATACCTTCCCATTCAATGTCGATGTATCCTTCTCGCTTCACTCCATCCATCCAAGTATATCTCACTCCATAATCAATTGTGCCTCAAATTTATCTCAACATATGTTTGTAGCCACCTAGTGAACTTGTTTTCACTCTACCATGAATTGACTGAGTGTATTGACAACACAATAAATGTTTGGTCTAGTATTGAGCAAGTACATTAGAGATCCAATCAATTGTCTACATAATCCAGGGTCCACTTCCTCTGATTTGGAAGCATCAATCTTATTCCAGTTAGTTACTAGTGGCATAGACATGGTTCTGCAGTCTATCATGCTAAATCACTTCAAGATCTCAATTGTATACTTCCCCTACACGAGGAAGATCTCTCCATCCTTCTTCCATAACTCCAAGCCTAAAAAATAATGCATCAACCCTAAATCCTTCATCATGTTGAACTTTGCTGCTAATTCCCTCTTGATTTTTTTGTGATCCTCTTACAACTTATGAAAAATAAATCATCCACATACAACACCAAAATGAGAGGCTTACCCTTGACCTGAATGTAATACATATTTGGTTCTGCCTCACTCTTGGTGAAGCCCATGCCCTACAAGAAGTTTCCAATCCTGGTATACGATGCCCTAGGAGCCTACTTGAGTCCATACATTGTTCTCTTCAATCTAAAAAATTGGGAGTCCCTTCCATGCACCTCAAAACCCTCCATATGCTCAATGTAAATATCCTCCTCAACCACACCATTGAGGAAAGTTGTATTCCCATCCATATAGTGAATCCTCTAACCTATATGCATTGTAATATAAATTACTACCCTCATAGATGAGTATATATCTACTGGGGTAAAGGTCTCATCATAGTCAATCCCTTCCTTCCATGAAAACCCCTTACTAACAAATTGGGCCTTAAACTTTTCCACGTTGTTGTTTGCAACATGATTAATCTTGCAGACCCATATATATCCAACCACATATGTGTCCTCTATTTTTGGCATGACCTCCCAAACATTGTTCTTCGTGATGAAATAAAACTCTTTCACCATAGAATCTATCCACACTTGATGCTTGGATGCCTCCCGGAAGTTGGAAGGATCAACCTCAATCAAATCACTCATCAACACCACAAAGCCTGAATATATATGTGGTGCTTTTCTCAATATGACTGAATATCTAGGAGTAACCATGTGCTCCTGTACATCTCTTAATGTCTTCTCTTCCAACTTGGCCTTCTTCCTTCATGTGTTAGAATTTTGAGCCTGAGATAGATGAACTCTTTGCTCCTCGTCCTGCTCATTTTTCTCATGGTTATGTGTCATGGTATCCTAAGGTGTCCATAATAGTTTTATCTGCAGTGTCTCTTGCTGCTAAATGAAGAAGTTGTGCTGCAAGACTTCCTGAGAGCCCTCTACTCCTATAACCTCACATCCCTATGAAAAATTATTTTCCTGAGTTTTGGAACGTATATCTTGTAGGATTTGATGTTTCATTGCACCCCAAAATAAATCCATTCTCCACAATAGGTTCTAACTCGGCTCGCTTTTGCTTTGGAATATGGAAGTATACTAAAAAAACAAAGATACAAATGTATGATAAACTAGTTTATTTCCTATAAAGGCCTCCTTGGGTGTCAACCTAGCCAACACCTTATGTGGACTTCGATTCTAAAAATAAGCTATAGTGTTGCAAGCCTCTACCCATAGAAACATAGGAAACTCCTAGTCATGTAACATAACCTTGGCCACTCTAACAATGGACGTATTCTTCCGCTCTACAACCCCATTTTTTTGAGGGTTGTATGGAATTGTTAGCTCTTTTCTGATACCCTCATGTGCACAAAATTCATTGAAGGAATTCAATGTGTACTCACCTACATTATCAAACTTGAGTGTGTTAATATTTCTCCCTAGTCGGTTCTCTATGAGGGATTTGAACTCCTTGAATTGACAAAAGAAATCATCCTTTTTCAAGAAGTATATCCATGTGTGACTAGAGAAGTCATCTATGAAGGTTACATAATAGTGGTATCCACTTAAGGAAATCGCTGACATGGGCCCACACACATCTGAGTGAATTAAGTCCAAAATTCTCTAGGCCCTAGCATTGTTTCTCAAAAAAGAGTTCTTGGCATACTTTCATAGTGTGGAACCCTTGCGCACATCATGTTGCTCAATCTTGAACTTTGAAAGTCCTATAATAATATCCTTAAGCACAATGAGTGCTTCGTGGTGAAGATGAGCCATCCTCATGTGTCATAACTCACTTAACTATCATCTTCCATATATCAATGCTTGAGTTGGTTCAAACTAAAGTCTAAATAGGTTACCTTTCCTAACTATTATTTCCTTATATGTCCTGGAATCCTTAGGTTGAATATACACCTTTCCTAATCAAGAGATCATGTCCAAGTTTAAAAAAATGCTCAAAAATGAAATTCCTTAGAAATGGTTACAATTTGAACGACCGAAAAGGTCTCGTCACTACGATTCTGGCACCGTGAACGGTTCTCAAAACCGAGGTCGTATGCAAAAGTTATTGAGGTTTGAAATCTCTAGTAAACTCCAAAATTTAGTTGACCAAGTTTGACTTTTAAACTTTGGAAAAATTTTAAAAAAAATATTCCAAAGAATATTTCGAGAATATTCCTTGGAATATTCCATTCGAACATATCAATGGTTGACAAGTGGCAAACTCTTATTTGTGGATGGTTTGACTTTTTGGAATTTGGCTAATCACGACCTACCATGTGGCAGGCCCTGAGGCTGCCACATGGCCCCAGTCAATGGAAAATTTTGGCATTGCAAAATTTTGGAGATTCGAGGTTCGAACAAGCAACCTCGTGCACCTGAGCCCCAAGGCCTAACCAACCACGTTGATATGTGTTTCTTAACTTGTATGGGAAACACATTTGTTTTATGGTTTGAATTGAAAAGCAACAGAGGGATAAGGGGCTAGCCCGGAGTACATGGAACCGGGTGCTAGGAACCACGGGGTTTAAGTCCCGGCAGGGGGAAATGTTAACCATTAGGATTATGTCATAATGTGACCATATTAAAAAATTTAATGCGACAGTTGGGTTCTCGGTTTATGTGGCGGGTTAAGTGGAGTGCTCACATGCCTTCGAACCAACATTTAATTTAACCATTTTCGGTTTCGCCAGTTGGGAATGCGCTCTGCTATTTTCGGCCCTTTTTCCATTTTTGGAGTGCTAACTAGCAGTCCTCCACTATTAGTGGGGTTTTTGGGGGACATTGGGCAGTTTTCTTTGGGAAGCCATAACTTCCACATTATTGAACAAAATTGGGTGAATTTTTAGTCAATTTTAGGTCTCTTCGACCTTGTGAACAGTTTGGAATAGGTTTCAGGTCGATTATAAGTGATCTACAACCGCTTTTTCTTCGAGGAAGATGAAGAAGCCATTAGGGCCATCATGGAGAAGGCATTGTATTGGGTTATATTTCACTGTTTAGTGTGAAACAAAAGCCATTTATAGATATTTGCTATCTTCTGAAGCTGAATTTACAGCTGGTTTTGACTATTAAGGCATATTTTTACCTGTATAACCATTTTGAGCAAATTAATAAAGCAAGGACATGCCATTGGGGAGCCTTGGAGCGGCAGATGTAGCCTAGGAGGGGTGAGCTGCCTCAACGATTTTATGTGTTATGTGATGGTGAATTTTATTTGCTGTGTTTTTCTGCTATGATATGTTAAACAGTAAATTAATCCTCACACATAAAACTCAGAAACATAACCAAAAATACTTTGTTTATCCTGCAACTCATGGAGAACACTTTGCACACTTTATTATATCAAAATGGATAATTTGTATAGCATAAAAAACACAATCCATTTCAGATCAGGCTGGTATCAGAGATGGTGTTTTGAGCATTAGGAAAGATAATATTTCTCTCTGTATTGTTCTTGTGCAAAAGGATTTGATTAAAAGCCTGCATTATAACCCTTGAAAGTAGTGCAGAGCCATCTTGGGGCAACATTTGTTGTAGGTTTTTTAGGCTTACTAGGCTAAGTTTGCTAGAGGGTGAAGGAATAGCTATGGATAGCTAAGTCCTGGAGAGGACAAAAAGGAAGAAAGGGCTGAAGGCTTCTTCCTTACCCCAAAGTACCTTAAGGTCACCATTGAAACACAAACCCTCTTGACGATTTCTTGTTAAGAAGCTCTTGGAGTTTGTTTGTTGTTAGGCTTCTTGAATAAGAGTTTGTCTTTACAACCATTTGGTTTAAAAAATCTTTGTCATTTGTTTTGAAAGCTTTGAGAACTTTTTTGAAGTTAATTTATTCATTGACATCATAATGACAACTTCTACAAGTGAGGTTTCCTCCTTCACAAGATTCTTCGATGATGATATGAAGTGTGACTTTATTATATTGAAGGACATGGTGCAGATTTTGTTTAAGGATAAAAGAGAAAGCACTGAACTTCGTGAACAATTGTTTGCCATGAAGGAAGAGAAGGAAGAAATTATTCAAAGATTGCATGATATGGAGATGCAGCTCGATCAAGCTCAAGAAGCTTTGATCAAGAACATACGTGAGGAAGAGGTAATCCATTCTAGTGTCTTGGTTTTCCTCATTGAAGATTTTTTGGTTCTTCCCGAAAAACAAAGTATAGGGTCCAAGTTAATGATTAAAATGGGCTATGAAGGCAAGGGTTTAGGAAAGCATGCACAAGGCATGGTTGAACCTATTTTGGTTGAGGAATGAACAAAGAATCTTGGTCTTGGTTATGTGCAATTTAAGGGCGAAGACTCCAAAGCCATGAAGGCATGTGAGGCTATTTCAAAGAGAACCTTTATTCCAAGTTCTAAGATTAAAATATCTCAAAATTGTTTCAAAGATGATTTCCATTGCTTTAAGCCTTTGTTGTAGCAAGAATGGTAGACATGCAGCTTATGGCGAGCATGCAAGTTCATACAGTTTTCAAGACAAAAATGGTGATGTTAGTCTGCAAATGAAAGTTGTAGCCTCTACTAGTTCATATTCTCATGAAGACAAAAAGGAAGAACATTTAAAGCAGCGCAATAGGTATAAATATTCTCATGATCAATTTGATTGTGTTTCTGCAAGGCATGATCATTTTGCATGCTTAAATGGAAGAAAGATTTGTTGTACATATTGTGGTCGATTTAACCATAATGTTTCGAGATGCTGGATGAGGAAGAAAGCATACAGGAAGCAGATGAGGCAAAGACAACTTTCAAAGAAGGTGCATAATATTTGCACATATTGCCAAAAGAGGGGACATGATGTCTCCCATTGTTGGAATTTGCATCCAACTAGTCATCCCAAGCACATGCAGCAAGAGGACAGAAAGATTGGTGAAGAGGGAGCCAAGGATTTCATTATTGAAGTGAAAATAGAAGTTTCACATGAGGAAGAGTTGCAGCAGAAAAAATCGCCATGGAAGTGGCTTGGTAAGAAGTGGATGGACTTCTTAGTACAATAAGATGTACTCATTTTGTACGTATGAAAATTTCGGTTGTATGCATGTATTTTATACTGTAATCTCTCTTTTGTTTGAGACACCTTGGATCATTGATCAAGGAAGTGATGTACAATTTCCTTCTGCAAATTTCTCGCCAGAAATTTTATGAGTGAGTGCAAGAAAGACAGCTCTTGACAGGAGGACAAGTGCATCGAGTAAGGGAAGTGTGAATTTCTTTCTAGTTGTGGTTCAAAGTCACTAGCCATGCAAGGCAAGTTTTTGGAGGCTGAAGAGAAGAGGGTGCAGTACTCTTATTTTCTGTACAGATTAGTTTCAGTAGTCCAAAGAGCTTTTGGAGACCAAAATCTTCCCACTGGGGAGGTGTGATCAGGAGATCATGTCCAAGTTTTAAAAAAATGCTCAAAAATGAAAGTCCTCAGAAATGGTTGCAATCTGACGACTGGTAAGTTCTTGTCGCTGTGATTCTGGTACCGTAAACGGTTCTCAAAACCGAGTTCATATACAAAATTTATTGAGGTTTGAAATCTCCAGTAAACTCCAAAATTCAGTTGACCAAGTTTGAATTTTAAACTTTGGAAAAAAAAAAAAGAAGATATTCTGGAAATACTCCCCAGAATATACCATTAGGGCATATCAATGGTTGAAAAGTGGTAGACTCTAATTTGTGGATGGTTTGACATTTTGGAGCTCCGAGGTTTGAATCGGCGACCTCGTGCGCCTGAGCCCCAAGGCCTGACCAACGGTGCTGATATGTGTTTCTTAACTTGTATGGGAAACACATTTGTTTTATGGTTTGAATTGAAAAGCGGTGGAGGGATAAGGGGCTAGCCTAGAGTACATGGAACAGGGCACTGGGAACCATGGCATTTAAGTCCCGGTAGGCAGAAATGTTAATCGTTAGTGTTATGTCATAATGTGACCACATTAAAAAATTTAATGCGACATTTGGGTTCTCGGTTTTTGTGGCGGGTTAAGCGGAGTGCTCACATGCCTTTGAACCAACATTTAATTTAACCATTTTCGGTTCTTCCAGTTTGGGAGCGCGTTCTGCCATTTTCAGCCTTTTTTCCATTTTTGGAGCGCTAACTGGTAGTCCTCCACTTTTAGTGGGGTTTTTGGGGGACATTGGGCAGTTTTCTTTGGAAAGCCATAACTTCCACATTATTGACCGAAATTGGGTGAAATTTTAGTCAATTTTGGGTCTCTTCGACCTTCTGAATAGTTTGGAATAGGTTTCAGGTCGAGCAGAGGTGATCTACAAAATATTTTTCTTCGAGGAAGATGAAGAAGCCATCATGGAGAAGGCATTGTATTGGGTTATATTTCACTGTTTAGTGTGAAAAAAAAGCCATTTCTAGCTATTTTCTATCTTCTGAAGCTGAATTTACAGCTGGTTTTTCCTATTGAGGTATATTTTTACCTGTATAACCATTTTGAGCAAATTAATAAAGTAAGGACATGCCATTAGGGAGCCTTGGACCGGTAGATGTAGCCCAGGAGGGGTGAACTGCCTCAACAATTTACTGTGTTATGTGATGGTGAATTTTTTTTGATATGTATTTCTGTTGTGATATGTTAAACAATAAATTAATACTCACACATAAAACTCAGAAACATAACCAAAACTACTTTGTTTATCCTACAACTCATGGAGAACACTTTACACACTTTATTATATCAGAATGGATACTTTGTCTTAGGTTTCTGTAATTTATTAGCAAGATTGGCAGAGTCCAATTACAGAAACAACATCGTTTCAACCAACTTTGGGATTCTAGGATCTAGCCCTCCTGAATCCGGAGAGGGATCTATCCAATATGTACAAAGATGGATATTGTCTTTGAAAGCTTAAGGTAATGATATTAGGCTAGTTATGAAGGCCAAAGGTTTTGTTTTGTTTAGGATGGTTGAGCATGATTACTGTTCGAGGTGAAAGTCCTGAATGCAAAGAGTTTCAAAGGTGAGAAGTTGCAAGAGGGAAGAAGAGCTATGGCTAAGAGATAGATATAATGCTGGTTTTTAGTCCATTGGGCTATGGAGTCATAACAGGGCTTTAATTGAACAACAACATCAAGAATGATCCAAGGGGCAAGTCATCTATACCACAAGATTATTGAGATTAGAGTGATGGGATGGAAACAATAAAGTGTTGGAGGGGTGGAAACTGATAATAATTTCTCAGATGATTTATAGTCAGTCCAAACAAGAAAAGCCTCTTAAGTAACTGTTTAAAACCAACCAAGGACAGGGCTAACCATAAACTTCTTGGGCAAGTTCTATTAAAGCAGCTTAATTGACAAACAATCCAGTAATCCACATAATTACCTTCAGAAAGTATGAAAACATATAAGAAAAACAAAGTGTAACTTAAGATCAGATAAAGTACTTTTAAACCTAGTCTGCTTTCAGTCAACACCAAGGGAAACTTTCAGAATCTGCCTTTGGAGAAAAGAATCTAGGAATCAGGGCAAACCATATCTTCTCTAGTCTAACTTTAGTAGCAAATAATGGAAATCACATTCAAGAACAATGCTTATGCAAACAGAAGGACGAGGGAACGCCAACATTCCTAACTATTTAAACAGTATTGAAATATTCTTAAATAAACAAAATTGAAGATAAAGATTTCTCAGCCAGAGAAGGTTACTGATATACAGTAAATCCTAACCCTGTTTAAACTGTTCTTTACAGAGGAATATGAACAATATGGCATACATAGAAGGAAAACAATAACAAAGAGAGATGCACTTCACCAATGACATAGACCAGGATCCCAAGAAACAACTTTTATATTGATGTCAAACCGGTTACAGTCTTTAAGTCCAATGTTTCAGTTCAACAATCATCTTCACTATTCAGCCTAACTAATCTATCACAAGCAGAGCTCCAAGGGCCAGTGAACACTATTTACAATCAGGAGTTTGGGCTCAAATGTATTTCAAAGCTCTGTAAGCAACTCAACCAACAATTTCTCATCTTCTACAGAAGTATTTATAGAAGAATGAGGAGGTGAGATCTGATAAAAGATCTGCTAAAGTAATTAATACAGATTCAAGACTTCTTGGCCCTTTGAGGGGCTCGATGAAGAAGTTTACAGGTGGTTCTCTGTATTAACTTTTTACATTAACTATTAGGTCTGCTTGAAAGAATTTGTTGACCTTTGAGGTTTGGCGTGAGGTTGAAATAACTCTGCAGATATTTCTCACATTGTTCCTTGCAGAAGTAACTTCTCGGCTGCGTTGAGGCAAAACATCTTCCTTTGCAATAACTTCAGCCCTGGTTTGAAAGGTTTGAGGCAACAGGTGGCATTTAGTCGCTGGGAGGAATCAATTCGCCTCCTTTTTGTGGCGGTGGAGGGTTTGCTATCACTAAAACACTTTAGGTATTCTGTAGACTGTGTTTTAGATCATAGGATTAGGCTTTTGATAACAGTCTTAGCCGTAATCCCCATAAAACTATCTTCAATTCTCTGTGCTGGCACATTTCTGGTCTTCTACAGCTGATACTCTTTGACTGTGCCGGATTCTTGGTGCTTCGTCGTTACACAGGGCTGCGTAGGGTTATATGGCATCAATGCCTCATGAAACACTGACGAAAACGTGAATTTGACACCTGCGAAACGGTTTCCTTTAATAAATCGAAGGAGGGAGGGTCGTCACCCTCATCTTTCGAATTTCATCTGAATATAGCGAAAAACGTTAAACCCTACGAAATACAAACAAAAGTTATGAAATCCTGCATTCATAGGTTAAACTGCATTGGAGGATGTGCGGGGGAAACGGGGCCGTTGGATGGCATCATCCAACGGTCGGCATTTGATCTCAGAATGGTCGAAAGACATGGTGGAAAGGTGATTAAATATGAGCCGTTGATCGTGCAAGATTGACGGTGGAAAGGCAATTTCCGCAGTTTGATAGCTTGGTCATCGCACGGGCACTTTGGTTAAAGGTCGGGTATGCTAGGCGAGCGGTCAACGTTGGATGGGGGTCTGCAGATCGGATGGATGTGATTAATTTCGCTGAGCATCCTGGTCCGACCTATAACGCGCGGGGGACTGAGGTTATACGGCGGTTTTGAAACAGTGCTCAGGACACGTGTTGCTAGATGTATGGATTCACTGGCCATTGGGTTAAAACCGCTTCTGGCTGAAGAGTGGTGCGGAATAAACCAGGGTGGTTATGTGAAAATAACGGAAAAGGCAATGGAATGACGTATAAAGGGGTTAGGCGGGAGATGCGTGGAGGAACGTTGGATCTTGGAGCGGGAGCGCAGATCAACGGCGGAAATGCAGCGACGGGAGGAAATGGGCAAAACCTTTATAAACAACAAAATGTGTCATTTTTTGACTTTACAAAGGGAAAAGGCATTTTTTATAAGAATGGCAGGGGTATCGTATGGTGGGCCCAGCGGGACTGATCGCAAATCGCAAAAGTGGAAAACGCGATGGCGGATTATGCGACGGAGAGAAAATGCGATTTTGCGATTATGCGATGGGCGGAAACTGCGATGGATCGCATCGCAAATATTTGCGATGGATCAAACTGTTTAAACAACAAAACATGCGATTTGCGATATGCGATGGATCGCATCGCAGAAACCTGCGATGAGCTTTTTGGAGGAAAACTGAAAATTGCGATCTGCGATCTGCGATGGATCGCAGCGCAAATATTTGCGATGCATCAGTTTAAAAAATAACAATTTGGAAATTCCGCGACCTGCGCTTTGCGATAAGTGCCAAAGGGTTAAAACCTGGTTCCAGGGTGCGGGCGTATGGAAGAAAAGGGGCTAAGGGCTTAAGCTCGAGGGGCTTAAGTTCTGTACATAAAAACATGTTTTTTCATGGTTTTTGAAGGGTTTCTTGAAGGAAATGAAGGTTTCGGTAAGGTTAAAAAGTGGGTTTTTAACCTTATAAAAGGGATTTTAATGAAATGGAAAGGGAGAAACATGAAATTTTGGGTTTTTCATTGGAAATGGAGAATAGAAAATGAGGTTAGTGAGGAAGAAAAGGAAGGGGACCAAGGGGTTCTGCAGCAGTATTTAACTTGGGATTTTTGAAGGATTTCAGAGGCTTTTAGGATGTAAACAGCAATAAGGGATCTGGACAGAGGCATGAGGCCTTAGAGAGATTTCAAGAGCCAACAATTTTTAGTGATAAAATTTGTTCCTTGGAGGCTCAAAAGGTCTTAGCCACCTTTTGGTATAACAAAATATTATAGGTGGCTAACAGTGGCTCCACTTGGGGATGGTGCCTTCTTGAAGGCATCAAGAATTCAGACTTGATTTCTGGGAGGCTGATCAGTTGCCTCATCCATTAGATTGCTCTTGCTCTGCTTCTGAAAAAAAAACATCAGTTATGAAAGATAAATGGACTTCATCAATACAACTTTCTACCTACCCAATCCTACTGATCTAACATTTTTTCTTCATTAGAGTGCACTTGGATTGGCAAACTCTTTTTACAACATTTTATTCTTTTGAAAGCATAAAAACTAATCTAATTCTACTCCTTATTTCTCCCTGAACTCAGATTAATCAGTTGAGCTCAGATATTTCTCTACCTAACCTACTGTTTGTTGGGATTAAACTGTCCAACAGAATTTCATTCTCTAAATTCTACAACAGAAATTTAAAAACAGCCACGTCAAGATTAAGCTGTTTGACTTGCTGTGATCTATGGCATAAAAACAAGCTGCACATAGATTTTTATTTGTAGAAAATTAAAATCAAAATGGAAGGCTTAAGATCTGAAAGTTTCTCATTATGGCCTTCTCTTTTCTTCACAGCTCTGATTTTGCTTTGTTTTTGAGTTGTACCTTCTTTGTCTCTCTGGTTCAGATTTTATGCTGATTTGAACCAGATCTTGATATTTCTTTGACTCAGAATTTAACATAGATTTGAGTCATCTCCTTTGGAAACTTTGGTTCAGATTTTGAGTTTGTTTGAACCTTCAATTTCTAACCTAATCTATCTACTGATAAGCCAAGATTGAACATTTTGGCAAATTGAATTTCACTATCCTATCAGCAGAAAATTTAAAGCTAATTAGTCAAGATTAGGCTGTTTGACTAATTAGAAGTGTGTTTTTCAGGAGTGGAATTTAAGCTTGCACACTTTCAGAATTTATTTCTCTCTTTGTTGGCATGGGGCTTTTCCTTTCTTTTTTTCATTTCTGCCCTCTTTTCTCTTTTTCATTGTTTTTGGATTTTTCTTTTTCTTACAAGACAAAAATCAACAACTAACTACATGCTCAGAATTGAGATTTATTGACATTCCTATCTAACCTACTCTAACTTGGAGTATTTACATATTTTAGGTGATACAATAATGCCAATGCAGCCAGTCAAGCAATAGTAAAAAAGGGGAGAAGAACTGACTGCTCACTAGAGAAGACCATGGGGTGCTCTGCGTGTGGATTTTTAAAACTGAGGCCGCCAGCAGTGGTGACAGTTTCTGATGTATTTGGCTTTTGAAAAGGATTAATGCTTGAGGGGCTAAGCCAATCAAGGCCTCCATGTATTCTGCCACAGGATCAATCATAACATGATATAAACTTTCTTTTTTAAGGCCCGCCATGGCTGGTAGGCTGTATGTATCCCGGGTAAGTTCAATTACTGCATCTGTAGTGTGGCCTTTGTAATAACACTCCTCTCTTTCCTGGCTGGGAGTATTTGGCATATGAGCATCAACCAGGAATACCTCTACTTCCACTGGATCAAGACAGAGATGTCTATGGGAAAGGAGGTCTCCCTCATCTTCACTACAGCATGTACTGGAGGGTTCATCATATATGGCAGGGCTATCCTCTTATGACCCTAACTGGTTATGCTGGAGTGAACTGAACTCTGTGAAAAAATTATTATATTCTTGAGCAGGGGTTGCTTTGATTACCTTGACCCTTTCAGGCGAAGGCTCTGGATATTCATCTTGCTCAAGATTTTCTTCATGTCCTTCTTCCTTGTCCTCTGTGCTGAAGAGCTGCTAGCTTCCATCTTCTTTGAAATTATTATTGATGATCTGATATATAACAGAGTGAAAATTCAACGAATCTTCATCTTCTATCATGCTTTCAACGCTTTCTTCATCTGTATCATAGATGGCCTGCATTGGCTCATCATTTTCTTGAATTTGATGGTCGTGATCTTCCTCCCATGAAACTACTGATGATGGCCCTGCAAGCTCGGCTTCCTTTTGGAAAAAACCATCATCAGACAGATTATCATCAGAAAAATCATAATTATAAGCAACGTTACCCATCAAACCTTCTGGAATCTCAGCAAGTCTTTCTTCAAAATAGTCTGCAAGTTCATTTTCTGATTCAAACTCTGGTTCATCATACATGCTTTGCATGTGGCTTCTGTCTTGCAGCGGTCTGGTTTGTCTTTCTCGAGGACAAGGTGTAGGTTTGTCCCAATCATTATTTCTGGTTTCAACCCAATATTCTTCCTCTTCTATTTTCAGCAAGGTATTGGCCATCTCTATCGTTCCTTCTAGCTTGCTTTCTAAAGAAATCTGCCCTTTCTGCTCTGTTCGGTCCTTCTTTGTTGCTTTCAATCCTTCCTCCCTACACTTTATGTTGTATTCGACAGTAACTGCTATGCTTTGCATTTCCTCTAGGCTCGAAGGCTCTCTTTCTCTTATACGGAATTCCACCTCAGGTTCAAAAGAACTAGGGTAGTGCAGTAGAGCCCATCCTAAAGGTTGTTTTACATCAGAAGGTATCGCATTGTACACCTTATTGAACCTGGCTGAAAAATCTTGTACTGTCTCTGCCGTCTGTCTTCTCAAGTTTTGATATTCTTCTAGGATGAGAAAAACATTCACCGGGACTGCCCATCTATCAAGGAAAACTCGAGCAAATTGATGAAAGCTAAAGATTCTTGCAGCTGGAAGGTTTTTAAACCAACTCTTTGCATTTCCTTGTAATGACAAGGCAAACATTATAATACGCACATCATATTCTTCTATTTCATATAAGTCAAGTAAATCCTCGAGCTTTTGGACATGCTGGTCAGCAGTGATTTTTGAATCTTCTTCATTAAAAGAGGGCAGCTTATCTATAAGTTCTGCAGGGAGGGGCTGGAAGATAAGATGTAAAACCAGAGGCTTATATCTTTCTATGACCTTTGTGGGTGTGAGTAGCATGACAGGAGGCTCATGGCTGTTTGAAACTTCTTTAGAAGTGGGAGATATAACATGAGGCTCTGGTCCCACCAGATTTTTCACAGGAGTACAGGTCTGCTCACGGTCTGAAGATTGAGGTCTGAGTTCTTTCCCATACTCAATGTGGGTTTCATATTTGTATACTTAAATAGGCTTAAAGCAGGACAGGACATATTGATAGACAAAAATAATGAATTCTTTAAACCAGATCCAACCCATATGTTCTACCCTTCTATGAGGCGTAGCCATCTTTTAGGTTCTTCCTCCAGTGGAGTCTTTGGGAGTTATGGAGTGTGGAGTCGCCAGGTGGAAAATTTTTAACTCCTAAGGAGGTAAAAGGTTTTATGGTCCACCACCATGTTTATTAGATACCAATCTAAAATATTTTTGGGTTTTTCTGAGTTTATGTGGTTATATGGAAAACTAAAGAGTCAATAAAAGCTGGCCAAGCAACTATGAACTCAAAAATTCCCCAGCGGAGTCGCCAGAAATGTTAGGTTTTTGTAATTTATTAGCAAGATTGGCAGAGTCCAATTACAGAAATAACATCGTTTCAACCAACTTTGGGATTCTAGGATCTAGCCCTCCTGAATCCGGAGAGGGATCTCTCCAATATGTACAAAGATGGATATTGTCTTTGAAAGCTTAAGGTGATGATATTAGGCTAGTTATAAAGTCCAAGGGTTTTGTTTTGTTTTGGATGGTTGAGCCTGATTACTGTTCGAGGTGAAAGTCCTGAATGCAAAAAGTTTCAAAGGTGAGAAGTTGCAAAAGGGAAGAACAACTATAGCTAAAAGATAGATATAACACTGGTTTTTAGTCCATTGGGCTATGGAGTCATAACAGGGCTTTAATTGAACAACAACATCAAGAGTGATCCAAGGGGCAAGTCATCTATACCACAAGATTATTTAGATTAGAGTGATGGGGTGGAAACAATAAAGTGTTGGAGAGGTGGAAACTGATAATAATTTCTCAGAGGATTTATAGTCAGTCCAAACAAGAAAATCCTCTTAAGTAACTATTTAAAACCAACCAAGGACAGGGCTAACCATAAACTTCTTGGGAAAGTTCTATTAAAGCAACTTAATTGACAAACAATCCGGTAATCCACATAATTACCTTCAGAAAGTATGAAAACATATAAGAGAAACAAAGTGTGACTTAAGATCAGATAAAGTACTTTTAAACCTAGTCTGCTTTCAGTCAACACCAAGGGAAACTTTCAGAATCTGCCTTTGGAGAAAAGAATCTAGGAATCAGGGCAAACCATATCTTCTCTAGTCTAACTTTAGTAGCAAATAATGGAAATCACATTCAAGAACAATGTTTATGTAAACCGAAGGACGAGGGAACGCCAACATTCCTAACTGTTTAAACAGTATTGAATCATTCTTAAATAAACAAACTTGAGGAAAACATTAAGATAAAGATTTCTCAGCCAGAGAAGGTTACTGATATACAGTAGATCCTAACCCTGTTTAAACTGTTCTTTATAGAGGAATATGAACAATATGGCATACATAGAAGGAAAACAATAACAAAGAGAGGTGCACTTCACCGATGACATAGACCAGGATCCCAAGAAACAACTTTTATATTGATGTCAAACCGGTTACAATCTTCAAGTCCAATGTTTCAGTTCAGCAATCATCTTCACTATTCAGCCTAACTAATCTATCACAAGCAGAGCTCCAAGGGCCAGTGAACACTATTTACAATCAGAAGTTTGGACTCGAATGTATTTCAAAGCTCTGTAAGCAACTCAACCAACAATATCTCATCTTCTACAGAAGTATTTATAGAAGAATGAGGAGGTGAGATCTGATAAAAGATCTGCTAAAGTAATTAATACAGATTCAAGACTTCTTGGCCCTTTGAGGGGATCGATGAAGAATTTTACAGGCGGTTCTCTATATTAACTATTTTACATTAACTATCAGGTCTGCTGGAAAGAATTTGTTGACCTTTGAGGTTTGGCGTGAGGTTGAAATAACTCTGCAGATATTTCTCACATTAAGTTCCTTGCAGAAGTAACTTCTCGGCTGCATTGAGGCAAAACATCTTCCTTTGCAATAAATCTAGCCCTGGTTTGAAAGGTTTGAGAGCCTTGGTAGCGTTTAGTATTTGCAGGTAATTCGCTTCCTTTTTGTGGCGGTGGAGGGTTTGCTGTCACTAAAACACTTTAGGTATTCTGCAGACTGTGTTTTAGATTGGGGGATTAGGCTTTTGATAACAGTCTTAGCTGTAATCCCCATAAAACTATCTTCAATTCTCTGTGATGGCACATTTCTGGTCTTCTACAGCTGATACTCTTTGACTGTGCTGGATTCTTGGTGCTTCGCCGTTACACAGGGCTGCGCAGGGTTATATGGCATCAATGCCTCATGAAACACTGACGAAAACGTGAATTTGACACCTGCGAAACGATTTCCTTTGATAAATCGAAGGAGGGAGGGTCGTCACCCTCATCTTTAGAATTTCATCTGAATATAGCGAAAAACGTTAAACCCTGCGAAATACAAACAAAAGTTATGAAATCCTGCGTTCATAGGTTAAACTGCATTGGAGGATGTGCGAGGGAAACGGGGCCATTGGATGGCATCATCCAACGGTCGTGATTTGATCTCATAATGGTCGAAAGACATGGTGGAAAGGTGATTAAATATGAGCCGTCGATCACGCAAGATCGACGATGGAAAGGCGATTGCCGCAGTTTGATAGCTTGGTCATCGCACGGGCACTTTGGTTAAAGGTCGGGTATGCTAGGCGAGCAGTCACCGTTGGATGGGGGTTTGCAGATCGAACGGATGTGATTAATTTCGCTGAGCATCCTGGTCCGACCTATAACGCGCGGGGGACTGAGGTTATACGGCGGTTTTGAAACAGTGCTCAGGACACGTGTCGCTGGATGTATAGATTCGCTGGCCATTGGGTTAAAACCACTTCTGGCCGAAGAGTGGTGCGGAATAAGCCGGGGTGGTTATGTGAAAACAGCGGAAAAGGAAATGGAATGACGTATAAAGGGGTTAGGCGGGAGATGCGTGGAGGACCGTTGGATCTTGGAGCGGGAGCGCAGATCAACGACGGAAATGCAGTGGCGGGAGGAAATGGGCAAAACCTTTATAAACAACAAAATGTGTCATTTTTTGACTTTACAAAGGGAAAAGGAATTTTTTATAAGAATGGCAGGGGTATCGTACGGTGGGCCCGGCAGGACTGATCGAAAATCGCAAAAGTGGAAAACGCGATGGCGGATTATGCGACGGAGAGAAAATGCGATATTGCGATTATGCGATGGGTGAAAACTGCGATGGATCGCATCGCAAATATTTGCGATGCGATTAGATCGTATCGCAAATATTTGCGATGGATCAAATTGTTTAAACAACGAAACATGCGATTTGCGATATGCGATGGATCGCATCGCAGAAACTTGCGATGAGATTTTTGGAGGAAAACTGAAAATTGCGATCTGCAATCTGCGATGGATCGCAGCACAAATATTTGCGATGCATCAGTTTAAAAAATAAAAATTTTGGAAATTCTGCGATCTGCGCTTTGCGATAAGCACCAAAGGGTTCAAACTTGGTTCCAGGGTGCGGGCGTATGGAAGAAAAGGGGCTAAGGGCTTAAGCTCGAGGGGCTTAAGTTCTATACATAAAAACATGTATTTTCATGGTTTTTGAAGGGTTTCTTGAAGGAAATGAAGGTTTCGGTAAGGTTAAAAAGTGGGTTTTTAACCTTGTAAAAGGATTTTAATGAAATGGAAAGGGAGAAACATGAAATTGTGGGTTTTTCATTGGAAATGGAGAATAGAAAATGAGGTTAGTGAGGAAGAAAAGGAAGGGGACCAAGGGGTTCTGCAGCAGTATTTAACTTGGGATTTTTGAAGGATTTCAGAGGCTTTTAGGATGTAAACAACAATAAGGGATCTGGACAGAGGCATGAGGCCTTATAGAGACATCAAGAGCCAACAATTTTTAGTGATAAAATTTTTCCTTGGAGGCTCCAAAAAGATTTAGCCACCTTTTGGTATAACAAAATATTATAGGTGGCTAACAGTGGCTCCACTTGGGGATGGTGCCTTCTTGAAGGCATCAAGAATTCAGACTTGATTTCTGGGAGGCTGATCAGTTGCCTCATCCATTGTTCTCTCTGGGATGCTGACCAGGTGCCTCATCCATTATATTGCTCTTGCTCTGCTTCTGAAAAATAACATTAGTCATGAAAGATAAATGGACTTTATCAATACAACTTTCTACCTACCCAATCCTACTGATCTAACATTTTTTTTTTTTTTTTTTGAGAGTGCACTTGGATTGGAAAAATCTTTTCACAACATTTTATTCTTTTGAAAGCATAAAAAATAATCTAATTCTACTCCTTATTTCTTCCTGAAATCAGATTAAACAGTTGAGCTCAGATTATTCTCTACCTAATCTACTGTCTGTTGGGATTAAACTGTCCAACAAACTTTCATTCTCTAAATTCTAAGACAGAAATTTAAAAATAGTCAAGTCAAGATTAAGTTGTTTGACTTGCTGTGATCTATGGCATAAAAACAAGCTGCACATAGATTATTATTTGCAGAAAAATAAAATCAAAATGGAAGGCTTAAGATCTAAAAGTCTCTTATCATGGCCTTCTCTTTTCTTCACAGCTCTGTTTTTGTTTTGCTTTTGAGCTGTCTTTGCTTTTCTTCTGGTTCAGATTGTAAGCTGATTAGAACCAGATCTTTACATCCTTTGACTCAGAATTTAACATAGATTTGAGTCATCTCTTTTTGGAAACTTAGGTTCGGATTTTGAGTTTGTTTGAACCTTTAATTTCTATCCTAAACTATCTACTGATAAGCCAAGATTAAACAGTTTGGAAAATCAGATTCACTATCCTATCAGCAGAAAATTTAAAGCTAATTAGTCAAGATTAGGCTATTTGACTAACTAGAAGTGTGTTTTTCAAGGGTGGCATTTAAGCTTGCACACTTTCAGAATTTATTTCTCTCTTTTTTGGCATGGGGCTTTGCCTTTTTTGTTTTCATTTCTGCCCTCTTTTCTTTCTTTCTTTGTTTTTGTATTTTTGTATTTTTGTTTTTTCTTCAAAGCAGAAAACAACAAATAACTACATGCTCAGAATTGAGCTTTATTTACATTCCTATCTAACCTACTCTAACTTGGAATATTTACATTTTTTAGGTGATACAATAATGCCAATGTAGCCAGTCAAGCAATAGTAAAAAGGGGAGAAGAACTGACTGCTCATCAGAGACAACCATAGGGTGCTCTGCGTGTGGATTTTTAAAACTAAGGCCGCCAGCAGTGGTGACCATTTCTGATGTATTTGGATTTTGCAAAGGATTAATGCTTGAGCGGTTAAGCCAATCAAGGCCTCCATGTATTCTGCCACAGGATCAATCAAAACATGATACAAACTTTATTTTTTAAGGCTTGCCATGGCTAGTAGGCTGTATGTATCCCAGACAGCCTCAATCAATGCATCTGCAGTGTGGCCTTTTTAATCACACTCCTCTCTTTTCTGGCTGGGATTATTTGGCATATGAGCATCAACCAAGAATACCTCTTCTTCCACTTGATCAAGATAGAGATGTCTATGGGAAAGAAGGTCTCCCTCATCTTCACTACAGCATGAATTGGAGGGTTCATCATATATGGCAGGGCTATCCTCTTCTGACCCTAACTGGTTATGCTGGAGTGAACTGAACTCTGTGAAAAAATTAATATATTCTTGAGCAGGGGTTGCTTTGATTAGCTTGACCCTTTCAGGCGAAGGCTCTGGATATTCATCTTGCTCAAGATTTTCTTCATGTCTTTCTTCCTTGTCCTCTGCACTGAAGAGTTGCGGGCTTCCATCTTATTTGAAATTATTACTGATGATATGATATATAACAGAGTGAAAATTCAATGAATATTCATCTGCTATCATGCTTTCAACGCTTTCTTCATCAGTATCATAGATGGCCTGCATTGGCTCATCATTTTCTTGAAGTTGATGGTCGTGATCTTCCTCCCATGAGACTAATGATGATGGCCCTGCAAGCTCGGATTCCTTTTGGAAAAAACCATCATCAGTTAGGTCAACATCAGAGAAATCATAATTATAAGTATTGTTGCCCATCAAGTCTTCAGGACTCTCAACAAGTCCTCCTTCAAAATAGTCTGCAAGTTCGTTTTCTGATTCAAACTCTGGTTCATCATACATGCTTTGCATGTGGCTTCTGTCTTGCAGTGGTTTGGTTTGTCTTTCTCGAGGAAAAAGTGTAGGTCTGTCCCAATCATTATTTCTAGTTTCAACCCAATATTCTTCCTCTTCTATTTTTAGCAAGGTATTGGCCATCTCTATCGTTCCTTCTAGCTTACTTTCTAAAGAGATCTGCCCTTTCTGCTCTGTTCAATCCTTCTTTGCTGCTTTCAATCCTTCCTCCCTGCACTTTATTTTGTATTCGACAGTAACTGTTATGCTTTTCATTTCCTCCAGGCTCGAAGGCTCTCTTTCTCTTATACGGAATTCCACCTCAGGTTCAAAAGAACTAGGATAGTGTAGTAGAACCCATCCTAAAGGTGGTTTTACATCAGAAGGTATCGCATTGTACACCTTATTGAACCTGGCTTAAAAATATTGTACTATCTCTGCCGTCTGTCTTCTCAAGTTCTGATATTATTCTAGGATGAGAAAAGCATTCACCGGGACTGCCCATCTATCAAGGAAAACTCGAGCAAATTGATGAAAGCTGAAGATGCTGGCAGCTGGAAGGTTTTTAAACCAACTCTTTGCATTTCCTTGTAATGAAAAGGTGAACATTATAATACGCACATCATCTTCTTCTATTTCATATAAGTCAAGTACATCCTCGAGCTTTTGGACATGCTGGTCAGTAGTGATTTTTGAATCTTCTTCATTAAAAGAGGGCAGCTTATCTATAAGTTCTGCAGGGAGGGGCTGGAAGATAAGAGGTAAAACCAGAGGCTTATATCTTTCTATGACCTTTGTGGGTGTGGGTAGCATGACAGGAGGCTCATGGCTGTTTGAAACTTCTTTAGAAGTGGGAGATATAACATGAGGCTCTGGTCCCACCAGATTTTTCACAGGAGTACAGGTCTGCTCACGGTCTGAAGATTGAGGTCTGAGTTCTTTCCCATACTCAATGTGGGTTTCATATTTGTATACTTGAATAGGCTTAAAGCAGGACATGACATATTGATAGAAAAAAATAAGGAATTCTTTAAACCAGATCCAACCCATATGTTCTACCCTTCTATGAGGCCTGGCCATCTTTTAATTTCTTCCTCTAGTGGAGTCTCTGGGAGTTATGGAGTGTGGAGTCGCCAGGTGGAAAATTTTTAACTCCTAAGGAGGTAAAAGGTTTTATGGTCCACCACCATGTTTATTAGATACCAATCTAAAATATTTTTGGGTTTTTCTGAGTTTCTGTGGTTGTATGGAAAACTAAAGAATCAATAAAATCTGGCCAAGCAACTATGAACTCAAAAATTCCCCAGCGGAGTCGCTAGAAATGTTAGGTTTCTGTAATTTATTAGCAAGATTGGCAGAGTCCAATTACAGAAACAACATCGTTTCAACCAACTTTGGGATTCTAGGATCTAGCCCTCCTGAATCCGGAGAGGGATCTCTCTAATATGTACAAAGATGGATATTGTCTTTGAAGTTTGAGATAATGATATTAGGCTAGTTATGAAGGCCAAGGGTTTTGTTTTGTTTTGGATGGTTGAGCATGATTACTGTTTGAGGTGAAAAGTCCTGAATGCAAAGAGTTTCAAAGGTGAGAAGTTGCAAGAGGGAAGAACAGCTATGGCTAAAAGATAGATATAACGTTGGTTTTTAATCCATTGGGCTATGGAGTCATAACAGGGCTTTAATTGAACAACAACATCAAGAGTGATCCAAGGGGCAAGTCATCTATACCACAAGATTATTGAGATTAGAGTGATGGGATGGAAACAATAAAGTGTTGGAGGGGTGGAAACTGATAATAATTTCTCAAAGGATTTATAGTCAGTCCAAACAAGAAAAGCCTCTTAAGTAACTGTTTTTAAAACCAACCAAGGACAGGGCTAACCATAGACTTCTTGGGCAAGTTCTTATTAAAGCAGCTTAATTGACAAACAATCCAGTAATCCACATAATTACCTTCAGAAAGTATGAAAACACATAAGAAAAACAGAGTGTAACTTAAGATAAGATAAAGTACTTTTAAACCTAGTCTGCTTTCAGTCAACACCAAGGGAAACTTTCAGAATCTGCCTTTGGAGAAAAGAATCTAGGAATCAGGGCAAACCATATCTTCTCTAGTCTAACTTTAATAGCAAATAATGGAAATCACATTCAAGAACAGTGTTTATGCAAGTAGAAGGACGAGGGAATGCCAACATTCCTAACTGTTTAAACTGTATTAAATCATTCTTAAATAAACAAATTTGAAGAAAACATTAAGATAAATATTTCTCATCGAGAGAAGGTTACTGGTATACAGTAGATCCTAACCCTGTTTAAACTGTCCTTCACAGAGGAATATGAACAATATGGCATACATAGAAGGAAAACAATAACAAAGAGAGATGCACTTCACCAATGACATAGACTAGGATCCCAAGAAACAGCTTTTATATTAATGTCAATCCGGTTACAGTCTTCAAGTCCAATGTTTCAGTTCAGCAATCATCTTCACTATTCAGCCTAACTAATCTATCACAAGTAGAGGTCCAAGGGCGAGTGAACACTATTTACAATCAGAAGTTTGGGCTCGAATGTATTTCAAAGCTCTGTAAGAAACTCAACCAACAATTTCTCATCTTATACAGAAGTATTTATAGAATAATGAGGAGGTGAGATATTATAAAATATCTGCTAAAGTAATTAATACAGATTCAAGACTTCTTGGCCCTTTGAGGGGCTCGATGAAGAATTTTATAGGTGGTTCTCTGTATTAACTATTTTAAATCAACTATCAAGTCTGAATGAAATAATTTGTTGACCTTTGAGGTTTGGCGTGAGGTTGAAATAACTCTGCAGATATTTCTCGCATTAAGTTCCTTGCAGAAGTAACTTCTCGGCTGCGTTGAGGAAAAACATCTTCCTTTGCAATAACTTCGGCCCTGGTTTGAAAGGTTTGAGGCAACAGGTGGCGTTTAGTCGCTGGGAGGAATCAATTCGCCTCCTTTTTGTGGCGGTGGAGGGTTTGTTGTCACTAAAACACTTTAGGTATTCTGCAGACTGTGTTTTAGATTGGGGGATTAGGCTTTTGATAACAGTCTTAGCCGTAATCCCCATAAAACTGTCTTCAATTCTCTGTGCTGGCACATTTCTGGTCTTCTACAGCTGATACTCTTTGACTGTGCTGGATTCTTGGTGCTTCGCCATTACACAGGGCTGTACAGGGTTATATGGCATCATTGCCTCATGAAAAACTGACGAAAACGTGAATTTGACACCTGCGAAACGATTTCCTTTGATAAATCGAAGGAGGGAGGGTCGTCACCCTCATCTTTCAAATTTCATCTGAATATAGCGAAAAACGTTAAACCCTACGAAATACAAACAAAAGTTATGAAATTCTGCGTTCATAGGTTAAACTGCATTGGAGGATGTGCGGGGGAAATGGGGCCGTTGGATGGCATCATCCAACTGTCGGGATTTGATCTCAGAATGGTCGAAAGACATGGTTGAAAGGTGATTAAATATGAGCCGTCGATCGCGCAAGATCGACGATGGAAAGGCGATTGCCGCAGTTTGATAGCTTGGTCATCGCACGGGCACTTTGGTTAAAGGTCGGGTATGCTAGGCGAGGGGTCACCGTTGGATGGGGGTCTACAGATCGGACGGATGTGATTAATTTCACTGAGCATCCTGGTCCGACCTATAACGCGCGGGGGACTGAGGTTATACGACGGTTTTGAAACAGTGCTCAGGACACGTGTCACTGGATGTATGGATTTGCTGGCCATTGGGTTAAAACCGCTTCTGGCTGAAGAGTGGTGCGGAATAAACCGGGGTGGTTATATGAAAACAGCGGAAAAGGCAATAGAATGACGTATAAAGGGGTTAGGCGGGAGATGCGTGGAGGACCGTTGGATCTTGGAGCGGGAGCGCAGATCAACGGCGGAAATGCAGCAGCAGGAGGAAATGGGCAAAACCTTTATAAACAACAAAATGTGTCATTTTTTGACTTTACAAAGGGAAAAGGAATTTTTTATAAGAATGGCGGGGATATTGTACGGTGGGCCCGGCGAGATTGATCGCAAATTGAAAAAGTGGAAAACACGATGGCGGATTATGCGACGGAGAGAAAATGTGATATTGTGATTATGTGATGGGCGGAAACTGCGATGGATCGCATCGCAAATATTTGCGATGCGATTAGATCGTATCGCAAATATTTGCAATGGATCAAACTGTATAAACAACGAAACATGCGATTTGCGATATGCGATGGATCGCATCGCAGATACTTGCGATGAGCTTTTTGGAGGAAAACTGAAAATTGCGATATGCGATCTGCGATGGATCGCAGCACAAATATTTGCGATGCATCATTTTAAAAAATAACAATTTTGGAAATTCTGCGATCTGCGCTTTGCGATAAGCGCCAAAGGGTTAAAACCTGGTTCTAGGGTGCGGGCGTATGGAAGAAAAGGGGCTAAGGGCTTAAGCTCGAGGGGCTTAAGTTCTGTACATAAAAACATGTTTTTTCATGGTTTTTGAAGGGTTTCTTGAAGGAAATGAAGGTTCGGTAAGGTTAAAAAGTGGGTTTTTAACCTTATAAAAGGGATTTTAATGAAATGGAAAGGGAGAAACATGAAATTGTTGGTTTTTCATTGGAAAGGGAGAAAAGAAAATGAGGTTAGTGAGGAAGAAAAGGAAGGGGACCAAGGGGTTCTGCAGCAGTATTTAACTTGGGATTTTTGAAGGATTTCAGAGGCTTTTAGGATGTAAATAGCAATAAGGGATTTGGACAGAGGCATGAGGCCTTAGAGAGACTTCAAGAGCCAACAATTTTTAGTGATAAAATTGTTCCTTGGAGGCTCCAAAAATATTTAGCCACCTTTTGGTATAACAAAATATTATAGGTGGCTAACACTTTGCATAGCGTAACAAATACAATCCATTTCAGATTAGGTTGGTATTAGAGCTAGTGTTTTGAGCATTAGGAGAGCTAGTGTTTCTCTCTGTATTGTTCTTGTGCAAAAGGATTTGATTAAAAGTCTGCATTATAACCCTTGCAAGTAGTGCAGAGCCGCATTGGGGCAACATTTGTTGTAGGTTTTTGAGGCTTACTAGGCTGAGTTTGCTAGAGGGTGAAGGAATAGCTATGGATAGCTAAGTCCTGGAGAGGACAAAAAGGAATAAAGGGTTGAAGGCATCTTCATTACCCCTGTTAGCAACCTATAAATATAGGATTCATATTTTTGACTTGACTGATGGTAGTCTTGTAAATATGTACAAACTTTGTTTTCCACAAGTTATTTTCCCATATTTTGTAAAAAATAAAAAATAAAAAAAATCAAAAAGAGAGTAAAAAGTCCTAAAAGAAACATCAAAGGACTTAGAAAAAATAATATACCCCAAAAGAAAAATATGAATAAAACATGAAAGTGTGCAAGTCTAAATGCCACTACTTTTACTTCTTGCAGTTGATTATGGTAGAGTGTCAATAAATGCCATAATCCATGATGAGTTGAACAATTTAATCTTAACTTGTCATGTTTCAATTTTACTTGTTGTAGATAGTGAATAAGGAATTTTCATACAGTTTAATCATGAAAATTCAGTAGTTAGGTAGAGAATAAGTGAATCCAACAGTTTTATCTGGATTCATGGATGAAATACGTGTAGAATTAGCTAGTTTTATTACTTTCAGAAAGAATAATTGTTGTAAAGGTTGCTAGCACAAATGCGCCTAATCAAATGGAAGAAAAAATGTTAGCAGTTAAAATTGGGGAGGTAGAAGAAGGTGAGAAGCATCACTGTAAACATTATTCACCAGGGCTGCAAATAACTAACTTCCCTTTCCCATAGCCATTTATCATTCTAAACTATCAGTTAGAAAGGCTCAAGGCTTTTCCTTGACTTCTATTGGGACCGGACCCAAGGCTCTATGGCTGATTAGTTGAAAGTGTTAAATGTATATATTAATCCCTAAAATCACATCATTATTCCATTCATGCATTCATTTCCCTGAATAATCCTAAGTAAAAACCTCATTTTTACTTAAATATACTCTAATTCCCATTTGATTAACTTCCTACATATCATTAAGTATAAAACCCTCAAAATTACATTTTATCCTAAGTTGAAGTGATTAAGTTATGATAATAAAGCTTTGCTTTAAAAATTCACTTTTCCTAGTTATATTAATGTATTTTGAGTTTCCATTTTCCCTTGTCATATTAACTTTAACTTATTTAGTAAATTCCTAAGAAATAACCTTTTCCTATATTATATAACTCCCTTTTATAAAATAACCCCAAAAACCCATTAATATAACTTTAGCTAAAGTTATTTATCCCCACATGTGTAAATAAAACCCACATTATACCCCCTTTGGCTAAAACTATCCTTATGTAAATACCCCGCCCTCTATGGTTATTAAATCAACATGATTTAATTAACTATATAATAAAAAATATATAAAAAACCTTTAAACATGTTCAAGTTTAATCTAAACTTCAAAACCCATTCCCTTGTTTATTTTCCCATCCCCAACTCCCTTAACTTAAGGTTAAACTATAACCCTTTGCAAATTTCCCGATACATATCTCATACCGCAATATTAACCTTGGTTAAAATCCCTTGATACCCCTCCCGACCACCTTTTTCATTGAATAAATTCTGTTTTAACAAAATCCCTTTACTCCATAGGATTTAATTCAGACCCTCTGATTCCCAACACCCATTTGATCATACGGCTCCAAACAAACGTGATGAAAGGTTCCCATCCCCTTATCATTCCCCATCGCATGGAACTAGAATCGTCCAATCACCCCAATTAAATCCAACAGTTCTTATTTTAGCGCGATATTTTTATTTCATAAACTTACCCTTCCCATCGTGTTAATCATCAACTGTTCAATCTCCATCAACTTCAAGATCCGATGATCCACATTGCACCCGATAACTCCAGTCTTCGTCCCCGCCATAGCCCATTGCGTTAAGAGATCACCATTGATCTTCCATCCGCTAGATCAATGGTCAATAATTGATGCCCTGGTCCCACTATACTTTCCTCACAAGTCTCCTTTTAATCCCGACCGTTTGCTTTTTGAAGTTTGATCCGACGATCCTAACCCTATATCCCGCAAATAAAGTGCTCGACCCATGTTTTATGAAAATCACGCGATAAAAGTTGTTTTCCAATACAACCCAATGCTACGTGTCCCCTTTTCATTTGATCGTGTTCCAAAAGCCAAAAACAGCTTACCGCCTGTAGCCAACGCGAAAACTACCAACGGTTTTCCACAGTTCAAACAATAAAATTTTCCCGTCAGATATGTAACTCACCAATATTACATTTTATAAGGTTTATAATAAAGGTTAAAACCTTTGTTATAAGGTTTATGTGAACGTTATAAGCTCCACTCGACTGGTACACCTCTGGTAAATCCTTTCCAGCTCCCGAATCCGATTTTTACCCTTTGTGCACCTATTTTGTACCTGAAAGACCCATTTCACGTCTGAAAGATCTGTTTTGACTAACAGAATCTATGTTTGAAGGCTAAAGAAACCTTTTAACTGTAACATATCGACATCAAAAGCCTCTAATTTAAGTTCAATCTTCAGTATAAACCATTGAAAAATCATTTCCATGGCTTGAAAAGGTCTTTTAACCTACAGATCTCCTGAAAAGTCATATTTACAATCTCAACCATTCAGGAAACTCTTGTTTCTTGTCTTAACCCAGTTTTCATCTCTCAGACAAGCCTAATTAAGCAAAAAATCCCCAAAAGCAAACCATCCTTAGCCTAAATTGCTCAATTCCCTCTGTTAAAGTGAAATACTCCTACAAACAGTTTGAACTTGCAGAAGTGATCCTAACAATGCCTAAAAAACAGAGATAAACCTCCACGTACTGATCTTATTCCATAGGTCTTTAACGATCCTTCAATCACCTCCGTGCAACCAAGATTTCATTAACAAATTGTTTGATTTTCGCAGGTTATTATCAGAATCTAAAATTGGGCCAACAGTTTCAATACTAGTTGACAAAATTGTTTGCTCTAAATTCTCAGATTTTAACTCAATATCTTCATTCAACAAACAGTTTGCATACAAATAAAGAACAAAATCAAGTCAGAGAGAGATCATAATGATGAAGTTTTCATAATAAATGGTAGAAGTGAAATCATAATTCACAATGACACTGAAAACATAACAGTCAAAGAGTATCAGTGATTAAAGTGTATCAGGTAAAAGTTAGAGTGAAAGTTAAAACAAAGTTACAGAGCAGTCAAAGGTAAATAGTAAAAGTAAATATGAAGGCAGTAATAGTAAAAAGAGATGAAAATACTTTCACCAACATTGAAGTTTGTCTAAAGTGAAAGTAAAATAGTCAAAAGAACAAAAAAGTGAAAAGATGAAAAACATAACAAGAAGGAACTTTTTTGCAGAAATTTCATGTTTAAGTCATTGTTTTGCAGAAACTATTGTGACCAATATAAAATGAATTTTGCAAAAATGAAGGAGGTTTATGTTCATAAGATGTCCAGCCACAAAAACCTCTCTCACTTTTCTAACAGATATTATGGTTTTGGAAGTATTAAACAATGTTGGAAAGCACTTTTTGCAGAAAATTCCTATTAGGTCATCATTTTTCAGAGAATATTGTGGCCAATCAGAAATAAATTTTACAAAATTGAAGGATTTTTTTGTTCCTAAGAGACCTATCTACAAAAACCTATCTCACTTTTTTCACAGCCATTTCAGAATGAGAGATACATGCACATCTTTACAGGCTATTTTTCAAACTCTATAAAACTATGTTTTACACATCTTGTTGCAGAGCCTATTTTGCACATCTGGAGAGGAATTTTAAGAAACTGAAAGAGTTTTATCTCACCAACATATTGATCTACAATAACCTCTTTCACTTTTTACATATCTATTTCAGACTGAGAAATACAAAGGTATCATTGGACCCCAAGTTTGTAGAATTGCTGGAGCAGAATGCACAAAGAAAGGAAATAGTTAGTGACTTGGATGCCTCATCATCAACTAAGAGTTGGATCAAATTCGAATTCTCCTCTTTTTCATAACCTATCCATAAAAAATAGTGCCAAATAGATGCATTAGTTTTGAGTGTCCTTTAATTAAGTTCTATTTATGTAAAACAATTGGAGAGATTTGTGAACCAATCTTGATATTTTTTCAAGATATTTTAGTTTAGAATTTGTATAAATACTTCACTCTTGGAAGTATTTTGGGTGGAATAAATTTTTAAGATTACTATAGAATTATTTGGTTGAAACATTGGGACTTTTGTGAGTTAAATTGAAGCAGTAAGCTGGAAATTGAAGCGAAAGACATCATAGTTAAGGATTCATGAGATAAACAGATGAGTACAATCTTTTCTCGTTTTCATTGTGTACTTCTTTAAGTTTTATTCATATACCATATTTTTTTTCCTTCTTAAATGATCAACTAGGAGAATTTAGACATGATTAGTGATAAAAAGCTCCCTGTTTTTAACTAGTTGGCATTATTATGTTTTCTGCTTGATAACCGGACTATAGAATTCTTAATTGCTCTAGTTCCCTGTTTGATCCTCTCCTTTCCCTCTTCCTTTCTATGATCTAAGGATTCTTAATTTTCCTTAGTCTGAAATCACATCATTCCATCAAATTAGCCTTTCAAACCCTCTGAAAGTTAACTAACTTGCCCTTAGCATATTTGCATCTTTTGACCTTGGTTTTCATGTCTTGTTAGCTA
Source organism: Pinus albicaulis (assembly GCA_034641835.2). NCBI lineage: Eukaryota > Viridiplantae > Streptophyta > Pinopsida > Pinales > Pinaceae > Pinus > Pinus albicaulis. The sequence continues at coordinate 577,474,636 of CM076573.1, read as the reverse complement.
GAAATTTGACTACATTTCCCAATGGTTAGATAGATATTTTTATGGTTTCCTTTGTAATCCTTTATTCCCACCAAACTTTAAAAAACAAACCAAATTGTTCACTCATAGCTAGCCTAATATCCATTACCAAAACAAAGCTAAATATTAAGGAGAGATCCCTCTCCGAAACTCAGGAAGGCTAGATCCTGAATTCTAAAAGAGGTTCTTGGTTACCTCTAGTAAGTTACAAAGTTCTAAATATTTTTGATAAAAAATTTACTAGAGTGATAACAACCCCAAAGTACCTTAAGGTCACCATTGAAACACAAACCCTCTTGACGATTGTTTGTTAAGAAGCTCTTGGAGTTTGTTTCTGTTTGGCTACTTGAATAAGAGTTTGTCTTTACAGCCATTTGGTTTAAAGAATATGTGTCATTTGTTTTGAAAGCTTTGAGAACTTTGTTGAAGTTAATTTTTTCATTGACATCATAATGACAACTTCTACAAGTGAGTTTTCCTCCTTCACAAGATTCTTCGATGATGATATGAAGCGTGACTTTATTATATTGAAGGACATGGTGCAGATTTTGTTTAAGAATAAAAGAGAAAGCATCGAACTTCGTGAAAAAGTGTTTGCCATGAATGAAGAGAAGGAAGAAATTCTTCAAATATTGCATGATATGGAGATGCAACTCCATCAAGCTCAAGAAGCTTTGACCAAGAACATACGTGAGGAAGAGGTAATCCATTCTAATTTGTCTTCAGTTTCCTCATTAGAAAGATGTGTTGGTTCTTTTGAAAAGCACACGAGAGGTATAGGGTCCAAGTTAATGATTAAAATGGGCTATGAAGGAAAGGGTTTTGGAAAGCATGCATAAGGCATGGTTGAACCTATTTTGGTTGAGGAATGACCAAAGAATCTTGGTCTTGGTTATGTGCAATTTAATGGCGAAGACTCCAAAGCCATGAAGGCATGTGAGGCTATTTCAAAGAGAACCTTTATTCCAAGTTCTAAGATGCAAATATGTCAAATTTGTTTCAAAGATGATTGCCATTGCTTTAAGTCTTTGTTGCAGCAAGAATGGTAGACATGCAGCTTATGGCGAGCATGCAAGTTCATACAGTTTTCAAGAAAAAAATGGTGATGTTAGTCTGCAAATGAAAGTTGTAGCCTCTACTAGTTCATCTTCTCATGAAGAAAAAAAGGATGAACATTTAAAGTAGCGCAAGAGGTATAAATCTTCTCATGATCAATTTTATTGTGTTTCTGCAAGGCATGATCATTTTGCATGCTTAAATGGAAGAAAGATTTGTTGTACATATTGTGGTTGATTTAACCATGATGTTTTGAGATGCTGGATGAGGAAGAAAGCATACAAGAAGCAGATGAGGCAAAAAAAAAATTCAAAGAAGGTGCATAATATTTGCACATATTTCCAAAAGAGGGGACATGATGTCTCCCATTGTTGGAATTTGCATCCAACTAGTCGTCTTAAGCACATGCAGCAAGAGGACAGAAAGATTGGCGAAGAGGGAACCAAGGGTTCCATTATTGAAGTGAAAATGAAAGTTTCACATGAGGAAGAGTTGCAGCAGCAAAATTCGCCATGGAATTGGCTTGGTAAGAAGTGGATGAGCTTCTTAGTACAATAAGACGTACTCATTTTGTACATATGCAAATTTCGGTTGTATGCATGTATTTTATACTGTAATATCTCATTTGTTTGAGCCACCTTGGATCATTGATCAAGGCAACGATGTACAATTTCCTTCTTCAAATTTCTCGCCAGAAATTTTCTGAGTGAGTGTAAGAAAGATAGCTCTCGACAGGAGGACAAGCACATCGAGGAAGGGAAGTGTGAATTGCTTTCTAGTTATTGTTCAAAGTCACTAGCCATGCAAGGCAAGTGTTTGGAGGCTGAAGAGAAGAGGGTGCAGTACTCTTATCTGTTGTACATATTATTTTCAGTAGTCCAGAGAGCTTTTAAGGACCAAAATATTCCCATTGGGGAGGTGTGATCAGGAGATCATGTCCAAGTTTTAAAAAAATGCTCAAAAATGAAAGTCCTCAGAAATGATTTCAATCTGAATGACCAGAAAGGTCTCATTACTGTGATTCTGGCACTGTGAACGGTTCTCAAAACTGAGGTCACATGTAAAATTTATTGAGGTTTGAAATCTCCAGTAAACTCCAAAATTCAATTGACCAAGTTTGACTTTTAAACTTTGGAAAAATAAAAAGAAAATATTCCAAAGAATATTCGAGAAATGTTCCCTAGAATATTCCATTCAGTCGTATTAATGGTTGACAAGTGGCAGAATCTAATTTGTGGAGGGTTTGACTTTTTGGAATTTGGCTAATCACGGGCTGCCACGTGGCAAGCCCTGAGGCCACCATGTGGCCCCAGTCAACAGAAAATTTGGGCATTGTAAAATTTTCAAGCTCTGAGGTTTGAACTGGTGACCTCGTGCACCCGAGCCCCAAGGCTTGACCAACCGTGTTGATATGTGTTTCTTAACTTGTATGGGAAACACATTTGTTTTATGGTTTGAATTGAAAAGCGACGGAGGGATAAGGGGCTAGCCCCTTAGGGCTAGCCTGGAGTACATGGAACCGGGTGCTGGGAACCACGGTGTTTAAGTCTCGACAGGCGGAAATGTTAGCGTTATGTCATAATGTGACCACATTAAAAAATTTAATGCGACAGTTGGGTTCTCAGTTTATGTGGCGGGTTAAGCGGAGTGCTCACATGCCTCCGAACCAACATTTAATATAACCATTTTCAGTTTCGCCAGTTTGGGAGCGTGTTCCGCCATTTTTGGCCTTTTTCCATTTTTGGAGCACTAACTAGAAGTCCTCCACTTTTAGTGGGGTTTTTGGGGGATATTGGGCAATTTTCTTTGGAAAGCCATAACTTCCTCATTATTGAATGAAATTGGGTGAAATTTTAGTCAATTTTGGGCCTCTTTGACCTTCTGAAGAGTTTGCAATAGGTTTAAGATTGAACAAAGCTAATCTACAATAACGTTTTCTTTGAGGAATATGAAGAAGCCATCAGGGCCATTATGGAGAAGGCACTGTATTGGGTAATATTTCACTGCTTAGTGTGAAACAAAAGCCATTTCTAGCTATTTTATATCTTTTGAAGCTGAATTTACAACTGGTTTTTCCTATTGAGGCATATTTTTACCTATATAACCATTTTGAGCAAATTAATAGAGTAAGGACATGCCATTGAGGAGCCTTGGACCGACAGATGTAGCCCAAGAGGGGTGAACTGCCTCAAAAATTTGTTGTGTTATGTGATGGTGAATTTTACTTGCTATTCATTTCTATTGTATATGTTAAAAAATAAATTTACTTAACTAATCCTCACACATAAAACTCAGAAACATAACCAAAACTACTTTGTTTAACCTGCAACTCATGGAGAACACTTTGCACACTTTATTATATCAGAATGGATACTTTGCATAGCGTAACAAATACAATCCATTTTAGATCATTTCCACCCTCAAAGGTCACAATGTAACCCTTGTCTTCCAAGATAGCAACAAAATTATATTTTTGGTCATTCCTAGAACATATTACACATCTTCCACCAGTAAGGGTTTACCAAACTCTCTCTGAAACTTGATAATGCCAAATCTAGTTGCTTTATACTTGGCATTGTCCCCAAGTTATATGTAAAAATCCATTTATTTCTCCTTTAGGCTGGTGAAATACTCCTTCACTCCCGTCATGTGGAAAGAAGCCCCATTATTAATATACCACACTTTGGTGGCTACTAAACTCGAGAGACAAGAAATGAGTGAAAACTCATTTTTCAAATCTGGCTGCAAATTTTTCAACTTTAGTTGTAGCAAAAACCTTCTTTTTCTTGCCATTTTTCTTATTAGGGAATTGGTTGGAAAAGTATCCTATTTGATGACAAAAAAAACGTGTTATCTTACTAGGGTCCTTCTTCTTCTCTCCTTTAGAAGTCGATCTACTACTTGGCCCTTTCTTTACCTTCATCTTACCCTTACCAGTTAGGGAAATATTTTCTTCCTCAAATTTCTTCTTCTTGTCACCACACTGAGCCCCTTCGTTGATATCTTCTTGAATGAAATTTTTTTACTTCCATTCCCAAGTGGGAAGGTGCTCTCAACCCATGATGCACTTTACAAACACATCCTAATGTTTTGTAAATCCATTCAATGCTATACACACTAATTTTGGTTCAAATATTATATCTCCTATAACCACCATCTCATCTCGTAGTTGAGTGATCCTGGTCAAATAGGAAGTTGCACCCTCACCCTTAGACATCCTTGTGTTGTGTAGTTGGTCCCTCAGTATCATCTTTCAACTCTAAAAATAGCTTTGGGATAACTTGGTGAAAGCATACCACATTTTTTTTTTTTCTTCTTCTCGAACATATGTGGGATAAGGTGTTCTTTGACTCCATCCAGAATTATCATTTGCGTCCTTTCTTATTTTACCCCATGCAAGTATAGGGAAATAGGATCTGAGACTAATGGAACAACTATGATATTTACAATGTTCCATAATTTATTTTTCTTGAAGATGATTGTGATTCAAACCCTCCATTCAAGATAATTTGAGGACCCTTCCAATCTGTCTTCATTTCAAAGCTGGTACCCATGGTGGATTAAACCCTTAAACACTTGCTTGTTAAAAACGTACACTCCTTTGAGTCGAAACCCTGTGTCAAATGCCCTTGGTTTTGTACTCATAGATTACTGCTTTGATACCATGTTAGTCTTTTTTAACCTAGATCAAATTTGAATGTTCAATAAAATTTCTCATAAAATAAACTAAATTAATATCCTCAGATCTATGGGTTCCTAACTCAGTATTCATAAAAAAAATTAAAAAAATATCAAACCAGGAAATTAAAAATGTTTGACACAATTTTTAAATGGAAACCCCAATGTACGAAAAATCAACAAACTTGGGATCTCTATTCAACTTTTGAAAATTGATTACATCAAATATTTTCTTAGGAATTTACAACAACAATTTACCTAGAAATTTTAGCCCTTCGACCTAGCAAATTAGTTATACGACCTGGTGGAATTTGGCATGTATGACTGAGACAAATTGATCTGTAGGGATCACTAAAAATTGGTTTGTATAACCCACTTAAATAATCCCACCAACTTGGACCCCTTCTCCCTAATCGATTTTCCCAATTCGATCATATCAATTTGGTATGTTTCTACTCCTCCAAATTGACTTGTACAGCCTAGATAATTAAGCCTCCTCAAGCCTACTCGTTGCCCTTGAAATTTTCCTCTGTGCTATTCACACTTTGTTGTAACTTTGAATTCATATCTCTGCTGAAATTCCCAACTCTTATGCCAAATCAAACTGAACTCTCCAATAACCCATTTTCCTCTTTCATAATTTTCTAACCTAATCTTGAAAATGATGAAGAGTTGAGATTGCACCTCCACACTTGAGATCAATTATCACGATATAATCTTTTGTTAACCTCTTCACTTTATAAAGAGTAGCCAATAAAATTAAAAAACAAATTATTGGTTCTACGCCTAAGCTCCAAACTTAAGAAATATTTAATTAATTTTGTTGTGAGGGAATTTTGGCGATTCACTACATTTCATGGCATTCGGCTATGCATAATCACATTCCAAGCTCCATTTTCAACATTAGATCAGGGTAGATCACCTCACAATATCTTATTTTTCTTTTATTATTTTATTCTTTATTACGTCACAATTACTCAAATTTATATGGTATAATAATTTTAATGTTATTATTTTAGAGAATGATCTCTTCCTTTATTCTCTAATCATTTAGTTCAAATTTAGTATATTTATAGTGCTCTTGCCTAAGTTGTAGGTGGTTTAAATTGAAGTTTGAAGCAATCTTACTAAGCATATTGTCCTTTATGTTAATCCTTGTACGTTATGTATCTAGTCACCATACTTTGAATACGAAAAACACTCACTTTTATAAAGAGGATAAGATACAATGTATTCTGTTTAATTTTGAAAATATAGGTTTTATAAAACACTTTTAAATTTTTGATTTCAATTTTCTGTCATCCATTTTGTTTTCGAGATTGTTCGTCCGCATTAACCACATTATCAATTTTTTGTCGATGTTTCAAACCAACTATTATAGTTCATCCTCGAGACAAAGATGAAAAAATATAATCTATTCATATGTTTAAATAGCATGGCTCATGTTCAAAATGTAAACATTAGAGAAAGTCTAATAAAATTAAATATAATTTAATTAAAAATTTATAAACGTTGGAGAAAATCCAATAAAATTAATATAAATTAATATAATTAAAAATGAATAATAAATTATAAATTATTTATAATTTATAATAACACATAGTTAGTTATAATCAATTAGGAATATAATAAATAAATAAAATTAAAATGAAAAAAAAAATATAACAATAATGCCAATTTTTATTGTTAATATTTTTCACTTATATAATAGACTTTTTGAATAAGAATATTGATCAAAATATCAAAAAATGATTCTATTATTATATATATATTTATATTTTTATAATATATGTACTTGATCATAATTAAGTTTTATATATATATATATATATATATATATATATATATATATATATATATATATATATAAGTTATTTATTAAAAATAATTCATATAATCAATTTCAGGTTTATTAATTTTGAGTATATAATAACGAATAATAAAAAGAAAAAAAAGGCAGCGAGCAAAAGATATTCATGAAGAACGTGTAAGCATTTAAGTTTTATTTAATTTCTAACCATTGCTCTTGTTGAGATTAGTAGTCTGCTTCTCAATTTTTATGGCTTTCCTTAGGGAACAAAAGATATTCATGAAGAACGAGCAAGCATCTAAGTTTTATTTAATTTCCAACCATTGCCCTTGTTGAGATTAGTAGCCTGCTTCTCAATTTTTATGGCCTTCCTTAACTTTGTATGATGGAAACTATCAATCTTTGAAATAATCTGGGAATCCTCGATGCAAATATGGTGTTTAGTTTTCTTAGCGTGCTTTATTATAGTTGAGGAATGAGATCGATTGCATTTGATATTGGTTGCATACCCTTGAATTCTCTGATTGATGGAATGATCAACCTCCTTAATGTAGAGAATCTCACATAAGCAAGGGATTGAGTAAACATCTTTCACATATGGTTCACATGGTCTTTGATATTGGGATCGGGAGTATAATAAGCAAGAAAGAATTATTGAGAAAATTGAATTAAACTGAATCAAAATACACACACAAGTAAACACATGTATTTATGTGGTAAAACCTTGACAATGTGTCAAGAAACCTCCACGGGGCAAGGGATTGGAAACTTCTATTAATCAAGAATGATTCTCCATAGTTACAAGCCTCTCAGGAAATCCCAATTAATATCGTTATACAACCAACCGAACGGTAATAACTAAATTTTTTCCATAATTACATTAATTACTTTTGTTGTCACATTTCAACATTTGACGGATCTAAGGGAGTTGTGAGTGGTATTAAGGGGCTTGAAGGTGGCAAAAACTTTATTCCTCTTAAGAATATGAGCAATATTAGCAATCTTATCAATAGTCCCATGGATGAAGGGAAGTTGAACCTTGGTAACCTAATCATTAGGACCATTTTTAATCTTGAGTCCATTACCAACTCTTCAAAAAGCTACCAGGGTCTTAGAGCTTTATAACAATTTATTATAACTAACTATATGTTATTATATACTATAAATAGTTTAAGTTAAATAATTTATAACTTAAGTGTTCATTTTTTAATTAAATATTAAATCATATTAATTTTATTAGACTTTCTCCAATGTCTATATTTTGAACATGAGACATCTAGACTATTTAAACGACGTAGTCTAACTTATAGACGAAATAGAATTTTTCAAAAAACAATTTAAAAACAAATGTGAATCTTTGTTGTTTAAAATACATTTTTGAATGCATAAATGGATTCAACACTGTGAAAAACCCCTAGGGCATTCAAATTCTATAGATTAAACAAATTAAACTCAAATTTTTAAAAATATCTTTTGGTTAAAATTAAAAAGGTCATTTCGTCTATAAGTTAGACTACACCTTTAAACTTATGGATTAGATTCTTTGTCCTCAGGATGAACCACAGTAGTTGGTTCGAACTGTCCATCAAAAAATGATAATGTGATTAATCCAGAACAATCTCGATGAACTACACTAAGTAGTTCGAAACATGTCGTTTCTCAATTGATTATGTGATTGTCCGGGAGATTTCTAATTAAATTAGATATGGATCACAAAAGCTTACACTCTCAAATCTGGAAAATGTTTAAATTTACTTTATCATTTTTCATATTTTTTAAAACTAATAATTTTATAAACATTTTAAATTTATTTTACATTCATCATTTTTTGAAATATTATAAATTCAAATTTAAAATATTAAAAACTACGAAAAATATAATAATTTAATATAAAAATTAATAATACAATATGCAAAAAAATAATTGCCTCTCATATATTATATCATATTTATGAAAAGAATTTTTTTTTAATTAAAATGGCATCAAATTTTAACTTTGATGTTATCTGAAATTTTAAAATACCAATAAGTCTAGAGTTATCTTAACTCTAGATATACCAAGTATTAAAGGAGATCAAGTTTCTTTTCACTTTAAAAAATGTTTGAACTTCAAGATATTTGATCTCTCTACTCTATACTCTTGATAAATCTAAAATTAATATAAATCTAGATTAGTTTAATTATTAATTACAATTAAATATAAATATAAATATACTTATAATTATTAATTTTATTTTATTTATTTTTTATATAATTAGATCCAAAAATATTTTATTAATAAACATAATTATTATTATTATTATTTATTTATTTTTATATAATTTGAATTTGTAGAAATATTTAATAATACATGTTGGAACACATTTCAACCATAAAAATGATACCAAATCTCAACATCCACATAATATTATAAAATAGATATTTAACAATATAAACTATGGACATAGAAAATTGTATCAATCTCCGCATTTATATTTCTAAATTTACTAAATAGTTGAAATGATAATGAGGAGATTGCAATGATGATTTTGACTATTTAAAATGATACCAAATTTCAACGAAATCATGGCTTTATTCACAATTTACCCAATTTCCACAACTCTGGAATAAGTACACACTAATTTCGAGGGATTTATTCCCTAATTTTAGCTTAAAAATATGAAGGCGCGCATAATTATTTTGGCCGAATAAAATTAGGGAGTGCGGAGTCAAATGCCAAGTTTACTTCAGATGGGCCCTGGTCAATTATTCTAATTCTTTTCCGAGGGTTCTTCTCTAAATTTGGAGACCTGCAAAAGGTGGCATAGAATAAGTAACATCACTATTACTATTTTTTCCAATATTTTCCCTTTGGTCACATGTGCTCGTAGTTGGTAAACACAAGTTACTACACGCAACATGAATGACCTTGGTGCCTTGCAGGACCCTTGTCTCTTTCCACACATAGTCTTCGCAAGTAGGAATTGCATGGCCTTCCCAAGTTATTTAGTTGGTCTTCACGTAACCAAATTGTCAGGAAGTTCCATAATAATTGTGCCCACTGATCACTCCGTTGATGTTGGTGAAAGTGTTGGAGTCTAGTCAATAAGGAGAGACATATGACACGTGGGGATGAAAAGACACGTGGGAACCAACCAAATTTGGATATGGTATGCATGTGACTAGAAGTTTCCATATCTTCAATGTCTCTATACATCAAGTCAAAACTCTGTTCATCCCAGGAAGGAGGGAAAAGGGTGAGCATATATTGAATGATTGAGATTATGGGTGATAATGTTAATTTCTAAGTTATAATTTATTGGGAAAAGGGTAACATATATTGAATGACTGATATTATGGGATAATGCTAAGTTATAATTTAATTTATTGGGTGAGTGAAAGTAAAGTGTTATTGGAGTGTTATAGGGTGATTGGGGAAATTGCAATTTCAACTTTTATAAAGGAGGTTTGTCACTACTTTTCTTTTCTTTTCTTTTTTGGTTTTAGTCTTCTTCATATAAATATGATTTTGGTTTTTTGGTTAATTATGGTAATAATATATTTCAAGTTTGTTTCATGGTCATAGTAATATCTAGTTTATTCACTAATTATTTTTAGTTTTTGGATACTAATGTCAAGGAGAAGGCATAAATGTGGTTTTTCTATCTTTGGTGTCGAATAATGGCTCCAAATTTTTCTTGGCTTATGTTGTCTTTGGTCTTGAACATCTCATTCCTTCACTTCTCTGACAATCTTGTTCTCTTACATGACTTGCTTTGTAACTATTATTGTTTGGTGATTTTAATGACTCCGCATTCTATTGATCATGGCTACTCTTCCCCTCATTGCACCTGCACCGAAGCTGCCAAAAGAAGGGTCACTCAACTCTTCCATAAAGCAACCTCCCTACTAGTGAATAAGAAATTAAAGCTTATCGAGGTCAATGTAAAAAGAAATGTGGTTCTCAAGCAATGAATGAATTGAGGGTCGAGGTGTCATAGTTCCTTCTAAACATCAAAACAAGCCACACTCATGATACTAAATGTTTCATAACTCTTGAGCTCTACTAGCACATGAAGTTTATGTTGGCCCATGCTTTCAGTGATTAGGAGGCAGAAAGGGTGGAGAAGTAGGGCTACATTCTCCTAGTCCTTTGCAAGTGGATGGCGAAAAATTAGGGTGGTGTTGTAGCATCGAAGGTCAGGCTTGACACTTTAGACAACCTCATTGATCTCTATGCTAATGCTCCAAGTTGCTCCACTCCTCCACAAGTTTAATGCTCTAGTTGTATGATTGGTTTGTCACGCGTCTCAATTTTTATTTTTCTAGTTTGTATTTGTATATTAGGTAAAAGACTACATGGGGTCTTGGTTTCCTCTTCAAACAAAAGCCCTCTTTAAATAAATATATATGTCTTACAGTGAACCAACAATATTTTAGATTATCTAGTTTTCCAAAAGACAAATTTTACAAAACTTATTTTCCTATCTAAACAATAATTTCTTTAAATAATTATCAACCAAATTAATCAGCTCAGCTTTATAAATGTATGAACTATTATTATTTTTAATTATATGAACTTTTATTTTTTTAATAATAAAACAATTTATCTGACGCTATTAAAAAAATATTATAAAACTTAATTAACAATAATATATATAAATAATAATAGCTAAAATTAACCCTGAACATACGAATTTTAAAAATGATAAAAACACAACTTATAAATTGTAAATTCATGTGTAAAAACACAACTTATAAATAGTAAATTCATGTGTTAAAAAGTTTGTGTATTTTGTTATGTTTCGTTGGTTTTCATACATCAATGTTAAATATCAAACTATGTTTACTCGAGAAATGGTGGAAAAAGGGTAGATTATTGAATACAATGTTAATGGTGGTAAAATTTGTTATATTAACTTTTATATATATATATATATATATATATATATATATATATATATATTTTGAAAATAGTTTAAATTGACTCAAAAAGGTTATATAGCTAAATTAATTAAATCTAATTTTTAAAATATATAGAAAAATTGATCTATGACCTTCCAATGACAAGCTACTTAACCATAAAAGTCAAATATACTTACACTTGTGTTTGTATTATATTTACATTAATATTATTTAAAATAACTAAAATTATTATTATTGATAAATATATTTAATATTTTATAGTTTATTTTTTAATTGAAATCACTTAATTTTTAAATATTTTAATAATTTTATGATTTATTTTTTAAATTAAAAAATATAAAATGTAAATAATTAAAATAATTTCAAATATTTTATTAAATTAAATTGTAAATTTACAAATGGTTTTGATGATGTAATTATTGAAATTTTATAACCATTTCTCATTTAATTTTATTTAAAATTAATTAACATAAATTTATTTATTTTTATTTTTTTTAAATTTGAAAATTTTAGATTTTGTAGGGACATTTTTCAACAAACTCATATTTCAGCCTTTTATGATCCATTTTAATTTGGTTTGGATCATTAAAGGAATTTGATATTATTTTTCAAATTTATTTTAAAAATTGAGGGACATTTTTAGCAAATTCATATTTCAACCTTTTTACTCTCCATTTTAATGTGGTTTGAGATTATTGAAAGGAATTTAATTTTATTTAAAAAAAACATTTTAAACTTTTATTTAGAATTATATGTTAATAGTTTTTGGAATATAAATTATTTAGTGAAAATATATTATTAATTTTTTTAATATTAACCATTTATTTCAATTAATATTTTTAATATTGTGTATAAGGTTTATTACTATATTTAAAGGTTATAAAGACAATGAAAGTTCAAGATGAATCTAATCTCTTTTCACTTTAACGAAGTTTACACATTAAGAAATTTGGTCTCCTCTTGATACTAAATAAATCTAAAATCAAAATAAATTTAAACTTAATTAATTATTAATTATAAATACAATAATAACTTATAATTATTAATTTTGTTATTTTATTTTTATATAATTTAACATTATAAAAATATTTAATAAAAGAAATAAAACACTCTTTCAAACTTAACTAATAGCTCCTCTCCACACAAAAATTCAAATCTACCTTAATCACTACCCATCACATACATAACAAATGCATAAATAATATAAAGATGTGATGTGTTTGATAAAACACTTTCTATCACATATCATGGTGTTGCTATTTGTTTTTATCTAAAATCACTAGTTTTTCTGGATCAGATCTGGTTTGTAGTGTTTTAAATCTATCACATCTTATTAAATTTAGGTGGGAGAAATATATTATTTTATTATTATTATTATAATTGGAGGATTAATTATATAATTTTATGTGATGGCTATGGATAATAAAATCCACTGATAAGTTTATAGAATCTTAGATAAATAGTGATCGAATACTCTATTAAAACACTTTTGTGTAAAGTTATTAATTCAATTTTATACCTCAATCAAAATGATATATTGAATATAATAAAAATATAATCCTACCAAATTTATAAAAAAACAAAATTAAACCATATGTATATAAAAGTATAATCCTACCAAGTTTATAAAAAAACAAAATTAAACCATATGTATATACATTGATATATACACAAGTCTCCTTATTGAAACAGCGCAACATATTACATTTGAAAAAGAAAATAATCACATGGTGCTTTGAAAAAAAATCAAAACTTTCGAAAAATGAAACATCAGAACTTTGGGAAAATGAAACATTCGTAAAGAAATTCGCTAAAATTTATGACTCACGAGCATAAGTTTTGAAAATCTCTTTTGTCGTTATATACGTAAGTTAGATTCGGTTTATGGGGTCATTAGAAGTCACAAAGTTTGCATTTTGTTTATTAATAGTACTAATTTAAGATTCTAATTTAATCTAATCACCACTATTTGTAGGTGCTTCCCAAGGGAGACCAACTTTTCTTTGAAAAATCCCTTCTTTGCTTTGAGACCTTCACTTTGTGGGTTAGGTATTGGTTCTTTGATAATAAAGAATTTTAATTTTTACTTTGTACAATACAATACTATATATATATATATTAATATTAGAGTTCTTAATTAAATTTATGTTATTAATGTGAGGTAATTTTTAATTTGGTGTTTATGAGGTTATCTTAAACTTTTATATTTTAATTTTTGTATTAGGTTTGACAAGGAAAGGTTCAAAATGTGGTGAATATTAGATGATGTGTGTGATTCTCATGCATGAGAAGTAATTTAAGTTGTGTAGGTGGATTATTTGGCTCCAAGTCTATAATGAGTTTTTTGGTATTTTTGTTCTTTTTCTAGATAATGTTTAATGTCATATGGATTCAAAGATTTCAAAGGCTAGATGTTTTCAAAAAGAGGGAGGGTTGAGTTGGTTTCTTGGGAGGTCTCAACACCAAGTGTGCTAGTGAACACTCCTCGTAACAATATAGTGAGTAGTGTAGAGAACTTTGTGGGTGTACGCATGGTTTGGGTAGATCAAGTCATGTGAGAGTCACTCTAGTTATCTCTGTTACTCTATTCTTAAGGGTGTTTTCTCAATTTTCTCAATTTTTGGAACTCTTATTTTGGTGTTGTTTGTAGGGAGCTCTACAAGGAAAATTTTAAGTGCTAAATTTTGCCCATGGGTTAATTTTCCATGTTATTCTTCCAAAAAATAATTCACCAATTTTCATCTTTTTTCAAAATGATTCAATTAAATTCTATTAAATCAATGTATCTTACTCTAAAAATTTCCAAAAATGTTCAAAAACTATATAAAATTTGAGGTTTAAATATTTTGACAAATATATTGTCAAACATTGTATGGTTGACATTTTAGGAATTACCAAGATTCACTAAGGTTTCTATACTTTAAAATAAGTATGGATTCTTAAAATTTTCCTTAGTGCTATGGTCCATTCTATTCATTCATCCGCTCTTTTTATTTTATACCTTCCTTTGTTTTCTCAATGCCTTGGTGCTCTTGTCCCTCACTTACTTGTCCTTTTCCTATTTGCACTATGTTCTCCACCATCTTTACTATTGTAATCATAGTTCATATAACCACCTCAATAGTAGTATGCTCTACCTTTTTATTTTCTTCCTCAACCTTATTTCTTTTATCTTTTGCTTGTTCCCCCTTATCAACCATAGCAACAATATTTGGAGGCCCTTTAACTTGACTCTATTTCGAAGTTATGGGGAGGTCCTTTAATAATTTAAACCTCATCATATTTATTTTGGCCCATATTTGTAGTTGGGGGAGATCCTTCAATAATTTGCACCTCTCTTGTCTTAGCCTGAACTTCTTTTACTACTGTAAAGGTGGATTGTAGGTTAATTTTCTTGATGTGTGTGGCCCCTTTCTTAGCTCCTAATTGTAATTTCTTTGGCCTTTCACTTGCTTGGAGGGTATTAATAGGACCCTAGACATCCTTTCCTATTCCACCCAAACCTTTTGTCTAATAGATGCTCACATATGGAAACCATTTTCATACACTTATTTAGTAGGTTGGATGGTAATTGGAAGAGTTGGAACTTGCTAGCTTTGAAAATTCACTAGTATCTCCTTCTGACTTGTCCAAATAGTTGGGACTAGTGAGTCCTCCTCCATCATTCAGGTGGTCCTAGTTATAAATGTTAGTAATTTTATGATATTTTGGTCTGCATATGGGGACTTTATCAACTGCTAAATACCACCTCATTTTCCACCAAGATAATCATTAGTGATGGGACCACAAGTAGTAGCATTGCTAGAGATAAACTATTTATAAAGCTAGTAGGCTATGTAATGTGCTATCAATTGTTGTTATTGTATTGGAGCTCTGCTTAATGGGAGGTTCTCCCTCAAAGAGGCCCATGAATAATGCTCTCTCTTTTTTGGATTATTAATGTATAAGGGTTATATTTTGTAATTTATATGCCATTGTCTCTCTCATTTAATTTTTTTGAGTTTATAATTATTAAATAAATATTTAATCACTATTTTTTATACTATTTAAATACATCATAAGAGTGTTACAAATATTTCTTATGCCAGTACACAAAAAAATTTAAAAAAAAGAAAGCAAGTTATAAATGTGCTCTAGTGTCTTTAAACACAAAGCTTTATAATTTAGTGGGTAAAACTACAACTTGGAATCATATACACAAGGAATACAAGTGGAGTCACCTAGATGGACACCCTTCACAGGGGCTTCACTGCGAGAGCAATACTATAGCGTGTGGGTTCATATTGGGGGATATATAATGAGGAAAAAATAACATAATATATTAGGGGATATATAGGGGTAAAGGGTTTTTTATTGGGAGGTATACAAAATGGAGCTCAAATTTAATGAAAAAATATAAAGTGGTACAAAAAATGTTAATGAAAAAATGGATACCTACAATGTATAGTGAAAGTAGGGGATTTTTAAATTGGTAAGGTGTATTGGGTTTATATTGGTAGAGGGTTAAATAATGTGATTTTTAGAGTTATTTTCCAGTATGTACTCAAATTAAAGGTATTTTTTAATATGCTATGATCGCACGTAATATGTTAGAGGTTCACTGAGTGAAGCCCTTGTGACACCCTTTAACTCCTCTATTAGTACCTAAAAAATAGTAGTACATTAGATAATGAATTTATGTGTATTTTATTTTCCACATACCTTCAAGTATATTAGAATCCCCATAGGATCACTTGAAAGTAGATTTAAATAATCCTCTTAGTTATCCTATTTCCATGCTATTGTGGCCCTGACTACACTATTATAAGAGGGACTATCTAAAAGGACTCCTTAAGTGATGTTGATTGCATTGGTATAATTCACTAGTAACCCTCATGGTGGACCTTAGGATTATGGCATACAATCAAAACATAGCTATGGATAATAGATTGAACTTTTCCATGGATATTATAGTGGGCGTCCCAAAAGCCAACAACAAATCAATAATCATGGTAGTGGTTGATAACCTTACTAAATATGCTCACTTTTACACCTTAGCACACCTATTTATGTGCTTTGTAGTTTCCCAAGACTTCATGGGTCGAATATTCAAGTTACATTCATGCCAATTTCCATTATGTTATCATGATACCAATTTTACCAACAAATTCTAGAAGGAATTGTTTAAACTACAAGGTGCACAATTAAACAAGAGCACATATTATCATCCCTAAGTATATGGTCAACTAAGGTGATCAACAAATTCTTGGAATCTTACTTATGGTTCTCTGAAGTAGACCAAGAACGCTAATGGGTTCAATCTATACCCATTCCTAAATGGTGGTAAAATACCACTTATCATAGTGATACCTAATGTCACCATATTGAGATATCTATCACCAATAACTACTTCAGTTAGCACATTTTTATTAAACATATCCAAGGTTTATGAAGTGGATTTCACACATAACAATAAAGCAACCATTCTGTACACACTTAAGTAAAATTTTGTTTTGGCTCAAAACTAAACAAAGAAATACGATAGTCAACATCATTATGAGTGTTATTTTGAAGAAGAGGATGACATGCCTCAATCTCCAGACTCATATGTAGATATATCTTGAAGACAAGGGCTCTCATATGCTACCATTAAATTAATATGGGCCGTATCAAATACTCTAATGCATTGGACAAGTTACATATTGATTGGATCTTTTGGCCCACTCCAAGGCTCACCCAATATTGTTTAAAGAATGAAATGAGGAAAAATTGATGAGTTCAAGCTAGCCTTCAATAATTTTATGAAGAGGGTTCCATATGGTTATAGTTGGATGTTATGCAACCAGCTCACAAAATGGAAAAAAAGATAGATCAACGACTTAGAAATCACCCTCTTCGAGGAGGCAATCTCCTTTACATTAGATAAATGAACAATTCTTGATGATTAAAATGAAAAAACCTCCTTTCTATATATAGGAGTCTAAGGGGTCACAATATAATCAGAGCCTACAGAAGAATAATAATGTAAGGGTACAAAAATAACAATAGTGGGATTCTATGGGGCACAATAATAACAATATGGGGACTACATGGGCACAACAATAGCAATAAAGGTGATACACTAACAATAAAAATAAGGGGCTACACTAGTATTATAGGGACCTAACATGCTCCTCTCCTTCAAAAAAGTGTTGTCCACAATGCTTGAGTAGTTATGGATGCTTCTATATAGAATTATCATCCTCCCATGTGGAAACTTCAGCGGTTAAGTTCTTCCACTTGATGAGATAATTTGAAATTGATCGATTTCGTAGTTGTCGAGTTCTTATTTCCGTGACTGCTTTAGGCTCCAATATGATTTTTCCTTCCTCATCAAGTTTTGGCAATATTGTTTGAACTGGGATCTTGTCACCTATAACCTTATTTAAGCATGAAACATGGAGAATTGAGTGCACTTAGGAAGATGCAGGAAGCTCCAATTTGTATGCCATAGTACTAATCTTTTGCAACACCTTGTAAGGACCATAGTACTTTGGAGATAATTTATTATCCTTATTAGCTTGCTTGAGGGACATTTGTATGTATGGTTGTAGCCGTAAAAATAGCCATTCGCCTACATCAAAACTTCTTTCACTGCGATATTGATATGCCTGTTGTTTCATTCGATTTTGTGCCAAAGTCAAATTATCCTTTAAGAGTTAGAGAAATTTTTGTTGATGCTTGATGTGATCTTCCACTGCTTGAACCTTAGGATTTTCTCTTAAAGATAATGTGATGGACGGTGGATGATATTCATAAAGTGCCATAAATGGGGTCATGTTTGTTGCAGTACGGAAGGAAGTGTTATATCACCATTTAGCCAGACGTAACCACTTGACCCATTGCATTTTTTAATAAGATACAAAGAAACAAAGGTATCCTTCCAAAAAAATGTTCATTATCTCAGTTTTCCCATTAGATCGAGGATGATAAGATGAGTTATGAGCTAGTTGAGTACCCAGACAAGAAAATAATTTTGTTAAAAATTTTCCAATGAAAATGGGAACTCTGTCGCTTACAATAATCTTTGTGTTTCCATGTAGCTTTTGAATTATTTCCATAAATGCAGTAGCAACTGTATTGGATTTAAATGGATGAGATAATGCACAAAAGTTCGCATACTTGGTAAATTTGTGATAAAATCCATTGAAACCTCCTCCCAACGTTGACTTGGAATGGATAAATGTTGTAGCAGACTGGGGGTCTTAATTGTCTCAACTTTATTTTGTTTTCAGGCCAAACATTCCGCCACAAACTTTTGAATATCAAATTTAAGGCCATCCAAAAAAAATTCCTTCTTGACCTTGTGGTAAGTTTTTTAAAATCCTGAGTGCCTTCCTAAGGGAGAGGTGTGCAATTCCAAAATAATATTTTGTTTTAGTTAGGAATTATTACAAAAATATAAGTGATCTTTGTACCATAATGAATCATTTTTCTAGCTAAATGTATCAAATGTACTGGGATCTTGTTGCAAATTTTGAATGAGTGTCCACACTTCTTCGTCATTCTTCCATTCCTCCCTTTCTTTGGTTATCCAATCTGGTTGGATAATAGAAATGACACAACGAAATGCTTCTACATGCTCATCCTTTCTTGAGAGTGCATCTACAATAGCATTTAGCTTCCCTTTTTTGTATATTATTTCAAATTCATAACCCAAATGTTGTCAAGATAAATCCCCTCTGCAGACAGAGCAGATCTCTCTAGCCCTACAGTGGGTCTAGAAACACGAGATTCTTTCTAATGCAAAGCTCTCTTAACCAATGTTTACAATGCAATGAGGAAAGAGACATAAATACCTTTTTCCCAATGCTACGCTTGAATTCGCTGATGGTGACCTCAATCCATGATCCTCGTAGGCACGCTTCCTACTACTAATGGCACGCGAATACCTGCGGATGATCAAGAGACAACAAAAAACGTGATAAAATACATAATAAATGTAAATACTAGCTATCGTGCAGATCAAGGAGTACCATAATATTTGCATAAACATTTAGACAAATATAGAAATAAAAGATCAGATGTTATTATTGATAAATTACAAAAGGAGAGCTTACAACCTAGGCCTTGATGTTGGAGACGTCCTTAGGTGAAAATCTGAGTCCTTCACCCAGCTCAAAAAGCGTTCTTTCTCCCGAGCAGTTAGGCTTTATCACGATGTTAGCATGAAAAGGGGTGAGAGTTCATACGAGTCTGACAATGATCAACCAAGCTCTCAACTTGGGGGAATGAGGGATGTGAATTTATAGGAATGGAGAAGAGTTTGGGAGCCCATGAAAGGATGAGGAATGCCCACTTTCTAAGGGATGATCCCCAGTGGAGTCTCCAATTTTGTTTCAAGGCTCAAAACTAATGTCACCTAAATCCTTATGGTGTAGACTAAATGCAAAAAACAAAGCTTTACATTTCGATGAATCCTAAACTATTTAGGGAAGAGAGACAAGCATGAATGCAATAAATGCAACAACAATAATGCCCGCAAAACTAGTTCAAAGTTACGAAATGCAATGCCTTTCAATCGAATTCACTTTTCCCCACAAATGTAACTTATTGAAAAATGAAAATTCTTTTCTTTTCACTAATATGCATGAATTGTTTTTTTTTTTTTCACTTCGAAATGTAATCAAAATAAAAACAAATGAACGAAAGAAGAAATGAAAATGCTTTCTCTTTTATTTCAATCGAACCAAGAAAAAATCGCTTAAAATAATGCACAAATGAAATGATTTTCACTCTTATTAAAATGAAAAAGATAATCAAAATCAAAATCAAAATCAAAATCACTTCCAATTCCTTTTGAATTTAGACAAAAAACACACTCTTCTAGACTTGTGCCCCAAACAATTCTTAATCCTGTGCTTGACACTAAATTGAAGGGAAAATCAAAGATGCATAGATGACTAGAGCATAAAAAAATTCACTTTGAAACAAGTCAAGAACAATGCGACAAAGGGTGTTTGAAATGGCAAAGAATTCCCAGACTTACAAACAAATCAGAGAGACAAAAAAGACTCACTCAGAGAAGATAGGTAAGGCAAACACACAGAAAGGAGATCACTAAGATCTCACAAACTCCTTCAAGGGCCAGGACACATTGGAAAATCAAAAGGGAAACTCAAACATTCCTAGGTCTGAGATCAACGCTTCTATGCTAAGCAGAAGGGTGCTGAAAGGCTAACCAACGTGGTTGTACTATGTAGAAAAAAGCTGCTAGGGCTACTGTGAAAATAGAAAGGGCGTTGGTCACTAAAAACAAGGAAAAAATAAAAAGAGACTCACACAAACACCATACCTAACATAGTGAAGTGACTATCAATCCTTACACAAGCTGGCAGAGGCCTAAGTAGATTAAATTTCAAAAATCAGTGAAACTGATCCTAGATCAGTTCGGGGAAGGAGGAATAAAATGCTAAAGGTGCTGAGTGGAGTCACTAGTTCTTTTGTCAAGATAAATCCCCTTTGCGGATAGAGGCGATCTCTCTAGCCCTAGAGTGGTTCTAGTAACACAAGATTATTTCTAACACAAAGCTCTCTTAACTAATGTTTACAATGCAATGAGGAAAGAGACATAAATACATTTCTCCCAATGCTATGCTTGAATCCGTTGATGGTGACCTCGATCCATGATCCTCATAGGCCCACTTCCTGCTACTAATGGCATGCAAATACCTGCAGATGATCAAGAGACAAAAACTAATGTGATACAATACATAATAAACGTAAACATTAAATATCTAGAAGATCAAGGAGTACCCGAATATTTGCATAAACATTTAGAAAAATATAGAAAGCAAACATCAGATGTTATTATTGATAAATTACAAAAGGAGAGCTTACAAACCAGGCCTTGATGTTGGAGGCTTCCTTAGGTGAAATTTTGAGTCCTTCACCTAGCTCAAAAATCATTCCTTCTCTTGAGCACTTAGGCTTTATCATGATGCTAGCATACAAAGGGGTGAGATTTCATATGAGTCTCACAATGATCAACAAAGCTCTCAACTTGGGGGAATGAGGGATGTGAATTTATAGGAAGGGCGAAGAGGTTGGGAGCCCATGAAAGGAGGAGGAAGGCCCACTTTATAAGGGATGATCACCCATGGATGAGATCAAGGCTCTAAAATCAGAGAGCTTGACCTTATCACCATCTTTCAACAACCAAATCACTGCCCTTGAGCTTCTAGAGGTCAAAGCTTCTCCTCCATTTGAGGAAGCACTACCAGAAAGGGGATCGGCATGGTTTTCCAAGAAATTAGGGTGCTGACAGCGCTAGGCTAGAACTGTGAAAAGGACATCAGCGCGGTCATGGCACCAGGAAGGGCGCTGACCCAGGAGACTAGGAATTTGACCAAGTTTTTCAGTAATATTCCAAGGAATTCTTATTTGGATCTTCAAGGGGATATGTTAAGATATTTATTGATGATGGAAACATTGTGCAAGATCTATCACGAGGCATTTCAGGATCAGGGACGATAAAATGAGCATGGTGACAAATTACTGTGTAACACCAACATCTTTGTGACCAATTTTTGTTGCTCTTCTAAAGATAATATTTGTTCCAAAAATTATTTAAGACTATCTTGGTATTTTTACCTTGAAGTGTCTTCCCATTAGGTAAGGTCACCACTTCTTTAGTGCATGTCGTATTTCCAACATTTCCTTCTCATAAAAGGTTTTTGTAAATACTTTCCTTTGATTGGATGAATTTCAAAAGCAATGGGTCTTCCTTCTTACATTAAAGCAACACCAATTCCATTTCCTGAGGAATCACATTCCACAATAAAGGTTTTTTTGAAGTCTAGAGTAGTTAATATTGGTGCTTGGCACATTGCCTCTTTAAGATGTTCAAAGGCCTTAGTTGCTTATGGAGTCCAAGAAAATGCATCTTTCTTTAGTAATCTTGTTAGAGGTGTTGTTATTCTCTCATAATTATTAAAAAAAATGCGATAATACCCTTTTAACCCGAGAAATCCTTGCAGATTCTTTATGGTTGTGGGGATTTTCCATTCCTTAATGGATTTAATTTTTTTAGGGTCTACCATAACACCCTCATGAGATAAAATATGACCCATATATTCCACCTCGTGTACTCCAATGAAACATTTGGAGGCTTTTCCATATAATTGTTTCTCCTCCAACAGTTTGAGTGCCCTATCAACATGTTGAATATGATCCTTCCAAGATTTGTTGTGGATTAGTAGATTATCAAAAAACACTAACACAAATTTTCTAAGGAAGGGTTTAAAAATGGAATTCATCAACCCTTGAAATGTAGAAGGTGCATTGGTAAGGCCAAAAGGCATGAACAAAAATTCATAATGACCCTCATGAGTTCTAAATGTTATTTTCCAAATGTCTTAAGTCTTCATTCTAATTTGATGATGTCCTGAATGAAGATCCAACTTGGTGAAGTAAATTGCTCCATGTAATTCATCCAATAATTCATCATTGACATGAATGAGAAATTTATCTTTAATAGTGAGCTTGTTGAGCTCCCTATAATCTGGACACATGCACCATGATCCATCCTTCTTGTGCACCAATAATATTGGAGCATAGAAAGAACTTTGAATAGGTTGAATTATATCGGCCTCTAGCATTTTTGCAATCATACGTTCAATTTCACTCTTTTGGGCATAGGGATATCCGTAAGGCTTGATGTTTGGAGGAAAAATTCCTGGAATCAAATGAATATCATGATCATGATCATGAATAGGTGGGAGGCCTTTGGGAGTCTCAAATACCTTGGAATGATTTTCCAAGTCTTTTTGGAGATATGGAGAAATATATGATTTCTATGTTTGAAACTCTAGTGAGCATAATTGTGAAATTACGCCTTTTTGTTCTTTCTTTAGAAGCGTTTTCATGCCATTAGAGTTGATTATCATTGCTGGTTTCCCTATGATACCTATTAATTCAACTTCCTTTCCTTCCCAAAATATTTTCAAAAAAAGTTGCTAAAAATTAAAAGCTCGTACCCAAAGATTGTAACCATTGAACTCCTAGTACAAAATCAACACCACCCATTGGAATGGAAAACAATGGGATATTCAATACATGTTCCCCCATGGTTAGCTCTATATTATGGCACTTTCCAGAGAAGTTTATATTTCCTCCATTTGCAACCATCACTTGACACTCTAGTGCTGGATATAGGAAGCAATTCAATTCCTTGGTTATATTACAATGAATAAAATTATGGGTACTATTTGAATTGATCAACACTATTAGATTTTTATTCTTGA
The DNA here is from genome assembly GCA_034641835.2 of Pinus albicaulis. Lineage (NCBI taxonomy): Eukaryota > Viridiplantae > Streptophyta > Pinopsida > Pinales > Pinaceae > Pinus > Pinus albicaulis. The sequence continues at coordinate 577,450,907 of CM076573.1, read as the reverse complement.
TATGTCATCCTATATTGAGAGTTTCAAGAGTGGTAATTCCTACCCATGCATTACAAGATATGGTTGGATTCATTTCTTCTTCCTCTAAGGTCGGTTCTCGGTGTATATTCTATTCTTTTGAAGTTTCTTGTTCCTTTTCTTCCTCCTCTTTACAATCTATGTAAAATAATTTCTTCTTAGCACACTTATGACCTTTAGTGTATTTTCTATTACAACTGTAACAAAGCCCTTTTGATATTTTTTCATCCAATGTTTATGGTGTCAACCTTGTAGGTTGTGGAAGGCTAGGAGAAACAACACTTCCATATTTATAGTTGTGAGTGGTAGGCTTCCTTGTTGCCATAATTTTTCTTTCCAACTTGAATGCCTTCTCCAATGAATAAGGTTCCTAAAGGAGAACCTCATGTTGGATTTTATCCTTTAAAGTCCCTATGAATACATTAATCCTATGCTCCTCTGGAATATCATTTACCCTTATATTCAATTTTTTAAAGTACTCAAGGTGTTCCACCATTGAACCCTTTTGTCTGAGATTTATCAATTGTCTAAAGAAGGCGTTGATTTTTGTATCCTCATAACGTGTTATCATTTCCTATGTAAAAATTGACCAAGTAACAAGTGCTTTACGAGAACAAAGTCATCAATACCATACCAACTGATTGGGTTCTAAATATAAAGTTGCAATGCATACTATTTGTGTGTTTTGCAAATTATGGAGATCAAAATATTGCTTCATCTATAGTATCCATGTTCCCAGATCCTTGCCATGAAACTTCCTCATATCGATCTTTGGAATATGGCAGGTCTTAAACCCAACATTAGAGTCTATGAAATCATGATTAACATTTATTTTGTTCTCATCATGAGTTTCATATACTACCTTTTCGCTATTATGAATCATTTCTTGTAGAAACTTTGTCAAACCTTCCATGTCTTCTTTTAGACCATTCTTCATGTCTTCCATGTTATCTTTCAGTTTATCTTCTATACCATCGATCTTAGCTTACATTCAATTCTTCAAACCATCCATGTTTTCCTTAAAACCAACCATGTCTGACTTTAAATCATTCTTCCAACCATCCATATTAGCTTCCATTTCATTTTTGGTTACTCTTTCAGAGAGCGAAATTTGTTGCACCTGGTCTCATAATTTTGATATATCATGTTGCACTTCTTCCTCTTCATGTGTCATAGTAGAGATTTATGGGGGCTTAATCGTTATAGAATTATTTTTTTTGGGAGACATTTTATGACCAAATACTGGTATCTATATTTCAATATACCCTTTAAATCACTTCAAACTGATTCTTCAAACAAAAATTATGCAAAATAAAAAAAATACACACCTTTTTCTAGCTTTTTAGGAGCTCGATATTGAAACTATTGTATCTCTATGATTTCGGATCTTCAAGATTAGAAATTTGGTCCTATGGTAGCCCTTTGAATCGTCTTTCCAATGCCACAAGTCAGACCAAATTTTTATTCTTCATATAAACTTATGCCCAATCTCCCACGATGTCCTAATTATAGATTGGTTCAGTAGATAGAACTTGTATAGAGAGCCACATTTCATTGTTTCAACTTTCAGCTCTAAAATTGCTACACGAAACACAAGAATATGTGCAATTTCAACGAGTTTTTACAAAATTCAATTACGATGCCTGAAACGAAATTTATGATGATTTTCCCTAGGACATATGTTTGAGACTGAATTTTGGAGCCTGTATAAACCCTAAATTCCCCGGCTCATATCTCTAAAAATATAGCGAACCAATATTTGAAAGCTTTACATAAGGTTCACCATGATTTTGTCTCCACGTGGTAAAAAATTCAGCTTTTAAAGCCTCGTAGAAAAAAATTTATTGCAAAAAATCCAAGATGACTTGTTTAAAGAAGAGAAACCCTAGAATCCCAAGCTTGGATACCAAATTTTATGCAACCAACTCACAAAATAGAAGAAAAGATAGATCAACGACTTAGAAATCAGCCTCTTTGAGGGGGAAACCTCATTTACATTACATAAATGAACAATTCTGAGATGATTCAAATGAAAAAAACTCCTTTCTATATATAGGCTTCTAAGGGGTTACAATAAAATCAGAGCCTACATAGCAATAATAATGCAAGGGCACAATAATAACAATAAGGGGGCTACACTAACAATAACAATAAGGGGCTACACTAATATTATAGGGACCTAACATTGGAGGTAGTTTTGGCCATAAGGGAACGTCAAGTACACCAATGAACAATTTGAAAAACTATAAATACAATGGAAGGATGCATAATGGGATTATGCCACTAGAGAGCCAACAATGAATTTACAATAGTTTCTACATCTCCAATATCAAGGATAACACTACTTTGAAAGGGGAGGGCACGTTAGGACCCTACACTAACCTCCCTACTTTTGGGTACTTGGGAACTAGTCAAATAATGTATAAGACTATCTTCTTTAAATAATTCACATTAGTTAGTTAATTGGTAGTCTCTTAATGTAAAAAAATCATCTTTATTGAATAATTCCAATTAAATGGTTCGTACTCATTAATTATACAACTTCAAGTAGTTAAATCTTTTAGAGAGGAACAAGTTATAAAGCAATTATGCTATTTAATTTTTTGTCAAAGGTTGTTATTATATTGGAGCTCTACTCAATAGGAGGTTTCCCTCTCAAAGAGGCCCATGAACATGCCATCTCTCTTTCTTGGATTATTAATATAAGGATTACATTACGCAAGCTCTATATCATTGTCTATTTGATTTACTTTTTCGTATTTTAATTTCTTGAATAATTACTTGATAATTATGGTTTACGCTAGTTCAATACATTATACAACCTTTACTCAACATGACCCTCATCAATTGCATGCCTCCATTAAATTTTCCTTATTAGTAACTGACCCAACATTCTTCCTTTAGAAACCACTCTAAATATTATAGATTTAATAACACATTTGCACCACACGATACACTCTAGCTCACAAGTATGATGAACTTTCTCACTCTCCTTCTTGCTTACCTCATGTTTCTTAACACTAAGGACTAAATATCTTTGAAAAAATACTTTTAAGAACAAATTGACATTTTGTATTTGGGGAAGTATTGAGTGTAAATAGTGTGTGGTAGGGAGAATGCTATACCAATATTGTACTCTCTAATGCACAACCATTATATAATCTTAACATAGATTGCACTAAATTTGTCATGCACTATTATTATCAACATAAAAAAATTTCCATTGCCCCCTCAAAGGGGGATTAGCATGTGGACTTAATTAGTGAATATTCCCGAATAATCCTTCCTTTAATAATATTTAATTATTTATCATTTTGAAGCAAAATTGAATATGCAATTTAAGTTAGAAAAAACACACGAGTAACAAAATAACCTCTAAATGTGACCATTTCCCACTTGTGTATTTTGTCTAATAAAATCCCTTCACTAATAAAGGTACATTTTTTAGTATATGAACATTGCATCATGATATTAATGTAATTGAGCCAATGCATGTGTTTATAGTAAAATTGTGTTTGTAAGAGATAATTTATGTGGCTTATATATATAAGGAATGTCAAAACATTAGTGGTAATTATCTTAATTGATCGAACCTTTCACTTAAGGTATGTCAACAAGGAAACCATAAGTCACAAATTCAAATTTGATTAAGCCCTCCAAATTTACTAACTATTATCATGGTTCGCAATTGAGGCACCCTCCATTGATATATTTTAAGGAAAGTAGGCAAAGGAGGTGGAATATATTGAGAGGTTTTCCTTGAGAAAAAAATGAGGTCAACTAGCTCAATGAGGTAGCTCAATTAATTTAGATGGACTATTTCTAGGGTTCTCCATGAAATCTTTGTTTCTAATTCAATTAAGTCTCATTAAATTATTAGTTGATATTTTATCTAACAATTAAGCTACTCTTCATATAAATTAAAACAAAGATGGTTGAAGATAGTAAATAACTTATGATATATGTCTTTACACTTATTGAATGTACTAATCTCATCCTATGAAGAATTTATACATAAAGTGAAACAATGATTTTGTTATCAAATTGAAATAAAGATTATTTGGAGAACTTGTGATAAAAAAATTATTTATATGTCTTTATTCTTAGTTATTAAATGCAATTATCCTATCTTACATAAAATTCCAACATGAAGTGAAACAATGTTTCATGACCAGGATTGTTAAAAATATTGATATCTATATTGGAGATTAATTTTTCAAAAATAATAAATAGTAATTTTAAATTAAATAATTTTATAATTTATAAATAATAATAAAATATGTATTATATAAACTAATTTAAATTTTAATAAATATAATATTCATCTATATATTATAATTTATATAAATAATTTTTTTATTATAAAAAATTAACATATATTTAACCATCGGATGCGGTTGACAGCTCGATCTGATGGGACTTTAGTCCCCCAGCGAGTCCCGAGGGAGCTCGCACGCAGCGGCCATATGGCCCTCTGCACAGCCATTATTCAAGCAGTTAATTCACCTGCCTGCAATGCATTAACTCGGCCCGCCACCCTGGTTCATTACTCTGTTCTGGTGGTTTATGTTGATATGGCTTTCATTCCAGAAAATTCGATCGGTTCTTGTGTTCATTGCCGCCCTCCGTCACCTATTCGAGGCGCCTGCCCAGTCAACTGTGCTGTGCCATGTGCACACACCCATACAGGTCGACGCTGCAATATATTAGGCTGCCTTGAAACTTTTCCTGGGTACCATTTCACTCAGAGCAGCCATTGTAGTCTTTCCTCTCAGCAGTTTACTCAGTCTACTGATTTGCAGTGGTCTGCCAGCGCTCCTTGCCTCAAGCATCGCGCGCATTGTCCTGGGAAAATGCCTCGTCTTAGGCATTGGCTGAGATGTCGGAGAGGAACTAACAGAGGCCGCCCTTCCCGCCCTCGTCCTTCCCCCAGTCCTACCTCTGGCTCTTCTGCGGAGGACGATGATTGGGTTCTTCGTTCGGGCTCTAGAGAGCAGAGAGATCGCCCTCTGCATATCAGACGCTCTCAATCTATTCAGCCTGAGCATTGCCCTCCGCCTATTCCTCCTCCATCCTCGTCCCCTGTTCTCCATGCTCCTACCAGCCTGACTCATCGCCAGTCCTCTCAGCATGCGGAATTCCGCTTCAACTGTACGTTTGACAAGCCGGTCCTCACGGCGTTTGTTACCATCTCTGTTTGTGAAAGCTCAGCTCGCCCTAGTTATGTTCCTACCCCCGACTCTGCTACCATCCTGCGTCCTCACCAGACTCAGCCTCAAACTGATCTGCCTAGTCCTACTATTCCTATTGATATTGGGCTCTCCAACCGTGATGTCGATTTAACGCAGGAGGGCTTCCTTGGCGAAGACAACGCCCCTAGCAATGCGAAGAAGGAGGAAGCTGATGATTTCGGTTGCAGAATTGTGGAAGAACCGGAATCCTCAACTCCAGAACAGTAATTTTGCTCTTCTTCAGCTCATCATGGTCCAGGTTCACATCTCAGTTAGAAATTTTTGGTTTTTGTTGCTATTAACAGCTGACCCAACTGTAGGCTCCACTAGTTTTCAGTCTTTGTGTAATTTCATATGTTTGCACTGTCTACCGATTTCCTCGTTAAGGGCGGTAATTTTTGTCTCTCAAGAACTGGTTTCCCACTCAGGGCAGTTCAGTTGTCACTGTAAAAACATGAACATCAAGCCCAGTTCTCAGGCTTACATAGCTGAGACTGGCACAGTTTTGTACTATATTGTTTCATAAATAGAATTAGTTTTACCGAAGAAAAAAAAAAACATATATTTAACAAAATTATTTTTAATAAAAAACTTCATCAAATATATAACGAATTTATAAACCAGTTATTCCTACCAATTAATTTTATAAGACATTTATGATTCAAATCAAAGTGGCTTAATATCAAACAATACATGTGGTTAATAGATTAATCTTTCAAAAATAATAAATATTAATTTTAAATTAAATCAATTTTATAATTTATAAATAATAATAAAATATATATGATAAAAAATAATTTAAATTTTAATAAATATAAAATTCATCTATATATTATAATTTATATAAATTAATTTTTCTATTATAAAAAATTTAATATCTATTTAACAAAATTAATTTTAATAAAAAAACAATATATATTCACACAATTATTTTTAATAAAAGAATTTATAAAATATACTAACTAATTTATAAACACCCCTTATAAACAAATTTTAAATAGTAAGTCATTCCTACCAATTAAATTTATAAGACCTTCATGATTCAAATCAGAGTGACCTCTTTTAATATGATTATTTAAAAGTAATCATATTAAATATTTCTAAAACGGAAGGACTAATGATATCCATTCTTCATTTTACATTAATTATGAAGATTCGAATGTCCTGAATGGTTCAATGGACACTTCGTTTTTAGACATATCATGATGCTTTTACTTTTATTTGTACCTTACTTTGATTTGGGCATGGCTTTTAGTGCTCTAATTCTTTATCTTTCCCTATCAAATCTCCTTAAAGTTGGCTTGGAAGCATATTAATGATTTTTCTATTTTGTATTGGTATTAAGTTGATCACATATATATTTTATTTGGACATGGTTTTTAGTACTATGATTGTTTGTCTTTGCCTATCAAATCTTATTAAAGTTGGCTTGGAAGCATACTAATGATTTTGTTCTCTATATTTATAAGAAGTTGTTCTCTTATATATTTTTGAGTTGATGAACACTATATACAACATCATGTGAATTTTTTTAATTTTGAGTTTGTTTTTAGTGCTCTAATTCTTTATCTTTTCCTATCAAATCTCCTAAAAGGTGGCTTGGAAGCATATAAATGATTTTGCTATTTTGTATGGGTATTAAGTTGATCACATATATATTTTATTTGGACATGGTTTTTAGTACTATGCTCGTTTGTCTTTGCCTATCAAATCTTATTAAAGTTGGCTTGGAAGCATGCTAATGATTTTGTTCTCTATATTTATAAGAAGTTGTTCTCTTATATATTTTTGATGAACACTATTATAAACATCATGATGCTTGTCATGTGATTTAATTTTATTTTTAGTTTTATTTTTTCTAGTGTTTTTTTGAGTTATTTTAATTAAATTTGATTCAAAGTACTAATGAAATTTGATGAGTAAAATGTTTATGGGCAATGTTTTTACAATAATCAAAATTTGTAAATATAATAATAATAATAATAATAAATATTTGTTATATATAATTATAATACAAATAATTAGTTTATAATTTATTTTTTTACTTTAAAATTAATTTAAAACAAGCATAATCAAAATTTATGGTAATGTGAAGCATAATAAAAATTTTCTCTATTTAAGTGGGCATAACTTGTAAACTAAAAAAATATTATGGTAAAGACGATGTTAGTTCATTTAATTATAAAAACGAAAGATATATATAATGTATGAAATTGAATTGTAAATGAGTAGATAATCAATAATGATTGAGTATCGATCTAAGTATAATAGATTCACTTAACATTACTTATCAATCTAGGAATGGGAGAGGCAAGTTTAGAGAGTAGAAATGGTGTTGCAGGAGATGGAAAATGAATATATGAATATACCTTCACTCATGAATAAGAATTGAACCAACCCTTTTATGAATTGGATTTTTTTTCTTGCAATAATATTATTAGTATTTCTAGTGATTTTAATAATTCAAATATATATATATATGTATAGATATATATTAAAAATGGTTTCATTGCTATTAAAAATCATTGGAAACTAACATTGTGGAGAAGACTAAAGAGTAAGTCGAGACAAGTTTTTTTTTTTACAAAAAGAATAAACTAACATAAAATATGTCTAAAGTATTAATATAATACCAAATAAAACACTAATATAAACATAATGAAAAAATATGTAAACTATATGTGTTGTGTTGTTACATGCAAATACCAAGTATAAACATAAACTTATATCATCATAAGTTGATTCAAAATAAACTTGCAAAATGTTGCAATGATTTAGATTATCTCTATATGCTTGAAGAGCCAAGATATAGTTATTGAGCTTTATTGAAGAAGTAATCAGAATAAACAATGAAGCTTTACTATTTATTGTGGTTGAATAACCCTTTTTCTAGAGTAGAAGAGAAGTCCAAAGGTGAATAGTTTCATATGCCTATTTTAAAAACAGATATATGGAGATTGAATATAGACAAGCATACTTGTATTTGATTACTTTGAATATTGAACATGTGTCACAATATATAGAAATAACAAATATATGTACAAACATTGAATTTATGTATCTAATATTTAGATGGTATAGGTGTATTTTTTTTTCTAAGTTGCGTTAATCTATTGATATTGAACATAATTTACAATGTGAGACCTTCCTGCATGGCTGCTAAATTAGTCAACCTTACAGGAGGTCCTATTCAAAAAAGCCAAAAAACTATAAAAAGGGTTGCCCATAACCTGGAAACCAGCCTAAGAGTTGCTGCCCATTATCCGGAAACCAGCAGTCATCAAATTCTTAGTAGCATAATAGAAACAAAAAAAGAATTGTAAGCTTCGAAGGAGGTGACCATCAACGTGTTTGAACCTAAAACTTAACATGACAGAAGGCCAAAAAAAGGAAAGCAAGACCTGACAAGAAGCTAGATGTCTGTAGGTGTAGGAGGATTCTCCTCCACTATGGGACAACTGTAATCTTCGAGATCTTCAGCAGCACTTTTAGAGTACTGGGAGGAACTCTCCGACGCGGAAGAGGAGCCTGAATCAAAGTTGAGATTTTTCTTCCCACGAGCCGAGTCACTGCTGCTATCACCCTCACTGGTGGAGCTAGTCGTGCCTGGCTTGACTAGGAGCGCCATCGATTTCCTTGTGTCCTGAGGATGCTGGACTGAAATGGTAGATTTTCGGCATTTTCTAGAGCCTGAAGTTTCACCAACCTGAGGCTCTTCGTGGAAAAAGACTGAGATGGTAGTAGTAACCATCTCACCAACCTGAGCCATCTACCTGCAATTGATAAAGGTTCTTAACTCGAACCCCTATCCTCCGGGTCTCACCAGTTGCCTTACTGCGCAGGAAAGCCTTTCCCTCGCTAAAGACAACATCATATCCCTTGTCTTCTAACATCGCCATAGAGATAAGATTCTCTTCAATCCTGGAACATGCATCACTTCCTTCAATAAGAAGGGTTTACCAAACTCCCTCTCAAAGGAAATGGTACCGATACCGGTCGCACTGTATCTACCATCATCGCCCATCTTGATGTGCACTCCAAGATCTTTCTCATCCAGATCAGTAAACAATTCTCGATCTCCTGTCATGTGAAAAGATGCACCACTGTCAAGAAACCACACTGAACCCATCACACTTGAGAACAAGCATGCGATCAACAAAAAATCCAGCTCAAACTGCGAGTCTAAGGCCTCTCCAGCTACAGATCTAGCAGCCTGCTTATTTCTCTTCTTCTGTGGACAACTAGTGGCTTAATGTCCATGTTGGTGACAGTGAAAGCACTTCACCTTGGACATGTCCTACTTCTTGCCTTTCGCACCGAATTGAGAAGCTTTCTTGCTCTTCCCCTTCTTTTCTTTGGCAGCCAAAGCACAATTCTCTTCATCAGAGTTCTTTGAAGAAGATCCGTCCCTGGTACTCCACCTTATCTCCTCTTGCACAAGATCCGACCAAAGTCGCTCCCATCCTGGCAATTTCTCCCGACCATTGATAGAGTCTTGATAGGAATGCCAACTCTTTGGAAGCCCAAGGAGAGCCAAACTCACCAAGTCCTCATCATCAACAGTAACCCCCACACTTCCCAGCTCATCCCTCCATTGGATGAACTTCGTGAGGTACTTGGGCATACTGTCGCCTTTCTCCATTTTTATGTTTTTGAGTTTATCCTTGAGCGCCAACTTCCTCTGGTCGCTCTTGCTTTGAAATAAATCTGTCAAATATTTCCACATCAAGAATGGAGAAGCCTTACCATGAAGGCTGGACACAATGTGATCCTTCACACCTTCCAACAGAATCCTTCGACACTTTGCTGTCTTCTTTGGCCATGCGTCAAGTACGGCAACATCACTAGAAGTAGGTTTTGGAATTTCTGCATCTATGAACTCCTTCAACCCATTGTCATCCAGCACCGCCTCCATCCTGTCCTTCCATGCAATATAATTCGAGCTACCCTCAAGGGCATACTCCAATCGCAATCCATTGAAATAAATCTCAACTTCGACACCAAGAAAACACTACTGCAAATTCGAATTCCACCAGCACAAAACTCAACCGCTTCAATGTTTTGCAATTACTCCAATGATCAATATCGCTCTGATACCATGTAGAAATGTTGAATAACTGATATATTATTCACCGATATTCTCCTGATCACACACTATTTTATCTTCATGCACAATACAGAATCTCTTCTACCATTGATCATTACATGCGGAAATAAAATCAATTGCATGCACACATTAAAACCATAAAAAATCACACATATGAACACAATATTTCATGGGAAAGCTTAAAGCTGAAAACCCCAACTATCTGTATATTATATGTCATAGAGATCATGTAACAATCATTGTACAAAGCTCCTCACAAGCTCTCAGCACAACCTCCAATTGCTACACACTAATCAAGCTAGATCTAGAAAAACACATGCTCCAATCTTTGCCACCTGATAGCCAGCCTCTATTGCGTAATCAATGCTGTAGGATGGCTCATTAAATAACATAAACCACCTGGATTATACTGCGCAATCCTCATAGGCTCCTCCAATCACTGGTAGTTGCAAATATGCAACAGTATAGTCACAACTGATAGCTAACCTGCTCTTTCACCTATCTCTGCATTGATCTCCACTGAAACTGTCCATGCCCTAAAGTTAACTGATGTATTCTTTATTTGATTAATGAGTTTATAATTAGTGAATTAATTAATAATTAATTCACACCACTCTTCACTAGTTGTATTAATTAGTTAGACTAAATACAACTAGCTCAACTATGTTTAGATTAGTTAAACTGAACACAACTCCATTAACTCTTCAATCAACTCCACCAAACCCTCTCACATGAGTTCTAACTGAAGTCTCCATGCAATAGCTCCACTTAACCCCTAGGAATAGCGTAATTCCTTCTGTCAGCTCCTGTGCCACATCTGTGCACTTAACTGAAGTGCTCCAAGAGAATAAGATAATGTTTATAGTCCAAATATTATTAAGAGCTAATAATATTCGACATATCTATTTTTAGACTCGCAATATAAAAATAGATTCCGCCCAGTATGTCTAAAAATAGAAGTCCATCTATTTTTTCCAACTTGACCAACCATCCACAAATAGCATCCTGCAACTCATAGAATATGATCGACATGTCTAAAAATAGACTTGCGCCAAAAATAGCCTGCGGGCCCACTTAGTGAAGGCAAATATTTTCACTAAGCTCATCATCTTGTTGCAATCTCAACACTCCCTCTCAACAAGATAGGGAATATCTGCCACCTTGATCCTGCCTCTGTGGTATTCGAATTTTCTCCTGGTGAGCGCCTTCGTCAAGATATCAGCATCCTGATCCTCCATAGGAATGTATGAAAGTAACATGATCTTCCGCTGCACACAATCTCTGATATGATGATACCGATCTGTGAAGCCATGCCGCCTCAACTCATCCTCCTGTCTGTACCATGATCCATATCCTGATGTGCCTTTGAGATATCTCAATACATGCTTCCCCGCCTTCCAAAAGAGCTTGGTAGGCTTAACCATAGCTTGTGAAAGCTGGTTAACTGCATAGCATATGTCGGGTCGTGTGTATTGACCAGATACATAAGCGACCCCACCAACTGTCGATAAACAGTGGCATCCACTACCTCCGCTGAAGTAGCATCCTCCTTCCTCCAACCACCAGGAAGAGGAGTATCAACAGGCTTGCAACCATGCATGTTTAACTTCTCTAGTATCTCTCGGGCATACTTACCCTGAGAAACAAACAATCCACCACTGCGCTGCCAAATTTCCAATCCCAGGAAATAATGAAGGAGGCCCAAGTCCTTCATCTCAAACTCTTTTGCAAGATCCTCCTTGCATGAGAGTATCAACAACTCATCACCTGTCAGAATCAAATCATCTACATAAAGTACAATGATCAACAACTTACCCTCCACCACAATCTGGTATAGGTTCAGATTCGCCCCACTCTTGGAGAATCCAAGTCCGGTGAAATAACTGTCTATCCGTGTGTACCAAGCATGAGGTGCTTGTTTCAACCCATACAACGCTCTCTTGAGCCTGCACACATGCGAATCGCTGCTGAAGATCTCGAAACCTTCGGGCTGCTCTATGTACACCTCCTCCTCAATGACTCCATTGAGGAACGCAGTCTTCACATCCATCTGATGAATGTGCCACCCCATCTGCGTTGAGAGAGCAAGGATCGTCCGTATGGAAGAGTACCTTGCGACAGGTGCAAAGGTCTCCTCATAGTCAATCTCCTCGATCTGTGAAAAGCCTAAGGCAAAAATATTTGCCTTCCCAGCTACTTCTCCACTCCAAGTCATTCACCTTCATTTATCGATCCACCTCTAACCCTTGGAACCACTTTCCTGGCCTTGGGACAATCTCCCATGCACTGTTTCTGACAATCGAATCATACTCTTCCACCATGGAATCTACCCATGCGGGATCCTCCACAGCTTCCTCGAAAGAGGATGGCTCTGTCACGATACACTTGATCATAAGAGGCATGTATCTAGTATATCGGTCAGGTGACTATCTCTGTCTGCGCTGTGATGTAGGTGCTCCTACAATCCTCTCTGCATCTTGAGCCAGTCGCTCAACTTCTATAGTGCGCTTTTTCCCTCTGATGTTTGGCATTGCCTGAGTGCTCTCTTCCACTCCATGAACCTCCTCTTGTGGCTGATCCACATCCAGAGACTCATCCTTAGGAACTAATAGCTCCTCATCTGCATGTGTGTGTGGCTCCCTCTCAAGCGAACACTTCATGGCTTTCTCCTCATGAAATTTGATATCCCATTGCACAACAGTCTTGCGACTATCTGGCAAATACACACGATAGTTGTGGGGTGTATCAGTGTACCCCACAAATATCCCAACCTCTGCAGTCAGGTCCAGCTTCTTCCTATCATCCTTCGTCACATGAATGTAAACAGGTGAACCAAAAATCCTCAAATGGGAAATATCAGGCCTCTTACCAGAAAATGCCTCCTCGGGTGTACTCATGCCAAGTATCCTGTGAGGACAACGGTTCTACACATATACTGCAGTATTGCATGCCTCAGCCCACAAGTGTATGGGAAGGCCCTGATCATGAAACATCGCCCGTGCAACACCCACGATCGTTCTGTTCTTCCGCTCAGCAACCCCATTCTGCTGTAGGTTATGGGGTGATATGAGCTCTCTTCGAATTCCTTCTGCACTGAAAAATTCCTTGAATTCGCCAGAGATGAATTCACCACCATTGTCACTCCTAAGAGCCTTCACCTGCTTCCCCGATTCTTTCTCAACCAGTGCCTTGAACTCACAGAACTTTGAGTATGTCTCGCTCTTCTTCTGCTTGAAGAATATCCAGCACTTACGAGAAAAATCATCAAAAAATATCACATAGTACCTGTGCTTTGTTGTCGAAGCTACTGAGAAAGGTCCACACACGTCTGTGTGAATTCTCTCAAGGATTGTCGTGGCACGAATATCATTCTCGTGAAAGGTGGCTTTCACAAATTTTCCTAAGGTACATCCCTTGCACTGATCTGACTACGCAAGTGTACCCTTAGGAAGCCCAAAAGAAATCTACTGCAGTATCTTCAAAGCTCCATGGTGAAGGTGGCGCAATCTCCGGTGCCACAACTCGCCATCATCCCGACTCACCACTCCTTCTGCCTTGCCTGCCATTGCTGCCCAGCCATCTACCTGCAATTGATAAAGGTTCTTAACTCAAACCCCTATCCTCTGGGTCTCACCAGTTGCCTTACTACGCAGGAAAGCCTTTCCCTCGCTAAAGACAACATCATATCCCTTATCTTCTAACATTGCCACAGAGATAATATTCTTCTTCAATCCTGGAACATGCATCACTTCCTTCAATACGAAGGGTTTACCAGACTCCCTCTCAAAGGAAATGGTACCAATACCGGTCGCAATGTTTCTACCATCATCGCCCATCTTGATGTGCACTCCAAGATCTTTCTCATCCAGATCAGTAAACAATTCTCGATCTCCTGTCATGTGAAAAGATGCACCACTGTCAAGAAACCACACTGAACCCATCACACTTGAGACGAAGCATGTGATCAGAAAAAAATATAGCTCAAATTGCGAGGCTAAGGCATCTCCAGCTACAGATCCAGCAGCCTGCTTATTTTTCTTCTTCTGTGGACAACTAGTGGCGTAATGTCCGTGTTGGTGACAGTGAAAGCACTTCACCTTGGACATGTCCTACTTCTTGCATTTCGCACTAGATTGAGAAGCTTTCTTGCTCTTCCCCTTCTTTTCTTTGGCAGCCAAAGCACAATTCTCTTCATCAGAGTTCTTTGATGAAGATCCGTCCCTGGTACTCCGCCTTATCTCCTCTTGCACAAGATCCGACCAAAGTCGCTCCCATCCTGGCAATTTCTCTCGACCATTGATAGAGTCCTGATAGGAATGCCAACTCTTCGGAAGCCCAAGGAGAGCCAAGCTCACCAAGTCCTCGTCATCAACAGTAACCCCCACACTTCCCAGCTCATCCCTGCATTAGATGAACTTCGTGAGGTACTTGGGCATACTGTCGCCTTTCTCCATTTTTATGTTTCTGAGTTTATCCTTGAGCGCCAACTTCCTCTGGTCACTCTTGCTTTGAAATAAATCTGTGAAATATTTACACATCAAGAATGGAGAAGCCTTACCATGAAGGCTGGACACTATGTGATCCTTCACACCTTCCAACAGAATCCTTCGACACTTTGCTATCTTCTTTTTCCATGCGTCAAGTACGACAACATCACTAGAAGTAGGTTTTGGAATTTCTACATCTATGAACTCCTTCAACCCATTGTCATCCAGCACCGCCTCCATCCTGTCCTTCCATGCAATATAATTCAAGCTGCCCTCAAGGGCATACTCCAATCGCAATCCATTGAAAGACATCTCAACTTCGACACCAAGAAAACAGTACTGCAAATTCGAATTCCACCAGCACAAAACTCAACCGCTTCAATGTTTTGCAATTACTCCAATGATCAATATCGCTCTGATACCATGTAGAAATTTTGAATAACTGATATATTATTCACCGAGATTCTCTTGATCACACACTATTTTATCTTCATGCACAATACATAATCTCTTTTACCATTGATCATTACATGCGGAAATAAAATCAATTGCATGCACACATTAAAACCATAAACATTCACACATATGAACACAGTATTTCATGGGAAAGCTTGAAGCTGAAAACCCCCAAATATATGTATATTATATGTCATAGATATCATGTAACAATCATTGTACAAAGCTCCTCACAAGCTCTCAGCACAACCTCCAATTGCTACACACTAATCAAGCTAGATCTAGCAAAACACATGCTCCAATCTCTGCCACCTGATAGCCAGCCTCTATTGCGTAATTAATGCTATAGGATGGCTCATTAAATAACATAAACCACCTGGATTATACTGCGCAATCCTCATGGGCTCCTCCAATCACTGGTAGTTGCAAATATGCAACAGTATAGTCACAACTGATAGCTAACCTGCTCTTTCACCTATCTCTGCACTGGTCTCCACTGAAACTGTCCATGCACTGAAGTTAACTGATGTATTCTTTAGTTGATTGATGAGTTTATAATTAGTGAATTAATTAATAATTAATTCAAACCACTCTTCACTAGTTGTATCAATCAGTTAGACTAAATACAACTAGCTCAACTATGTTTAGATTAGTTAAACTGAACACAACTCCATTAACTCCTCAATCAACTCCACCAAACTCTCTCACATGAGTTGTAACTGAAGTCTCCATGCATATTCACTAATCCCAGAAGATATACTCCTTCAGCCACTTTAAAGCTACATCTGTATTTCTAACTGGGGTTTCCAAGATATTAAGATATATTGAGAACTGATGTTAATATTTTGTTGAATATTCGACATATCTATTTTTAGACTGTCAATCTAAAAATAGATTCCGCCCAATATGTTTAAAAATAGAAGTCCATCTATTTTTCCAACTTGACCAACCATCCACAAATAGCATCCTGCAACTCATAGAATATGATCGACATGTCTAAAAATAGACATAGTCTAAAAATAGACTTGCGCCAAAAATAGCCTGCGGGCCCACTTAGTGAAGGTGACTCTTTTCACTAAGCTCATCATCTTGTTGCAATCTCAACACTCCCTCTAAACACGATAGGGATTATCTGCCACCCCCATCCTGCCTCTGTGGTATTCAAATTTTCTCCTGGTGAGTGCCTTCGTCAAGATATCATCATCCTGATCCTTCGTAGGAATGTATGAAAGTAACATGATATTTCGCTGCACACAATCTCTGATATGATGATACCGATCCGTGAAGCCATGCCGCCTCAACTCATCCTCTTGTCTGTACCATGATCCATATCCTGATGTGCCTTTGATATATCTCAATACATGCTTCCCCGCCTTCCAAAAGAGCTTGGTAGGCTTAACCATAGCTTGTGAAAGCTGGTTAACTACATAGCATATGTCGGGTCGTGTATTCACCAGATACATAAGCGACCCCACCAACTGTCGATAAACAGTGGCATCCACTACCTTCTTCGAAGTAGCATCCTCCTTCCTCCATCCACCAGGAAGAGGAGTATCAACAGGCTTGCAGCCATGCATGTTGAACTTCTCCAGTATCTCCCGGGCATACTTACCCTGAGAAACAAACAATCCACCACTACGCTGCCAAATTTCCAATCCCAGGAAATAATGAAGGAGACCCAAGTCCTTCATCTCAAACTCTTTTGGAAGATCCTCCTTGCATGAGAGTATCAACAACTCATCACCTGTCAGAATCAAATCATCTACATAAAGTACAATGATCAGTAACTTACCCTCCACCATAATCTGGTATAGGTTCGGATCCGCCTCACTCTTGGAGAATCCAAGTCCGGTGAAATAACTATCTATCTATGTGTACCAAGCACGAGGTGCTTGTTTCAACCCATACAGTGCTCTCTTGAGCCTGCACACATGCGACTCGCTGCTGAAGATCTCGAAACCTTTGGGCTACTCTATGTACACCTCCTCCTCAATCACTCCGTTGACGAATGCAGTATTCACATCCATATGATGAATGTGCCACCCCACCTACGCTGAGAGAGCAAGAATCGTCCGTATGGAAGAATACCTTGCGACAGGTGCAAAGGTCTCCTCATAATCGATCCCCTCAATCTGTGAAAAGCCTCAGGCAACAAATCTTGCCTTGTACTTCTCCACACTCCCGTCAGCTACTTGCTTCACTTTGTAGATCCATCTCGAACCCACCATTGATTTCCCTTCTGGCCTTGAGACAATCTCCCATGCACTTTTTTTGACAATCGAATCATACTCTTCCACCATGGCATCTACCCATGCGGGATCCTCCACATCTTCCTCAAAAGAGGATGGCTCTGTCACGATACACTTGCTCATAAGAGGCATGTATCCAGTATACCGGTCAGGTGACTGTCTCTGTCTGCACTGTGATGTAGGTGCTCCTACAATCCTCTCTGCATCTTGAGCCAGTCGCTCAGCTTCTGTAGTGCGCTTCCGCCCTCTGATGGTTGGCGCTGCCTGAGTGGTCTCTTCCACTCCATGAACCTCCTCTTGTGGCTGATCCACATCCAGAGACTCATCCTTAGGAACTAATAGCTCTTCATATACATGCATGTGTGGCTCCCTCTCAAGCGAACACTTCATGGCTTTCTCCTCATGAAATTTGATATCCCGTCGCATAACAGTCTTGCAACTATCTGGAAAATACACACGATAGTTGTGGGGTGTATCAGTGTACCCCAAAAATATCCCAACCTCTGCAGTCGGCTCCAGCTTCTTCCTGGCATCCTTCGTCACATGAATGTAAACAGGTGAACCAAAAATCCTCAAATGGGAAATATCAAAGCCTTACCGTAAAATGCCTCCTCTAGTGTACTCATCCCAAGTATCTCAGAGGACAATGAGGACAACGGTTTTGCACATAAACCACAGTATTGCATTCCTCAGCCCACAAGTGTATGGGAAGGCCCCGATCATGCAACATCACCCATGTAGCACCCACGATCAGTCTATTCTTTCGCTCAGCAACCCCATTCTGCTATGGGTTATGAGGCGCTATGAGCTCTCTTCGAATTCCTTCTACGCTGCAAAAGTCCTTGAATTTGCCAGAGATGAATTCACCACTATTGTCGCTCCTAAGAGCCTTCACTTACTTCCCTGATTCTTTCTCAACTAGTGCCTTGAACTCACAGAACTTTGAGTATGTCTTGCTCTTTCTGTCTTTCTTCTCGCTTTTGAAGAAGATCCAACACTTACGAGAAAAATCATCAACAAATATCACATAGCACTCATGCTTTGTTTTCGTTACCGTAGCGTCCACACACGTCTGTGTGAATTCTCTCAAGGATCGTCGTGGCGCGACTATCCTTCTCGTGAAAGGTGGCTTTCAAAATTTTTCCTAAGGTACATCCCTTGCACTGATCTGACTGCGCAAGAGTACCCTTAGGAAGCCCAGTAGAAATCTGCTGCAGTATCTTCAAAGCTCCATGGTGAAGGTGGCCCAATCTCTGGTGCCACAACTCGCCATCATGTCGGCTCACCACTCCTTCTCCCTTGCCTGCCATTGCTGCGTAGCCATCTACCTGCAATTGATAAAGGTTCTTAACTCAAACCCCTATCCTCCGAGTCTCACCAGTTTCCTTACTACGCAGGAAATCCTTTCCCTCGCTAAAGACAACATCATATCCCTTGTCTTCTAAAATCGCCACAGAGATAAGATTCTTCTTCAATCCTGGAACATGCATCACTTCCTTCAATACGAAGGGTTTACCAGAATCCCTCTCAAAGGAAATGGTACCGATACCGGTCGCACTATATCTACCATCATTACCCATCTCGATTTTCACTCCAAGATCTTTCTCATCCAGATCAGTAAACAATTCTCGATCTCCTGTCATGTGAAAAGATGCACCACTGTCAAGAAACCACACTGAACCCATCACACTTGAGACCAAGCATGAAATCAGCAAAAAATCAAACTCAAACTGTGAGGCTAAGGCCTCTCCAGCTGTAGATCCAGCAACCTACTTATTTTTCTTCTTCCGTGGACAATTAGTGGCGTAATGTCCGTGTTGGTGACAGTGAAAGCACTTCACCTTGGACATGTCCTACTTCTTGCCTTTCGCACCGGATTGAGAAGCATGCTTCTTATTCTTCCCCTTGTTTTATTTGGTAGCCAAAGTGCAATTCTCTTCATTATAGTTCCTTGATGAAGATCCATCCCTCATACTTCGCCTTATCTCCTCTTGCACAAGATCCGACCAAAGTCGCTCCCATCCTGGCAATTTCTCTCGACCATTGACAGAGTCCTGATAGGAATGCCAACTCTTCGAAAGCCCAAGGAGAGCCAATCTCACCAAGTCGTCGTCATCAACAAGAACCCTCACACTTCCCAGCCCTCATCCCCGCATCGATGAACTGTGGAGGTGCACTATAAGGCACCGCCTTTCTCCATTTTTATGTTTCTGAGTTTATCCTTGAGCGCCAACTTCCTCTGGTCGCTCTTGCTTTGAAATAAATCTGTCAAATATTTCCACATCAAGAATGGATAAGCCTTACCATGAAGGATGTACACCATGTGATCCTTCACACCTTCCAACAGAATCCTTTGACACTTTGTTGTCTTCTTTTGCCATGCGTCAAGTACGGCAGCATCACTAGAAGTAGGTTTTGGAATTTCTGCATCTATGAACTTCTTCAACCCATTGTCATCCAGCACCGCCTCCATCCTGTCCTTCCATGCAATATAATTTGAGCTGCCCTCAAGGGCATACTCCAATCACAATCCGTTGAAAGACATCTCAACTTCGACACCAAGAAAACAATATTGCAAATTCGAATTCCACCAGCACAAAACTCAACCGCTTCAATGTTTTTCAATTGCTCCAATGATCAATATCGCTCTGATACCATGTAGAAATTTTGAATAAATGATATATTATTCATCGAGATTCTCCTGATCACACACTATTTTATCTTCATGCACAATACATAATCTCTTCTACCATTGATCATTACATGCAGAAATAAAATCAATTGCATGCACACATTAAAACCATAAACATTCACACATATGAACACAGTATTTCATGGGAAAGCTTGAAGCTGAAAATCCCCAACTATCTATATATTATATGTCATAGAGATCATGTAACAATCATTGTACAAAGCCCTCACAAGCTCTCAGCACAACCCTCCAATTGCTTTACACACTAATCAAGCTAGATCTAGCAAAACACATGCTCCACCGCCAATCGATATCCACACTCTAATAAGGTAGATCAATGCTATAGGATGCCCATTAAATAACATAAACCACCTCGTCTCTACCGGCGCAATCCTCATGATTCTCCAATCACCGGTAGTTGCAAATATGCAACAAGATAGTCACAATCGATAGTTAACATGCTCTTCACGAATCTCCGCACCGGTCTCCACCGAAACTTTCCATGCACCGAAGTTTTTCGATGTATTATTTAGCTTGATTAATGAGTTTTGTACTAGTGAATTAATTAATAATTAATTCACACCACTCTTCACTTGTTGTATCACCGCTTAGACTAAAATACAACTAGCTCAACTATGTTTATATTAGTTAAACTCTCAATAAAACTCCATTAACTCCCTCTTCAATCAACTCCACCAAACTCTCTCACATGAGTTGTAACTCTAGTCTCCATGCACAGCTCCACTTAACCCCTAGGAATAGCGTACTCTTCCCCGTTAGCTCCTCGTGACACATTTGTGCAGGAAAATCGAAGTGCTCCAAGAGAATAAGATAATAAGTTTATAGTCCAAATATTATTAAGAGCTAATAATATTCGACATATCTATTTTTAGACTGGCAATCTAAAAATAGATTCCGCCCAGTATGTCTAAAAATAGAAGTCCATCTATTTTTTCCAACTTGACCAACCATCCACAATTAGCATCCTGCAACTCATAGAATATGATTGACATGTCTAAAATAGACTTGCGCCAAAAATAGCTTGCGGGCCCACTTAGTGAAGGCGACTCTTTTCACTAAGCTCATCATCTTGTTGCAATCTTAACAGAATTTCAGTTATATTATGACACATTCCTTAATTTTGGTAAAATTTTTTGGAAAAATCAACCTCCTCCTTCCACTATCCATGATTTCATATCCCAAATTCTATGTGCAAGAGAATGTCATGAGTTATTTTACCAAAAGAAATGTGTTGGTGGTAAAAAAAGTGATCATTGTGTAATTCTGACTTTATTCCACAGCAAATATCCTATTGATATAAATGATCAATCATTGTCCAACGTAAAAGTGAAATGGAAGAGATATGAATATATTCATACACCGATTGGTTCAAGTAGTAATATAAGTACTAAAAGGATTGATTTACAAGAAAAATAATTTTTTGTGATAGAGTTTTTGAAGAAGTTTGAGGTAGAAATTGTTGAAAAGTCAACAAGAAATGTGTGTCTAACACTAGTAGAAAATGATGAAATTAGTGACCAGGTGACTTATTTCAAGTGAATTACTACTAAATTTGAGCAATTTTAAGTGACAAAACTAAAAATGACTAACTTAAATGACTAATTTAGTCTAGGAATAAAATATACGACTAGATAATAAGTGACTAAACTAAAAACGACTAAATTAAATGACTAATTTAGTCTAGTAATAAAATATACGACTAGATAATAAGTGACTAAACTAAAAACAACTAAATTAAATGACTAATTTAGTCTATGTTAAAATATATGACTCGATAATAAGTGACAAAATTAATAATGATTAAAGTAAATGACTATTATAGTCCAAGAATAAAAATATGACCAAATAAGTATATGTCGAATTAGTCATTTATGTTAGTAATTTTTAATTGCGGACACACTATTTGTTATGGGTTTTTTGTGGCATTATTAAATACCATGGTTGATTATTGCACTAGATTCATAGAGAACGATTTCATTAATTTGAATTCAAAGTATATTGATTTATACATGGTCAATTGATATAAATCTAGAAGTTTAATCTAAGGCCATATTATTCTATAGATACATGCATTACAAAAAAGTTTATGAATTCTAATATTAATTCATTTGGATTCTTAGAATGTGTACACACCATTATTAGAAAAACGTACATACTAAAAATTCTTGTGGCTCTTTAATTATGTAGAATAACATGCCATGGCTCCCATATCCAAGTTTAAATCTGAATATCACGTAGAGAGTATCTATGTGGTTGTTTGGAGATTAATTCATGTTCCTCGAATTCAAGAAGCTTTATTTAGGGCCTAAGGTCCTCTTTTCTCATGCCCTCAAGATAGTACATTGCCCAAGACCCATTAGTACCATGTAAATCATACCCATGGTGACAAAGATCCTCCATATAGGCCAAATATCACCTAGAGATGTTCCGTGTAGTAATTTGAATACTTCTTCAAGAATATTGATCATGGGAAGATTCAAATATAACCTAAGCACCTTGTGATCCTTCCTTGAACATGGTTAAGGCCCCAGGTTCCATACATGGTGAAAAAAGACTCCTAATGATATTAGGGCCAAACTTAAAGGCCCTAAGACCTAAATATGTCACAAAAAACCTTCAAATAAAACCCATATCACACCTAA
Source organism: Pinus albicaulis (assembly GCA_034641835.2). Classification (NCBI taxonomy): domain Eukaryota; kingdom Viridiplantae; phylum Streptophyta; class Pinopsida; order Pinales; family Pinaceae; genus Pinus; species Pinus albicaulis. Next base: position 577,428,004 of record CM076573.1, on the reverse strand, counting down.
AGGCTAGATATATCTTAGATATGATATGTATGGTCGTTTGAGGCCTTATTCATGCCCCTTGAACTAAATAAGTTTTGTTTAGGGAGTAAGGATATTTTTTTCCTTCCATATCCATCATAGAGGCCATAAAACCCATCCTTATTATGCAAAACATACTAGTTGTTCCCATATTTCCATTCTAATATTTTGTTCGTGGACATTAAATATGGGAAAGACTTGTTATAGGCAAAAGGCCCTTTTTCATTCTGTGGCCAAGATATAAGACCTAACTCCCATATATGACGTGGAAAAACTCATAATGGAACCCTTATCCTAGATGGAGGCCTAAAATCCCTTAAAGATGATTTATATTGTTCTTTATGGTTTTTTTCATGCAATGAGAGCCAAAGAAGTTTCATTTTAGGATTGAGGCCATTGTTTTAATCCCTTTGAAATAGTACAAGCCTAAGACCCATTCTTACTATGTAAAACATACCAATGACACTAAAGACCCCCCATATATTCCTAAGATCCCCTATAGAGGTTATGTGTTAATGTTCTTTGAGAACTACTTCCAAAACTTAATCATCAAAGTTTCAAATAAGGCCTAAGCCCCTTATGACATTCCTATTTTGACCAAGCCTACACTTGTAAGCATCATATGTGATTTGAAAGCCTCCTAATTTCATTAAGGTATAATGAGGAGGCTCCAAGACCCAATTATTGTGTGAAAAACCTTTGAATGGTAGACACATCTCTTCTAGAGGCCAATAAATATCCCTTAGAGAATATAATTTATGTGGTGGTTTGAAGCTTTTTTAATGGCCACTAATTATTTAATACTTAAGTTCCTTTTCTTTAATGTCCTTCTTTAGCCATAGTAAAGGCCATGGGACCCATTCTTATTGTGCAAAACATACTAAATGCCCATATTCCCAGCTAGAGGTCTTGTTTATGGAAATTGAGCACGAGAAAGGTTAATTTAGGGACCAAGGCAATTGTTTTCCTCTCCTAACCATAACATAGGCACTAACTCCGATATGTGGTGAGAAATAATACTATGGTGCCCATATCCCAACTTAAGACCAAAGATTCTTTAAAAAAGATCTATGTGGTTTTAAAGTCTAGCTCATTTCCCTTGATACTAACAAGCTTCTTGTAAGGCATAATGCCCTTATTTACCTCCCCTACCCATGGTACATTCCTTAAATCCTATACATGGTGTGAAAAAATTCCTAATGTAATTGATATCCCATATATTCCTAAGATTATTTAGAGAGGATATATGTGGTTTTTCAATGCCAAATTCATGGCCCTTGAACACAAGAAGATTCATTTTAAAAATAAAAGCCTTTTTTACCTTCCCTCATACTAATTATTGTCATGCAAAGAATAATAATGGTGACCATATTCCTAGTCTAAGGCCCTTTTCATGTCCATTGGTAAAGGCCTTGAGAGTTTTTTCTGTGTGAAAAATGTGGTAATGTTGTGCAAATATTATTAAAGCTAAAATCCCAAATAGAAATTACTCCATTGGTCATAACCTCTCATAATGCTAAATCTAAGCAATTTGCCTCATTGTGATAGGTCGAAGCTTAATCCAAAAAACACAATAATTGTCAAACTTTAAGAGGGGAAATGTTATCATACCTTTTTATGTCTATATTAAAATAAGAAAAAGCCACATAATTTTAATTTTGGTCTTTTATTTTTTCTCAATACATGAAAAATTATGACCACATAAACAACTAAAACTTCAAAAAAATTATACTCTTTGAAATACATAAATATCACTTCATAAACTTTTACATATTAAATAATTTATATACAACATAATATATTATTGAATTTCTAATTTAATATTATATATATATATATATATGATATTATTATTTTAAATTTTTATTTGAGATTAATTTCAATTCCCACTCCCAATTCCCGCCTGCAAAAAAATCTACTTGGAACAAGACGTTTTTCCTTTAAAGGTTGCCGAAGATGCCACATGCTCAAATGAGTTGGAGACCAAAGAAGAGCAGTCTAGCGCCCTTGTTACAGAAGCTGGTTATTTGAACCAAGATGAAGCAAGAGATTATTCTACTATGCAACCTTTGGATGATCATTTTGGATGTCATATGGAGTCAGATTATCATAATGTGTTTCCATCAGTTGTTACAAAGGTAGCTGGTGCACCTTGTATGGAGATTCACACACCTGATTTAAATGAAGAGGATTTTGGTTTTGCATTAGTACAAGATCCATCTACTCCTCAACTCACTGAGGCCTTAGTTGCAAGTATTGACGATGTTTCTGTTTTAAGTTATTTACAGAAAAGGTTAGTTACTTTGTTCAAAAAATAGCTCTATTACAGTTGAACCCTCTTTGGTAACTATTTATGTGTCTTGTTCAGTGCCTGGTTTGTCAATGGGGTTTGAACATGGTTATATATCAATTCCATCTCAACATTGTTTGTCTACATTGCCAAATCCCCATCTTGAGGTTTGATCATCTGTTCCTGCATTTTTCTCAGTGATTGGTTTTTCAATGGGGTTTGAACACGTTGAGATGCTTGAACATAATCAAATGATGATGGGAGTTGAGCCTGAACTTGCCATCAAGGAACAGGTTCAGCTAGAAGAGGCATGCATGAAGGGACAAATGCTATTTGCTGAGATTGAATCTATTGAAAAAGAGTGATGCAACATGCTGTTATGTTTCATTCCCGTCAAGATGTAAATTTGGTACCTATTTCGAATCCCCAACAACAATTTCTGGTAGAAACAAGTAAGGAAATGTCCAATCCGGCCTACAACTTACTGGTTGTATCATCCCCGATTGGTAATTTGTCGATGGCTATGGCTATAGATCATTCAGGTTTTGTACATTTTTCTCTATTAAATACATCTAAGCAACACTCACATAGTCTTGAATTTCTGGCCCCAAGTAGTTTTATGCAGTCAAGAAATAGAGTTTCATATGCACAAGAATTGTCTACACTACGATTTTAGTAGTTCAATCAAGTAGGAGGCAATAAACAGGAATTCCACTCAGCATTTGGGTCACAAGAGTATGCTCGGGTTGCAAGAATGCATAATTTAACGATAAAAAAAACCGTTCAACAAAGTCCTATAGAAACACAAACATTTCCAAAATGCACGTCTGGTCAAGATTTTAATCATGTTTTAGATGTTCACTCTTCTAGTGGCATATCAGGCTCTCAACAGTTTTCTTCTCACACGATTCTCACTAATGTTGTGAAGGAGAAGCCAAAGAACAATATTATTGTCAACACGGTGAGAAGCTGACATTTGCAATTGGTCCTTTAAACACAACTCTGGGACACCTATCTGGGTCATCATAAACTTTGAGTCTGTGGTGATTGCCACTCCACCATATTGCAGAGAAACTTTTCAGTGTCAGGGTGCCAATCCTTTCCAACATTTCAAAGTTGGACAATGCTATTGTGGCGATTATTGGAAATAGTAAGTGAACTATGACATCCTCATATGCATCATTTTTCCTTGTTAGATAATTTTCATCTCGTATAATATTTTGGATATGATGAGATGAATGTAACAAACCAGTATAACAGTGTGTATAAATTTTTTTGATTCATAGCTAGTAATTCAAGTGCCTGATAAATCTCTGTTGTATGTCATAGTAGCTTACTCCTTTAATCTAAAGAATTAGGTGGGCATAAACAATGTTTGGAATGAATTCCATTGGTATCGTTAATGCACTGTTAAACAATATTTGCATAAACCACTAATTAATTGGTGAGATCTACCTAAAATGAGTCACTGAGCCAAAAATGCTCCCTTTTGCCAATTTTTGAAAAAACTGGCAGATGCAGTGAAAAAGTCAGATTTTTTTCTTCAAGTTTTCTAGTTCATTTTATTTATTGTTCAACTATTTTTTGTCGAGCCAGATTTTATATCCTCATTTATTTTTTCCAAATTTGTGTCCAGAAACACTGTTTTTAAGTGTAGTTAATGTCAAACTATTTTGAAGGAACTTTATATGAATTTTAGATGTCAGTGGATTTTATGGAAACTGTTTCTGTATTGATTTCTATGGAATTTTTGAAGTTTTGGACTCTTTCGTAGACAATTTTTGCAAATTGAAAATATATTCATGGTACTTAAGTCAATATCTACCATCCTTCCATATTTTGGAAATTGTTGAAATTGCATGGAAAATAGTATTTTCCAGAACACAGAAGAAAGGAAGATGGGATAAAAAGTGGTGTTTTACAAAACCCTTAAACTATTAAAACATGCAGTGGCACTCCCCATTTCCATTGAGTATAGCATGGAATCATTGAAGCACTTGGAAATGTCTTGGGACATCCCCTGGAGATAGTGGGACATATCGGGGATGGAAAAATGTCTATCTCTTACATCTAGTGATGCCTTGATACATCTATGTTTCCCCTCCCTGGAGTGGAGGGATGCAGAAAATGCAAGGGACATGTCCCTACGGACTACTGATAAATGCAACTACATGTTGTGGCTATGATACTGCTAATAGTGCATAAATTAAAACACTTGAATGCCTTAAGTTAAATCCTCGTAGGTATACGTCTTTCAAAAAATGATATTTTTGCAAGCATTTCTCCCCAAATACGAGAATTATAGATTTAGTTTGCCTTAAATATTGAATAGCTATTGGACAAATGACATGACACTAAACTGATAAGGATGATAGAATAATAGCATGGCCTTTACAAGAGTTTCAATCATGAATCTCAAAAAGGTTCAGATTCTTTTCCAAACAAAGGTTCAAGAATCAAATTCTTTTCCAATCATGAATCACTAAAAGGTCCAAATTTTTTACCAATGGGTGTATTAGCAATTTTCTTTCTAAATTGGGGCATGGGTGGGTGTATTGGAAATTTCATTTTTGAATTGGGGCATACCCCACTCATATGTTCACTAGGTATGTCCTTTTAGGACTATTCTTATCTTAGATTCCCAATCCTCAAAAAATATTAGTCCTCTTCGACCACTCTTTTCTTGGATACCTATCCAATCCTTAAAGAGTGTCAATACACTTCCTATTTTGGATTTTCTCTCGTCAAGGAAATCGCGTATGTTTATTCAATCTTTCATTCACCATTCTTCCTCGATGCCCTTCACTTATATGTATGGTTGTTAGTCCTGGCCTAGTGCATGACACATGATGAGGATAATACAAATGTGATGTTTATCATTACTCCCTATCAACCAGAGAGGAGATCCCTATTCCCACTTGATTTAGGGTATAGATCCTTGCTCCTTCACAAATAATAAGGAGACTTCATACTCCCTCTAAAATATAGAGGAGATTCTCCGAGTCAACCATTTTCAGATATAGAGAAACGAAGTCCATATATTTATGAGAGGAAGGATCTTCTCTTACTCTTAGTGATGATTGGAAATGTCTGAATGCTTCTATCTGAATATCATTTTGTCCACATAGAATTTCCCTATCATCTTTCTTGATTTTCCAAGTAGAATTTTGCATACAATCCCTGGAAGTCTAGTTGTGGAAATATCAAGTATTTTTGTCCCCTTCATCAATCCACATTTGACGACTCTTCTGTTGCCATTCCTATGCTTGACACAAAAATATTTAACTTTTTTTTTGTGTCCAATTCTATTAATTTTTGTTTGGAAGCCTCCAAGAATTAGCTTGTTGAATGTGGATATTCTAGAGATTTAATATGGGCGTCGATTTGTATAATTTATCTACTCTCTTTTTTTAGATGACAAGTCAAAAAACGAACTACCTGCTTTAGATTTTTCAGCTTATAGATAGATTTTCCATAGCCAAATTTCCAATGCTCAGATTGAATTTTTTCTAGAAGTCTCAAACAATTGAGGTGAATTCCGGGTCTTTCAATAAAAAATGGTTAAACTTAAATGGAGCGGGCTTCCCTTTTGAAATGTCTATCCAGACTATAAACAGAGGAAAATTATTATATATTTGCAAGGGAAGAAGCCATGAGCTCAAATTGGTGAGATGGTTAGCTAGACCTTTATTCACAAAGAAGCGGTCTAGTATTTTTGAAATGCCATAAGATCCCCATCTACCATTTCTCCATGTCGGTCCAATTATGTCAGGCTTAATATCTATAAAAGAGTTTTGGAAAAATATGTCCTTGAAGTGTGTTGCGAGAGAGTCTGGAATGTTTTGAATTCAATTTTAAAGATTATATCCATGTTTAAAAATGTTAGTCCAAAATAAGATTTGCATAAACTAACTCCAATTTAAAAGTTGAAATTTCTCCGATCAAGAAGATGCTTATCATTATCAGATGTGAGATGTACACACACTCTTGCCTACTTATTGGATCATTCATTTGTCTCCAAAAAGAACACTTTCCCAAACATTAAGGGCAACAATGGGAAT